>JAZHPH010000003.1:6193452-6543221 GCA_037356405.1 Nasonia oneida | reverse complement strand
TGGTGAGCAGGAAGCCAAAGTCCCTATGAGTGTTAGACGGTCTCGAGCGACCCTGGATATCCTGAAGCCTGGAGTGACGTGGAGTGCTGACTTGTTACTCCTATGATGTTTATCATGTGGCGGTCGGCGAACGAATGATCGGTAGCGTTGAGCGCGGCCGTATTTATAGCAGAATCGCTGGTCACCACGGCAAACCGCAGGTCACCACGGCAAACCGCAGGTCACCACGGTAAAATCGCTGGTTACCACGGCAAACCGCTGGTCACCACGGCAAACCGCTGGTCACCACGGCAAACCGCAGGTCACCATCTCGTAAAACTGGGTAGCTGAAACGCTAAATCTCCCGGAGGAGAACCGTTTTAGACGGTTTAAAGCACTTTTAACCGATTATTCGTGAAGTTTTCAAATGTCCGTTCGACCAAAGGTGGGCGACCAACTGTCTTCGACCAAAAGTCCTTCGATAAAATGCCCGTAAACCTATATTCATTATTATGAGCAATAGAACATAAATTAGAGTGAAGAAATTGATGATCTTACGTCTGGGAATAGCCACCAGAAATAATGTAGGAAATTAAACGTCCCATTCGCTTCACCTTAATTAGGTGCGCGTTCGGATTGTACACTTGGACGTACGTAATACAGGGTTTCTCAAATTCGAACGCCGAATGGCATCTGAAAAATAAATAATGCACATCAAAGAGACGTTACAACAAAATGATGGTCCGTAGAAAAAATACTTACGTAAAATGGGATAACCCATGTACGTTGTACTTGGCGTACGTCGCGATGACGATTGACGACTTGTTGATCTCGTCGCAGATCGGCTCCTCCTTGATGCGCGACACATCCACGAGGAGAGCTTTTCTGTCCGGCGAGTCAATATTTACGGACACATCCACCGTAAGTAGGAGGATGTGCGGGCTCCGTAAATTTATTTGAAGCCTACGACTGAGCAGTCTCTCAGCGGCGTCCCCCAGCTGCTGCGTCCTCGTGTTCTGGATGTCGTGGACGGCAGAATAAAACAGGAGCCGCGCAATCCTGTTGACTGCCAGAAAATCGGACCTTTCGAGATTGGCGTTTACGTTGCCAGGAATAAAGGGCCAATCCTCGTGGTGGATTCTTATCCCACGAGCAGCATCGTCGACATCGAAATTCGCAATATTGTGCGCATCGCTTCTCGAGTGCCGACTCAGTCCTTCCGCGGATGTTCGCAGCACGTTTGTCATAAAGTGCTTCAGCACATGACTGACGGACGTTCCCTTGCGGACAGCGAACAAGAAAAAGATCTTGCCAGAACCCATGCAGCCACCAAGCTTAAAGTGATACCAGCTATCTAACTTAGTATTAAGTCCATATACCTTGCTCACGGCTCACTGTTTTTCTTTTACAAAAAACAACTTATAGCGCCGTAGTATTAAATTTAATGTATCGTTCCACCGAAAGAAAATTTCAATCGGAATTTTTGTTTATCTATAAGTTTGGAAGTACAAAATACCCTGTGGCCAATTTGCAAAGCTTTTGCGCCGACATCAATTTAAGAAATTGGGTTATTGGGTTTCATCCACCCAGCGACGGATTATGAAACTATCAAGAAAATCCCCAACAACGACGGGACTTTACAGCGAAACGCATAGCTTGTGTTGCCGGATTTCATCGGAAAACTGCATTACTACGTTACCGACCGACGAAACATTATCCACGACCATGCTAAAATTGGTATCTTCTTTACCTACAGTCAGTATTGCAGGACTACATTACCGACGTCGGGGCAAAACATCTCGGTTTTCTTGATTTTTCGCTCGTGTTGGATGGGGGGGTAGCCATAGGTATATCCGTCGCGGTCGCTCGCTTCGCTCGCGCCCACTCCGCATCCCCTGAAAATTTCAAGAGTACCCTGATTTTTTCTGCCATCCAACTTTTTTTTGGTCAGATCATTGTTAGTGAAACTTTTTGTGCGCGTAAAGCGGGCCGAGATCTACCGATTTCCCGCGGCAGAAATTTGGGAACTTCCGAAATTCTTGGCTTTTCAGCTACTAACACATTCGCAGATGAGTTCGTGTAGTAAAATTACAGAAAGCCACTGAAATTTTACAGTAACAGCTACTTGAAAAGGCACCGCGCTCTTAGAGAGCTGCCGAAAGCTCAACGAAACGCTACGAGAAGTCGAGTTAAAGTTTCCGACACCGACGACCGGCAAGTAAATTCTTGTTTCGAAAAATTAACCTGCATCAGCAACGTCTCTTCGCGGAAGAACATGAAATGAATACCATGCGAGCGGATGCGATCCAAAGACAATAATATTTTTATTGATATGTACATACAGCAAATTTATTTACAAAATTGTTCAATTCTGAAAACCTCCTTATACACAGCTCGTTCATAGCTTATGTTATTTTAATTATTAGCAAAATACTACGTTACTTTTATTACCGACGATTAGTACTGATTTCTGTGGTCGATTATGATTATATTTTCTTTTATACCCTCGAGCACGTCGGAATCATTCAATGATAGAAAACATGACATTGGCTATTATTGATACTAGCAACGACGAATATAACCGTAGAGTTTGTGTAGGGCCCGTGGACGTACTGCTGCCGTCTCCGTGATGCATGGCTGCCGGATGCTCTTCTGCGCAAAAAGGAAATTTGGTGAGCATTCGAAAATGGCCAGAACAAGCAAGACACCTGCTTACCCTTGACCACGTGTACTTTTATGCTGTTTGGATTGGCATTACTCGGCTGGCAGGTATAGATACCAGAATCGCTGGGCACCGCGCGCTGAATCATCAGTCGACTCGTGGTTTCCGGGCCCTTCTCCGTCACGAGGCTGATGCCTCCCCGCGGTGAATCGAAATTGATTTCCTGCATAAACATGCGTAAATGTGAGCCAATTTTCGCAGCAAATTTTCGCAGTACTCGCTGCACCCACCTCTGTATTCAGACTCCACGTCATTTTTGGCGGCGGCTCGGGAGCGTACCTCACGAGGCACGTGAGATTGATGGTGCTACCCTTGTTGACGAATAAATCCGGCGCACCGACAATGATGGTTTCTGGTTCTTTGAAATAACGACGACGATTTAGTGGCTACACATATAAATAAATATAATAAATTATATGAATTCGACCTACCAACTATGGTGAGATAAACTGGGTGGCCGATGGGCGGTGTGGTGGAAATCTGGCATTCGTATATGCCAGAATCTTTGCGCTGTGGGTATCGAATCTTCAGTGTCCATTCCTCGGTATGCGGGGAATGGAGAGCTTCGAAGCGTTGGTCACTCGTATACGTATATCGTCCAACTGTCAGCAGGTGAATATCTCGATGCCTCACCCATGACACCTGCGCGGGGGAATCATTATCGTTACATCCAAACATTCGACGATATGTTATATCACAGCTGTATGTACTCACTGTTCGGTTTCCCAGGTTTTTTACTTTGCACACCAGATGCACAGTCTTGCCGACTAATCCGGTAAAGTTCGATGCCATCGCCGTATCGAAATGCGGCCCTGTGCCAGGTGTGGGCCATTCCTCCAAAAAATCCGTGCGAAAGTTTCGCAGACTGCTGACGGATGCAACTGCGCGAAATATAGACGGTCAATCAGACATGAATTTATAAAAATGTTACTTCAAACTACTCACCAAAACAAACTATAATGGTAACGACGACTTTGACGAAGGCAAAAGTAGACATCGCTCTTCTTCCGAATTCCTTGTAATGGACGAATCGTTTAATCGCATTCATCAACTCTTCTCATTTTGCCCTACTCCTTTTTTCGCTTCATTTCGTTTCATGACGACTCGATGAATTATTTTTACTATTTTACTCGGTTTTTATAGGGAATCAAAGCCGTGAGTTGACCCCTCCATCGCGCACTCTGATCTATATACATTGACCCAGAATCAGTTTTCATCGCGGGCGCGCGCGCGCAACAGCGCCACTTTCTCGTGCATATTTATTATTATTTTTATTATTTTTATTATTTTTATTATTTTTATTATTTTTATTATTTTTATTATTTTTATTATTCACGCACTATTATTATCGTTTAGCGTCTTCTGGCACTTGCTTGACTCGCTGTTCCGATAGCGTTGTTCAGGGTTGATAGCAAAGGCGTAGAAGGAGAGGGACGGGATGGGATGGGGCGACGCGGCGTTCTTTAATTACTCGTGCGAAGAGGAAGCTGCGTAGAAAAAGCGCGAGGTAACCGGGAAAGGTTCAACACCGCCAGCGGCTTCGAAGACAGCCGAGGGACTGTGGCATTGCGCGCAAACGCGCAGGAGCAACAAACGCTGCCCCACCGCTGCTCCGTGCAAGCTCGATACGCGACGGGAGCTGCGGAGCTGCGCCAAGTGCTGCCATATTCGAGCTTGCGCACAGCGATGCAGCTCCTCTGCTGCGCAAACACCCCCCTCAAGCTCGTGCCCTGGAAATCGTGTATAGAAAGTAAAGTGTGTGTGTGTGTGTGTGTGTGTGTGTGTGTATATATACACACATATATATATATATATTTATTTATTTATTTATTTACTTTCTACTGTCCGCTTTGACTTTCACCGCGAATCAACGGCTCGGTTAACGGTAATTTTATTATTATCTAATGTGGGAGGATAAAAATTTTAAGTCTGTTTAGAAAGTACAAGGCAGCAAAAACATCGCGAACAAACTGCATAATTAAGATACAGGATCGCGGCCGGCAGCACCTATGCGCGTATACTTTCACGGAGACCCCCCTCCCTGCACATCTTACTGGCTGTTCTGCTCTCTTCTTTGGGCTTTCGAGAACGCCTGTTGCCCTGCGAGAATAGCGTACACGCATCAGTATAGCGCTGGCGCGCACAGAGCGTCTTCGTCGGTAACAGATTTCGCGATCATGTCGTCCTCCCGGCTCATCGAGTTCTATGAGAAACGCGAGATCCTCTTGACAGGAGTGACTAGCGAGCTCGGAAGTAATTTGCTCGAAAAGCTGCTCAGATCATTTCCAGATGTTAAAGTGCATGTGGTACTCAGATCTCGAAACGGAATGAATCAGACCGATCGCGTGAAGAAAAGACTTTACGGCTCAGCTGGGTACGTGTTAAAAGGAGGCGCATTGCTAAACAGGTTACAGCTTAAACTTTGTACATACGCGCAGGTATGAGCGATTACGCCAGGACGGGACCAATGCGATGGATCGGCTCGAGGTTTACGAGGGCAACCTGGTCTATGACGAGTTAGGCCTAACTAGCCAAGTCCAGGAAGCACTGGTCAACGTGAGTATTGCCTTTCATGCGGCTGGACCATTGGAGAAACTTCTCGAGTTCTGCAGCAGCAGTCGACACTTGTCCAATTTGCAAGCGGTCGTCGTGGCCGCCGATATATTCAGGTCGATTAATTGTTTCACGCGCAATTTAAGCATACGTAAACACGCTTGGACTTATAAAAGACCGCGCAAACACACAGATGTGCACAGGACCAAGTACTTGAGAGCCCTATGGACGGCGACCCTACTGCCTTTCGCCTAATGCCGACTACTGCTGGACGACATCTACCATTGGGCTGTGTTCGATTTCCGGCACTGGGACCGGCGTATCGAGAACCAATGCCAGGTTTCCTCAACACGCTTACAGGAGCGACGGCTTTGATGGTAGGAGCAGGTTACATGCTCGGACGCTCTGATCTACCTGCCGAAATCATTCCTATGGACATAGCTAGCAATACGCTCATCGCTGCCGCTTGGGACTTAGAAAAAAAACGGTTGGTTACAAACATTAAATGGAAATATATAATATACTTTCACCATTCGTCGCGCGCGCATACACGCGCATCTGCGTATACTTTCTATTTCAGTACATGATTTCTCTCCGAGCGCGCTCGCTGCACCGCCGTCTATATGTATATGTTTTCAATTTTTCAGAAGCATGCCCGATGGAATATCTGTTTATAATGCCTCGACAATCAATTGTACTTGGGGTGAGCTCGTTAAGAAAGGTGACCGAGCAAGCCAAAAATTTCAATATCCATCCTTTAGTGTGCGAGGCATAACATCCTCAGCCTTCTTACATTGGATTATTCTTCTTCTTTTCGAGTGGCTTCCATCTGTCTTGTGCGACGCCATACTCTACGTATTTGGTCGAAAGCAAAGGTGAGATTACTATACAACTACCAGGGTTTATATAATCAACTTTTTACGCAAAGTCCATTTGCCCAGATCGAAAACGATGATGATGCCGCTGATGAAGCAAGTGTTTGACAAAAAAGCAAATTGCGCGCGATCGTTAATGAACATCCACAATTTTTCAGACTCACAGCGGAACACGCTCGGATTCATAAGCTGCTGAAAAGCTTTGAACCCATGGTTTCGCGTCCACTGACGGTGCAGCGTCGGAAAATAAACGATATACAAAACAGCTTATCAATCCAAGATCAAGAATCGTTTCCTCTACGAGCCGACAACATTGACATCGAAGCGTATGTATTGTGTGCTGCTGCAGCAACGAGAAAATATTGCGCCGACGAGGGCAATTTAAAGATCGTGACGTTCTTCATACCGACTGTTTTAGCTATTTTTGTTTCGAGTTTGATCTATTACTATTGTTTTTTACTCTAGTGTTTTAAATTGTTTTTCTTAGCCTTCATCAATGAGGATAAATGCGCATAGTGAATCTGGGTGTACAGCTTAATATATATACACATAAAGTTTGCAAGAAATGTATAAAATTGTCTAATAGAAACGAGTACGGCGGCCATACCCCTACTCCTTTTCCTGTTTTCCACTGGCAAGCAGTCAAGTTAAAACTATTTATAATTCTGTTCAAAAGTGCCATTTCAAAGATGTATATGTTACAAAGTTTAAATTAAAAAGTTGGTCAAAAATTAGTGATGCGCGCATTACTTACTGGTGGTGGGGGGCTCCGATATATAGGCATACACCTATATAATCTAGTGTGCTCTACACTTTCTACAGAAGTAGCCAGCATGCGGCGCTGCTATACTTCAGGGGCTGGCTCCGGTCGTCCTCGTCGTCGATATCCGTAGCAGTCGAGCGCTGAAGCTCGAACATAAGTGATATCCGCGATGCGCCTACATACACAGATCTCTCGAAAGTATGCATCTAGAAACGTAAGCGTGCTCTTTTATTTATTTGATTTTGTACTTAATCCTCGGTGTTAACTCTGAGCTGTGCAATGGACTGCTGCAATCGCAGGTATAACGAAATCATCAAAAATTAAAAAAGACATTGTAATGTGCTGGCGAAGAAAAATTAAAAATGGGCAATTTATACATGCGATGATAATCACTATCGTGTATGCAGCTGCTATGCGTAGTGAGTATATACCTCTCTCTCTCTCTCTCTCTCTCTCTCTCTCTCTCTCTCTCTCTCTCAAAAGATATTGATTCGGCGGGTGCGCGCGCGCAAAAACAAGTTTGCTATACCAACATGATTTCCAGAAGCAGCAGCAGAAACGTATCGCAATTTCGAAACAGATTTCCTTCAGGAATTGCCAACACCAGAATCTGGCCCGTATTTCGAGACAAAGGGATCTGCAGCACTCAATGTTACAGGTCTTGTCGGTAAGACCGTGCACTTGGTCTGCAGGGTGAAAAATCTTGGCAATCGTACGGTAAGTCAATTGTATTGAAAAACACCTTTTACAAGGTAAAATGTTGGCAACTATAAGTTATGGCTTATTTATATATAGGTTTCCTGGATAAGGCATCGCGACATTCACTTACTTACAGTTGGTCGTTACACATATACCAGTGATCAGCGTTTCGAAGCCCTTCATGCACCGCACAGCGAAGAATGGACTCTTCGAATACGATATCCACAACGTAAAGATAGTGGAACTTATGAGTGTCAAATATCGACAACGCCCCCAATAGGCCATCCCGTATCTCTGACCATCGTTGGTAAATAAATAAATTCATTTTCGCATTCAAACTTTGTTGCGATTGAAGCTACAGTGTGCGCGTTATCTCTCCGCAGAACCTATTACAGAAATCGCCGGTGCCACGGATCTTTTCATCAACAGAGGTAGCACTATCAATCTCACTTGCTTGGTGAAAAACGCGCCTGAACCACCCATCACGATGATTTGGAGTCACAATCGACAGGCGATAAATTTTGACTCTCCTAGAGGGGGCATTAGCTTAATTACGGAAAAGGGGCCCGTAACTTCGAGCCGTTTACTCATTCAAAAGGCAATCCAAAAAGATTCAGGGCTATACACTTGCACTCCAAGTAATGCCCATCCCAACAGCGTGAGGGTGCATATATTAAATGGTAAACAAAAATTGTACAAATCTTCTGGATCCATGAGTTATAGATTTAAACCATTGATTTGCATGATATATAGAAGAACATCCAGCTGCAATGCATCACGGGACGGCCGGTGACAAGATATCGAGCGACTTAATTCTTCTGGAGGCCCTCTTACTTGGAATGGTTTCACAAATGCAGTGCCCAAGAGGGTATTGATCATATCAATTGCATCTCACTCACGCGATATTTTCTACTGCCTAATAAAAATTATTGACTTTGTAAATATTTTACGAAAAAGCGCATACTGATTATGTGTTGATAAATAAAATTATTTCAATTGATTATTTCGGTCAACCACTTTATCGAATAATGCCCCCCTCTTGTTACACAATAAAGGCAAAATTCAAGTCAATTTTTTTCAAATCTTCTTTGCTTTAATTCTGATATATATATATATATATATATATATATATATATATATAGTACATCTATTTGTTCGATGAAATTTTTTTCTGTTTGTATTAGGGTGTGACGTGACAAGCAGGACTTTAATTAAAAAAAAATTAGCTTGTATATAAAACTATTCTGTGGAATATAGGTTGTAGATTATATCGTACAAAATACTTTATATACAATGAAAGACTATTTAATTTGACATGTAAATATATATTCAGTCCTTGAAACGTTGCGATTGAAAAGTATTGAATTTAAAAAGCACAAAAGGTTACATAGACAACGTGTAAAATAAACAGTTTTACAATTATTATACATCAGCGTGTGTGTGTGTGTATGTATGTATGTGTGTGTATGTGTGTGTGTGTGGATTTTGTACAGGTTCTTCATAATTGTACCATCAATGCCACTAAACAACTATAATATACAAGGCTCATACTTGATACATTCTTAAATTATAGAAACTTTGGAATTACACATCTTACAAAGATTCGTTAAATGACTGGGTGATGATTCTTTCAACGCACATGAAATCATACATCATAGGTAATATTATACATAATTTTACTACTTAAAGACGACGAAGAATATGAGAAAAGATTTATCCTAACATGTGTATGTTTTTTATAAATATACAAATCTTGTATGGTATTGTATTGTGAATGTCACACTATTCAACGAAAACAAACAATTCGAATAAACACGTAAACGAGCACACACTGTCAATTTGTTGTTATTGTATTGTTATTGTTGTTGAATAGGCAAGAATTTACTGGGTATTTGAGTTTTGATTGTATAAAACTAGTATATAAAACTAGTAGTATATTGAGTAGTATACAGCCTTTAAAAAGGCCAAGTCTTGCCTATTAGACAAGATACAATCTTCCAATGTCCGAGGGACAATACATGCTGATCAACCAAACGATATTATACACGAGCCATAACCAAACTAAAAATTAGAGTGCAACTAATCCTTAGATTAGATTTACTATGCTAGAAATACGCACAAGTCACAAAAAGATATAGATAGATACATTTTTGTGACTCCTTTTTTTAATACATTGTATAAATGGAATTTGTCAGATCTTTGTTTTAGCTTTAGTTTGTTCACGCTCTCTTTCTTTTATTTTTACCTTTGTTTTCATCAGCATGTATCGTCGGCAAGTAGTCATTCTGAATGATTTTTTATGCGGAACGTATGGATTCGGAAATGACGACACATTTGACGTACCTGCAAAAAAGCACAATTTATTTATTGTTCGATAGCACCAACACGCATAAGAATATTCAAGCAATACTCACAACACATGTTCCATAATGTAAGTGAGCTGCTAAGGCGATCGCAGCGAGTATGTACATTAGTTGCAATTCTAATTTTGGTATGATGTAGGCAAAAACTGCTGTACCAGCAACAGGAACGAGTATCCATGGTAGTATTTCGCACCTAGTGTTGCTCATTTGTGCCACTATCAAACGACACTGAAAATGTAATATTAAACGTTACAAATTCATCGGATAGTCGTTGTTTTGGAAGCAAAGTAAAAGGCATTTACACATATATTGGAGAATATCGTTCCAACAGCAAAGTAAATAATTCTCGGATCTGCATAGATTATTTTATTAGGAGAATAAATCACCCAGGTGGTTGCAATCGCAAAGAGAATTGTTAATGGTATTAGTGGTCTCAGCGCTTCTGGTAAAGTCCGCATTTTTCCAGTTTTGTCTCTATAGGATCTAGTGTGGAGATTGAAAGAGAAACAAAAGTACAATAAATACAAACATTTCCGTAATAAACTTCGTAACTCACTTGTAAATATTCCATAGTACAACTGGTAAATTTGATACAAGTGCACTGACATAAAGGAGCATTTCAAACATTGAACCAGCTGAAAGTCCACCTGGTAAATCAAATTTCCATGCCGCATGTCCAGCAAAACTTGTTAAAATGAAGACCACTATGGTTGCCACCATTGATGCGTCGTATCCCCATGGCAAGAAAAGCACCCCTGTGTTGTACTTTTCCCAATGACTGAGATAAAAATTGACAAATACATTCCACAATATAAAGTACATTCTTAAAGGTGACACACTATGTTCAGTCCTTCCAAACACAGAGTACATGCAACTGGTTATTAACATGGCAGTCCAGCTATCGAGACCATGATCAAATAATTCTCCTAGAGGGCCAGATGTTTGAGTTCTTCTCGCTTGTTTCCCATCAATTCCATCTAAAATACGGGTTCCATGGTTAGATTAATTATGTCCCAAAACCTACGATGATAAGCTTATACCGGCAGTAGCAGTGTACCTAGTGTGTAGGCCATAAATATATTGAATGCTGCGAGAGCAAAAATCCATTTTGGAATGGCAGGATATTGCGTCTGATCGTCACTCGAGGCAAAGAAATAGTAATCGTACCTTGAGAATATGACAAAATTCACAACAGTAAATAGGAAGCCTGAAAAGGTCAATGCGTTTGGAGCAACCCATTTTGGGCAAAACTGTAAGTGAAGAAAGGGAAAAGAGTTTTGCAATTAGAAAATTACAACAGGATTAAAGGCACGCAAGCGTTTACCTGAACTACTTTGTTCCAGAATGGGTGCATAACATAAATGCTGAGCGGGCTCGTGTCTAGCGAGCTGTACTGGAAAAAAAAGAGATTTAAATGCTTGTGTTGAATTTGTTATGCACCATGAGCCTAACTTACTTTATAGTTTTCGAAGCCTGCCAGGTGCTCCTGTGACAAATACTCAACTTCCAGACGCATCTTGGCTATAACAGGAAATGATTCCCTATATATATATATAGTAAAGTGCTAATCATGCGTTCACATGCGTTGTCGCGGTTGGTGAGTAGTTTTTTGCTTCCGCGGCGTCATTCGCGCGCGATGAACCTCGCGTGTTCTCCCTTCCCCGCCCCTCTCTCTCTCTCTCTCTCTCTCTCTCTCTCTCTCTCGCCTGGCACTACTTACTTATACAAGTATTATGTTCAGTATAGCAGGATAAGCGCAGTGGTTGTCAGAAACGCGGCAATTCCACGAGTTTCTGATGACTGGCCTACGCGGACACCTGCGCACGCCTGCAGCGCAATGATGATGCAAGGCCTATATTCGGCAACTACTGCTCTCCACTATAATACAAAAATATTAAGTACATTGGTGGCTCGCGCGCGAACTTGAGATATTTTTTAGGTTACAAAGATAGGAAAGAGTATCACAGTCTATACAAGCACCGACACAGCACTATCTGGATACTGCTGATGCAGGCACCGCACACTGCCTGCTGGCCTGCACTAAGTGTACTGATTACTGGGTGCCGTCGGGTCGGTTGGGGCTCTCTCCGGGGGACTCACTAACTCGTCTATCGCGGGCCGACCCGAATCCGATCAGAATAGGTACTTATAATAATTAGTATCAGATCAGTTCAGTTGCGAATGTTGCGATGCCACCGCCGCCTGTGAGCACTGAGCCGGCGCGGCGGCGCGAAAGCCGCAGCTCGCGCGAGTTAAGTTATATATATAGGTACCTATACATTGTCGTCATCGTCAATGCACAGTCTTGTCTTGGTCGCACGCCGCGGTATCCATTATCGTCGAATTAACAAAAACCATGTCGATATTCTTTCGTATGCTCCTCGTAAACAGGGCAAGTTCCTGTCGCGCGACTTCGACCCACCTCAAGTTTAACGTTAGTTATTTGCCCAAGCGCAGCCTACTCGTGGCGAGCCGCTGCTCCGAATGTAGATGTCAGGTTAGAATTTTTCTGTGAAACTGTTTCATCTCGATATACATTCATCAAAAATTTCTTGTGCTTGATATATATATATATATATATATCAATGATTTTGGCGTTTATTATGCATACAGGCTTTCCAGCACCAGCAAACAAGTTACAATGCACAAACTTCATTAAGAGCAATAAGCAGCAGCAATGATAATGGAAAGCAAGTCATTTACACAGGACTGTTGTGCAGTAATATACGCAGAATCAAGCTCTTTTCACTTTCTACTTCAATCATTGGCTTGGCTGTTCAACCTGTTGTTTATCAAAAAGCTCTTTTGGCTGGTACTACAACCAAGTTCACGTTACCAGCATTTGCCTTGATTGGTCTGTTGGCTCTTGCGACTCCTCCACTGCTGCATATAATTACAAAGAGATATGTACTCAGTGTTGAATACGATGCCACAAAAGACATGTATACAGCGACAACTTATAATTTGTTGTGCATTCGGAAAAAGATTGAATTTACTCCAGAGGATGTTACAATACCAACAGTCCTTGGAATGTTCACAACATGCGCTATAAGAGGAAAACCTGTGTTTTTAGATGCTAAAAGTTTTACAGATCAAAGTCACTATAAAAGGATTATGGGCTATGACAAGCCGGTAGATCTTCTAGTTGACAAAGATGTAAATAGTAATGAAAATTGTTCCAAGAAAATCAATTAAACGAAAAATTTATCTACTTCTCTCGTAGTCGCTTTATTACATTTTACTGTACATTCACCTGCTGTTTTATATATATATATATATAAAAGCTTCTGCTTTTATGATTACAAAATATTTACATTATGTTTCTCTTCTGCTGCTGTTAGGGATAATCACAGATTTAAGCTGGCAAAAGATCAAAGTCATCAGAGACATGTACCATTGGCACATGAACATCTTCTATTTGAGGGGTAGCTTTAAATTCACAGAGTCCAACTTCCTTTAATTTCCATTCCCAGTCCATGCGTTGAACAGCATGTAAAGATTCCGCTTCGTTGTGGTGTCTCAGCAACATTGCTTCCTGAAATGCGAAAAAAATTACGTTATTTACACTCTTAACAGACTGTTGTATTATGCATCAGAGATAATAATACAAACCTTAATTTTCTCCCATTTGTCATCAACGTCTTGAAGCCAGCTTAGAAATAACCTTCCGTTATATCTACTTCTTGCATTTCTATCTTTTTCCTCCTGCTCTGGTGTAATGACATTATAAACCTCTTCATCTTTAAGAATTGTACAAACAGAAAAAGGAAGTGACTGATTGGCAAGAGCTCTAGCAGCTCTGCCATGAACCCTAAGAATTTCCTGTTCCACTGACAAGACTAGTTTTTCCTTCTCCACAACATGCTGCATTCTTAATCTATAGCGTTCTTTTTCTTGTTCAACATAAAGTTCTTTCATCGCCGCCGACGATAAATTTACTGGTGGATTGATATTTGGTTCTTTATTGGCATTGCCAGCCAGCACATAAGTGCATCGATTCATCAAGTAATCCTTGAATCCTTGTGGAGGTTTAGGTTGAACTGGAAATAGGCCTTTTCTCCTTCGTTCGATCTAATTCAGGTCACGCAACAAATCAAGTAAATTTGATGTTAAAAGAAAAAAATAAAAAATAATGTCAAATAGCTTGCCTGTTTTCGTATGTTTAAAAATAATTGATAGCAATTAGTGATTGGCTGATCATGCGGATGAATTTCCTGTCCTCCTGCACTGCTGCATGTTCCACTAGTTTCGCTAGTCTCGTTTGCAGATGAAGTTGCTGCTGCTGCTGCGGCGGCGGCGGCGGCGGCGGCAGCAGCAGCGGCCGCTGCTGCTTGCTGCGATTCTTTGCTCGACTTTATTTTTCTTTTTCTAGGATGCAGTTCTACGACAGGAGTGTTTTGCGTCGAGCTGTTTGATATTTCACTGCCACTCTCTTTTTTTGTGCTAGTTTCCAAACTTTCTTCTTTCTTTACGTCCTGTACTGCTGCAGTCTTGTCACTCTTTTCCGTCGTCGTCGAGTTTTCTCGACTCGATGCTGATGCTGACGATGAAGTCGATGATAGCGATGATGATTGTTTGACTGGGGGACTATTTTGAATTGTTGAATCTGTTAATGCAGGTTTGCCAGAGTCAGCTACCAATGAAACACCGCCTGATTCTGGCGTTGGCGAATGATGTCTACTCTGCTGCTGCTGCTGCTGCGGTGACGCATTATTCGAACGATCTGCATTAGTCGGCAACGGCGAAGAATTCGAACAACTTCCATTATTACTATTACTATTTGTACCACCGTTACCACCTCCACCACCACCACCACCACCATTGCCCCGATGTGAACTTCTAAGAACACGTTGATGATGTGCCGCTGCTGCTGTTGATCGTGACGACTCGGCGGCGGTATCCAAAACACCACTAAAGTCTTTCTTTTCATCACTTTTTGACGGGACTGCGCCGCCGCCGCTGCCGCCACCGCCGACGCCGCCGCTATTATCTAGTGGACTAGAAATCACTGCAGCAGACATGCTTTGATCTTTATCCATGGAATCATTGCTGTTGTTTGAACTTGCCACGACGTAAGGCAGCTGATGATGGCCGCGATTCAACGTGTTTTTACCATTTCTATTGCTACCCTGATGATGATGTTCCTGATGCTCTAAAGTTGCACTTTGTGGAATGACTATCTTTAGAGGTGGTACTTTTGGGGCTTGAGAATTGCTGCAATCCGTATTTTTTGAGCGCTCGTCTTCGCCATCCGAATCGGCGGCCGCCGTCACCGCTGAAGGCTTTGGACTATTAGCACTGAGTGAACCACTCGGACTCTTACGTTCAGCATTTGCTCCAGCAACCTGCTGCTGCTTTCCTGCTGCTGCTGCTGCTGCTGCTGCTGCAGACTTCGCACACTATTTGGCATTTAAAATCATTTGCAAACTTTAATGCGTGTTTTATTAACAGAGATACATAATTAATGAATACTATGATTAGAGACTCACTTTATCATTAGTTGACCCAGGATTGTTCCTACCAGCAGTTTGTCTGCTGCCAGCCTTTATCGCCGCAGCATTACACCCGCCGACTGACGTCGACTCTTTATTACTGCTCAACTGTTCAGAATTGTCTTTTTTTTTACGCTTTCGCACTTCTTCTTCCTGATCGTCTCCTCCTTGACCACCACCACCAGTGGACTCACTCTCAAAGGCACGCTTTGTCGATGTAGAAGAACTAGTAGCTGAAACCGCTGAAGCTGGTGACTTGACCAGCATTGGCTCATCATTCATGGCTGCTGTTGGCGCCACTACTCCCACAGAGGCAGATGGCGATTCTAAAAGAGTACCAGCAGCAGTACCAGACGACGATGAGTTAGACAAGGAGCCAGGAGCGTTTCCAGCGGTTGCACTCAAAGGAGGAAGAACTGTCGAGGGGCTTGTAGTAGTAGAACCTACTGTAAATAATAATTTAATGATTAATAATAACATATCAAGAATGTACTTGATGGTTTTAAATATTTCTTACTTGAGCAGCACATAGCCCCATTAGCAGCCTGGACACTAGGACTGATATTTTGACTTTGCGCATTAGTAGAGCCTGCAGAGCAAGCTGTGAGAGACAAAGAGGACATGTTAACGTCCTTGGATTCCTTTCCATCAGCAGCAGGGTTGGGATTGGGTGAAGAGCTTGATCCTCTGACAGGAGTTGCTTCTTTCGAACTTTTAAACTCGTACACGTCTCCGCTGTCGGCCGACGACGACGAGGAGGATGACGAATTAACGTTATTATTGGTACTTGCTTGCTGACTGCTGCTGCCAACGGATCCTGCACTTATACTGGTACAAATCGCACCACTTGTCGTCGTACTAGAGGTCGAGGTTATACTTGACGATTTTAATGCCGACGTCGACGATGCTTCCATTTGATTCGTACTCATCTGCAATGCGCAAGCGTAATTTTTATTATTTTCAATTATATTAACCCTCTCTTGTGTAATTGTAATATAAGGTTCTTGCACCTGAGTAAATCTATATTCACCATTGATACAACAGCTGATGATCCAGCAGACGACTGCCGCGACGAAGAGGAGGTTGGTGCGTTAGCCCCTGTCGTTGTTGGAGATACGGCCCTTGAACCCAACACAGCTCCTACTCCTCCTTTCTTATCATCCCTCACGGCGCGTACTTGATTTAGCCTGAGCGTCACGCGAGGCGAGTTGCTGCTACCGCTATTGTTGTTACTAGTGTTTGCACTGATAGTCCCAGCAGCAGTATTAATACTGCCACTGTTTGCCCCAGTTTGTTGCTGCTGCTGTTGCTGATGTGTACTGCTACTACTACCTCCTCCCGTGGCTTGTCTGTCCACCACTACTATATTCGAGCAGAAAACAAAGCGTCGCTATATTATGTACCTATATGCTGATTGCTGCCTCCCCGCTCCCTTTCTCCATTTGCACCCTACGGCCTACATGTATACGCGCACTTATTGTCGGTAGATACTAGATAGCCCACTCCCCCCCCCCCACCCGCCCCTTCTCTTCGGTATTATTATTAAAATAAAGTACCAACGAATCGTTGCGTCGATTCGTTGGTACTTTATTTTAATAATAATACCTTTGTTTTGCGGCGGAGTTCTGCGCATCTCATAGGAAGCTCCGAATATTTCGTCTTTTTGCTCTTGCACTAACGACAATTGATGCTGGCGCAGCGACGATGTCGACGATGCAGACGAGCTGCTGCTGGAGACGTTGTCTCGATCCTGCTGCTGCTGTTGCAGCTGGAGCGAAATTACGGTGGCAGCGCACTCTGCGGGCGAGCCTGCGGCTGTCGGGCTCTTTGCTCCGCTGGCCGTCTTCACCTGCTGACGATGCACCTCCTCTTCCGGAGTCGGTGAAGAACTAGATCTAGCAAAATCTGCGAAGCAAATAAAAGCCAAAAAAGTCTCGGCCTTTTTTTATTTTATATACTTATACTAAGGCAGCCAAGCCGACACCTCCGAGCTGATACGAGCAAGTAGGTACAAATGCGAATATTTAACCTCAAAGGTGGACAACCCGAAATGGCGTCCTCGGCAGCGGATACGCGCCATAGCTTATACTGCGGGGCTATACTATATACATGAAATACAATGTTTTCTTTTCGCGAAGACTTACTTATCTAGGTTTTTTTCTCTGATATACACATGACACGTAAGGATATAATCTCGCCAGAGCTCGGCCGACGCTGCTAACTGCTAAGTACTACAGCTACACGTTTATTACTAACTGTACTGTACTGTATCTGTATGGCGTATGTGTCGGCCGTCGTCGTCGAGTCCAGTCGAGTCTCGAGAGTAAGTAGATAGACCCTTAGAGACTCGAAAGCTGCGTCATCTCTTGTGACGCTGTGCAACTATGAGTGCAACGGAAATCAGCTGATCTGATGATCTGATGTTACTGAGGAGTGAGGACTGAGTCGAGTAAATAAGCCACCGTTCCCCCTACTCCCCCGTCCGCATATATCCTGCCTAAGTACAACAACTACACACTAATCTAATTTATAGTAATGCGTATATTACCGCTCTGCTCCTTTGAATTACTGATGTAGTCATTCGCATCAAGAAGATCAGTATTTTTGTTTAACCAGCGGCTTTTAGAGAGCTTTTGCTGCTGCGACGGCGACGATCTAGCGTTGCTCAAAGGAATATTGCTCTCAGATCTACTACTTATAGCGGCACCGGATGAAGCTCGAAAACGATTTTTCTCGTTGCTCTTTCCTTCATCAGCTGATAATAATAAAGAATAATGTGATGATGCATATACAACTTAGTAGGTTTATAAGATCATGATGGAGCGCGCGAATTCATGTGTGCTAGAGGGGGTCGATGCGAAAATGAAAGAGAGAGAGAGAGAGCGTTGATTTTTTGTTAGAAAACTATACTTAAAAGTATACTCACCTGATGTCATCTCCTGCTGAGGGTGAGAAGTCATTTGCAGGAGAAGTGCGAGTTGTTGACGCTCGGACATCCGCGCTGGGTAACCGCGGAAGCGACTGTTACCGCCTGCCGGCATTCCGCCGTCCTCAGCTGAACATCTGACACGTGCAGCGCGCAACAACAGAATTACTGAACCGCGGACCGCGGTGCACTCGCGGCAGTTGTACCTAGCTGAGAAAACCACACTTTTTTCAAACAACTTGGCGGTATGGATGATCTTGGTAAATCTTTCAACACTCTGTGCGCAAGGTACGATATACGATTGCGAGCTTATAGCGAGTCTCCTGCAGCACTCTGCAATCCGCGATCAACACTCATGACGAATATAACCTTAAATCGCGGAACACAGAAGCTGCGACGGCTGCCGCTGCCATAGCTAATACTGTTGTTGTTGTTGCTGCTGCTGATGAGACTGATGCTGGTTCCGCGCGCCATTTTGACCTACGGAGCAGTAGAGAGAGAGAGAGAGTGTATGTGTGTGTATGTGTGTGTGTGTATATATACACACACAACAAGCGCGCACGACGCAAGTCGCAAACAGCTGCGCATAGGTATACACTTATATAGATATAGGCCGTATACCTATTTGTAACTCTTTCCCTATAGCTCAGCGTCCAGCAGCATATGTACAAAGCTTTTGGATATATGTCATAACTTCTGTCCTATATTATAAGGAATAGGCGGGCTGCTAGTAGTTCTTTGGTCCGCTTCTTTCTCTCTCACCCCCTCTCTGTCTCTCTCAAACGCCTGTATTGCCGGCGCAGACGGAAGACAACTGCAGTTTTTCGCAATACCTGCGCGGCTGTGGGTAAAAGTACAAGTGTGATAAACACGGCCGCCGTTTTTTGCACTATGCAGCAGCGGGGTCCGCACATGGCACAGAGCTGATGCCAAATCGCAGGGATTATGGATCGCGTGCACCTTCATCAACTGCACGGGCTTCGACTACGGTAATGTTATTACGAGACTTACGCCCAGAGTGCGACAAAGACGGTGTGTCGCATCAAAGTGCGCATGTCAACATTGCCGCGAACGACGCACATTGCGGAAAACAGAATGACAGAACTCAGACAGCAAAATCAACGTGAATTCTTCAAATAAAAATATCAGATAAAAAATATTTTCTTTCGTCTACGCAACATTTTACCAAATATATATAGGCGTGTTTAATTAGACATAAAAAAGGTTGTTTGATTTTTTTAAACCATTCTTTATTGTAATCAATTAAATTTTCTAACTAGGGCAGTCATTTTACACGTACGCTCCCACTTTTTATTTATATTTTGAGTTGCTTATCAGTCTCGACAGGTTGACAAGTCAAGTTACGACGACGGCAGCGTTAGCGACGCGTATGTCTACAGTATATATAATATATAATAAGGGCATAACGCAGATTGTACACTCAGTTTTGTTTTTTTGTTTATTTTTTTAACCCAACCGTGTGTTAAGTCACTCGAAAAGTTATGTCAAAGGCGAGGGAGAGAGAGAGAGAGAGAGAGAGAGAGAGAGAGAGAGAGAGAGGGAGAGGGAGAGAGAGAGAGAGAGAGAGAGATAAAGTATACGCTCTAGAACAATAATTAACATTTGAGAATTCTCGTTTCATTTTCACTCAATTTTCATTTTATTTGGAGTGTTGGTCTGCCTGTACGATCGAATTAAAGCGAAATAGAAGTAGGATGAAAGAGCGATTCGTCGTTCACTGAAGGACTCGAATCACAGATCATAATGAGTGTACATATACATTCATGGTCGCATTGCTATGCACGCAAAAATTATTAATCGATTAATTAACCGAGTATAATTTGTTTGATTGTGAAATAATTTGAAGCACTCTACCATAAAAAAGACTCTATAAAAAAATGTATGTATTGTACTTTCTAATCTAGATCGTAACACACTTTCGTTTTTCTCACGTATATACAGCGAATACATTTTTGAAGATTTTTACTCCTGGATCGAGCTTTACTTGCTTGCTTTAAAAAAACTTGTGAATAATGAGTGCGCGACCTTGAGTATATACATTTTAGATGAACAATGAAATTATAGGGCAACCAAGACTTCTGGTTTCGTAATTGATCAAATTTTGATTTTCATTGACGCATTTAACCGTCAAGTAAAACATTGATTCTACACTTCGAATATACCGTTGTTGAGACGCAACTGTTTTCAGAAAAAAATGTTTATTTCACAATATATATATATATATATATAATTCTCATCTCTCACTCTTCCATTATTCACGCGCAGCATCTTGCTAGTAACTGAGCAAACATATTTAAAATTTTACTGTACGACATTTCTCTATTATCTATAATGTTCTAAAGCTACCTAATATGAACATTTCATTTTTTTCGAGGTATTGTTTATTAATACAATAACGATGATAATAATATGACTGGTAATGATGTGACGTCTACAACTGCGGATCTGCTAAAATGGATTTAAAATACACAACTGCGCGCAAATTGCTTTATGGAATGACCAGCTATACATATTTTATATTGCCGTTTAAATCGTTATGTAAAAACTTATATGTATGTACCTACAAGTTTCAATTTGTGTTGCATTAAAGCTCATGCAATATAAAAAAAGAAGAGTATAAACTCGATGGGGTGTCGTGGAAGCTCGAAGCTATATAGTAATTACAACTTAACGCGTTATTCACTAAATTTCGATTTCGGTATTTCAATTTGATTCAAAATATTTTCACCCTCGATCATTTTTTTACCTTTCGTTTTCTTGTGTAAAAATATTACATAGCTGGTTCTTGCATACAGCAGATACGTTGTGGTATTTTTCATAGATCGTTCTTTTTACGCATATTGATGGACTTTGATGGTCTACTACAACTATACCTAATTATATTATCATGATTGCAATGGCACCGCACATTCGGCCAATTTTTATATATACTCCTAATTAAATTTAATAATGTTTGTTCGTAATGAACAACAACGCAAGAGATATTCCTTGGTAACTACTTTGTACTTGGGTATATTGAATGCAAGATCTAGTTTACGCTCAAATTTATTAGATCTAAAATAAATAAATTCAGTTTCCACACATTACACGAGAATATAGCTCGTGTTACATGTGTTCTGATCTTTAAAATTTCTTATAAAAAAATTGTGTGCGTTGTAAATCAAAATTTCGATTCTTTCGAGGTCCTTTACCCCTTATCTGACGCTGAACATATTGGTTTGCATATAGTAAAGGTTGAAAATTGCAACGATTTTCGCGTAGATTAATTGCTTCAACGCCATAAATTAATATATGCCTTGATGATAATATAACATCATACTCTATTTATAATAAGCAAAAACTTGTTTTTTTTTAATTTCTTGCAAGTAAACACAAATTTTCTCGTTTTGATCAGAAATGTTTTCAAAGCACATCGTCATTCGGTTAAATGAATACAACCCGCACTGCACAAAAATCGTTACAGACTCTATCATTTACTATACTATAATAGTACATCACATACACGCATAAGGACGGACCTCAAATATTTTTATTTATTATTGCGAATCATTTGAGCAAATTAAAGTGTCATATTAATAACAAACTACTAGTGTGGTTTTTAGTCAGCATTACAGCTCTGTATTTATCTACCAGTCTTGTTCATTCTTGGTTCTTAAAGATTTGTTTGCATTTTTACGAAATTATTCCTGTATGTTTGACAGATTCTTTATTTATTTCGTTTGTTTGTTTTTTCGAAGAGAAAAAAAACATAGTTCATTCAATTTTATTTAATTTTGGACAAGAAACAACTGAGAATACGTGTGAAAATTTCAATTTTAGAATCAACGAATATGGCACACTCGAATTTGGCGTACTCGGGTATTGCACAATTTTTTGACTGCTGCAAACTTGTAGAATTTTTCGCGGGAAGACTTGTGGTGCTCGATCTAGCGAATAATATTATTTAACGCTTATCAAGAGAAATAGATACACCGATTTTTTTTTATTAATAACACATATGTGATGCATGCACACAGTTAAAGCGACTTGCATAAACTTGATCTTTCAGTTTGTTTGTGTGTGTGTATGTGTGTGTGTGCGTGTGTGTTTGTGTGCGCGCGCGCGCCAGGAAGCCAGATACTTGATGCTATTGAATTGTACAAAACTTTATTTTTATCTATACAGTATATTTCAAAAATTATATACTGGCATATTGAAAGAAAAAATCATTCAAGGAAATCTTAACATGTTTAATGCTACTTTCGAGACAATTTAATAATAAACATATTAAAAATTGCTAATCATTCCCTTTTTAGCCTACAAAAGTTATATTCTCATAAATACGTATTGAAAAACTTGATAAAACTCTTGTTCTGAAATTTTACTAGAACATAAAAACCATAATAATTACATACTACGCGATTTGTCATTCCTTTGCTCACGCACATCAGACTTTCATTTGATAAAACATTGTGTAATAGCAGTCCCTCGTGTTGATGTTCACTATTTGTATTTATTTTTATAACAGTATGGATAAAACGGATAGTCCAAACTGATTGCGATGCGATGTAAGGGGGGTGCTGAAGATGTTCTCCATTTCGTCGGGCAGCAAAAGTACGTTGTCGTCCGCGGAGCAATAACGCGCCAGTGCAGTCGGGGAGCGATCATCGTCTACATAGTTAGTCACAGTTTAAAGCAATAAGATAAGTATCCTGATAACCTTTTAATAACTGATGGTTGTCGATTAAAATGTTTTTTGATGCCGATTCGATTTTAAACACATATACACATAAGTCGATAGAGGTCGCGTAACCCATATACCTTTTTTTTATCGCCCAGTACAAACAACACACTATTATTCCGAGCTAAATAATATACCCTATCAAAAAGATGATAGTTGATAAAGCACACTTTGATAAATTCTTTTTCATCTTAAAAAAAAAAAAAAAAAAGTACAACCTAAATTTCCCTTATTAATCTTACACTCATGCTATAACTCGATGACATTTTTTCATGTCCAGCGATTTGATTATCAACTATCGCTCAAATATGTCAAATAAGAACTTTTCCTGAACATTACAATCATAAGCTGACTGTGCACATAGGGGCCAATCGCAAAACCACGCACCAAGAGTTACTGCGACAGTCGTGCACTATACAATGCGCTCTCAGTGCAGATCTAATGGTCCTTTAATGGTGAGATTCAGCAGTGGCGATCGCCAGCGGCAGCTACGTTCGGCGGTAGCGGCGGCGGCGGCCCATTCTTATCTGTGTATGTATCGACTGGTGAGCGGTGGGACAGTAAGCATCTCGATGGGCAAGGAACCTCTTCTCTTCGGAACGACTACGACAGACCCGCCGCTGGGCTCGGATATAAAACTGTCCCGCTTGGAGAAGTCACGTTTAGACCTGGCGCTGCAGCCGCTGCTGCTGGTAGTTGGCCAACCACCAGCGTTTTCGTTATTGCCTGCGTCGACCTGCTGGTAGCCCGGGCCACCAAGAGCTGGAGCAGTTTGTTGGCCGCTGGTGAACATCTCGGGACCACCGCTCCTGCGTCTGCGCAGCAGTTTTTTGCTGCTGCGAATGTTGCGCGATTTTCCAAGGAGTCCTGCAGCAGGGTTCACGCTGCCACTGCCATTAAGGCTGCTGCGACCTAGTGGGTCACGCCGCAGCTCCGATATGTCGGCGGGTACGCTGCCGCGTCGCGAGCTCGGGATGGCCCCCAGGACGCCTTCGCCGGAGCTCATCATCAGACTCGCTCCCTCGACCTGCACGGTGAGCCGTGGAAAGCCATTATTATTGCTACCAGTATTGTTATTGTTATTGTTGTTGTTGCTGTTATTGTTGTTGAGCGGGTAGTTCTCGCGATCGGCTGCTGCATAAAAAGAGAAAGAGAAGCCATTTACGATGAGTAACAATGGTCATAATATACAGATTGCTTCAACTAATACTTGATGGTTTCCTACCTGTCAACTGAGTCAGATTGCCTGCCAGTAGGTTACCCAGAGCTGCCTCGTGCGGCAAGCTCGAACGTCTGCGGCTGCAGTTATTGCTCACAGATAGCTTTTCGCTGCGAATGCTCAAGCCAACTCGATTAATTCCTCCATCTGCAGAGAGAGAGAGAGAGAGAGAGAGAGAGAGAGAGAGAGAGAGAGAAAGAGAGAGAGACAGAGAGAGACAAGTAACAAGAAAGTGGCCAGTTAATGAATCGCAGTAATTAATAGAGCGATTGTTAAAAATTTGTTTACTAACTTGGATGAGTCGTGATGTCGGCGGGGACGGATCCGCGCCTGGAGCCGATGTCGATCGTCGAGCGAACGGAGGCAGATGTACTGTCGTCGAGCCTGCTGGCCAACATCAGCCCCACTGGCGCCGAACCCCTTCTTCTTGCCAAACCCTGAAAAAACAAAGAGTGCTTGTTAACGTCTAGCGCGCGTGCATGCAGAAAGACGATGAGCGTTTTTCACGCCATCATACGAGTTGCGTGTAGACATAGGGGGCCGTACCTGGTTATTGGAACGCCGATTGCCGAGGGCGAGCAAGGCCTTACTATTAACGGCAAGGTCGTCGCTGATGCCCACCGCACGCGGATCGACGTTTTCCTTCATGAGCTTGAGCATTTTCGAGCTGCAGCTGACGTTCTTATCGCGAGCAGAGTCACCCGCGTAGTCGCGTTTACTACCAGGCAGACTGAGGCTGTCAGCGCTTTTGCGGCTTGGCTGTTGTGCCTGCTGCTGCTGCTGCTGCTGCTGCTGCTGCTGCTGCTGCTGATGATGATGATGCTGATGATCGACGCTACTGCCACTGCCATCGCTTGTGGGCGTTGCGCTTTGCTGCCTGGGCGGCGAGTCTGGCGGGCTGCCGATGAAGAACACCTTGTGTTGCTGCTGCTGCTGCTGACCGGGCTCTTGTGTCAGCGGTATCGTAGTGAAGCGTCTGCCCGTACCGTTGCCCAGTTCGGCGCTGCGCGTCTTGCTTTGCGCGGGCGTCGAGTGCCGGCGCAGCTCGGCAGCGTTGGCGGCGTTGCCCGTAACGCTCGACGAGCTACTTAGCAGCATCGCGGAGGGCGATTCCAGGGCAGTAGTGGATGATACGAGGCCAGAAGCCGGAGCTGGCGAGCCCGAGCGCGAGGAAGAGCTATCGGCCTCGAGAAGCACCTCCGCGGTGCAGCACTGCGACATCTCGGCCGTGGTCGACATGTAGCGCATCCGGGCGTACGGCTGGACGGGCGGAAAGGTCTGCTGGCGCGTGAGCATCGGCTGGCGCGGCTGTGCCTGCGGCCCCGGCGAGTCGTGCAGGGCTTGCTCCCTGTAGGGTCAGCAAGGCGGACATGTTTAATGGTATCGCCGATCGCGTTATATCGTGGCAAGTGTGAAAAAGCTGAAGCGTACCAGGGCTGCTGTTGCTGCTGCTGCTGGACCAGGCTACTGAGCCGCGAGGCCTCGAGGCTGTTGGCAATGCTGGCGATGCTCGTGTCGGGCAGCAGGTTCTCAGCGCTAACCGGCCGCTCGGGGCCGGCAGGCGACATCGAGGAGCACGTGAGCGCGGCGCTGGGCGCGGAGGCCTCCGAGCCGCGGTGCAGGCTACTGCGCGAGGAGATGCGCGAAGGCATGAGCGAGGCGGCGCCAGGCAGGCTCTCGCGGCGAGCGGTCGTCGGCCGAGGCGCCAGGCTCAGGCTGCGGCAGACGCCCAGCGGCACCGAATGCCGGCGAGCCTCGCCTGCCCGGTCAAGGCTGGGCTGCAGGCCGGGGCCTGCCAGGCTCGCGGGTGACGGCATCGGCAGCTCCAGACTGCCGGAGTCCTCCTCTGTGCACTGCGAGAAGAAACGTCCGAGTGTTTGAGCAGCCGCGTGCCCCCTGTAATCGAGTAGAGCTGCACTCACCTCGGAGGGCTCGATGGGCTCGGTGACCGGTTCGCTGCCGCTGCAGGCTTGCTGGAGCGGCTGTTGCGGCTGTTGCGGCTGTTGCGGCTGTTGCGGCTGTTGCGCCGACTCCTGACTGGCGGCGGCCTCTTCCTGTATCATGAGCTCCCACTGCTGCTGGTTGGCGCGCAAGTGTCGCATGAGGGAGCGGCTAAAGTCGTCGTCGAGAAAGCGGTGCCACTCCTCGTAGAGCGGCAGCACTACAAACTTGAAGAAGCCCGCCTGGATCTTGGGGATACTGGTGGTGTGCCTGTCGCAGAGCGCCGTCACCGGTAGGTTCAATTGGCGCTCGTAGTCGCCCTGGCGGAAGAACTCCTCGCAGACCTTGTACGACCACTTGCGCGATATATCCCAGGGCCGGCAGGGGTTCGAGATGTCCGCGCACTTGAGGGCGATTTGCAGGATAAAGTGTCGGTGCTCGGGCTGCTCCATGTCCAGCTCGCGCTCGTCCAGATAGCGCTGCCAAGCAACAAAGCAACAAGGTCGTGCTCGCATCAGTTGGAGGCTGTTGGCTGCGCGGTTCGGGAAAATGCCCGATTTTCATACCTTGAAACGGGTGAGGAACTCCTGCTGCCGGGTTATGTCCGTCGCGAGGATGAGCGAGCTGATGTGTCGCTGCAGCTCGGGCTTGACTCGATCCGGCAGTTGATCCGAGACTCCGCTCTCCAAGAGGCAGCCCACCGCCGACCTCCAGTGATGGTTCTCCAAGACCGAGGTGTTCTGCGGAGCAAATTTAACAGTTGCAGGCTTACGCTCTCGGACGATACAGACTGATGGCTTTTCCGCGCTTCTGCTCGCAGCCCTACCTCGTAAAGAGCGGCCAAGTGGTTGCTCGTGGCGACGAGGAACGGCTGGTTGACGCCCGGGTGGTCGAGGTCGTGCGTCACGGCGGCGATCAGCGAAGCCATTATTTCCAGATAGCTCAGGTGTCTTCTTATCTGCAAGCAAGCCGAGCAGGGAGGGCGTTTTAGGCTCGTTAGCAGGTGGGTGATAGATGGAGAGAGAGAGAGAGAGAGAGAGAGAGAGAGAGAGAGTTGCTGCTACGAGGCGCCAACCAACCTGTTCTTCCTGCAGGAAGCAATGCATCGCCTGCGTCACGTCCGCGGCGTGTATACTGTTGTGGTAAGGATTCGTACTGTGATAGCCTTCCTCGATCAAAGCTGCGCGAGAAAGCATGTGCAAAATATAAAGATGTATACGCGCGAGAGAAAGCCTCGAGGGGTGGGGGGTAGTCGTCCAGTGGAGACTCGGATAAACTTACTGAAGAGCTTCCAGACCCTGACGACGTCCAGGTTGAAGTGCTCGAGCAGCCCGTACCAGTGGAAGAGGTGAACGCACAGCACCGGCAGAGAGCGGCCTGAAATGTCGATTGGATGAGTATGTGAGTGAGATAGGGAGGCGGAGCGTGCCTACGCAAGTATACCTCCGGTAGCCGTCTCCAGGGTGAACGCGTTGAACTTCCAGTTGGCGACCCTTTGCAGGACACACTGCGAGGGCAGAGCAGAAAGAGGCGCTTGTATACGTTTGAACATGATGGCTGCAGTAGGCGCATTAGTGCATACCTGAACCTGGCCGTGGGAGACGTCGTCGAGGAGGCCGGGCTCCTGATCGAGGGAGCGCGTGATGAGTCGCTTGCGCCTACGCTTGTGCATGGTCAGGAAGCGGCCCGTGTGCTTCGGCCGGTACTGGCTTACGTCGAACTTGGCCAGCAGCAGTCGCTCGAGTTGGTCCAGCTCGCTCGGCTCGTCCCCTTCCTCGGCCGGCCGGCAGCTCGGCGGCCCAGCGTCGGCGGCGATCGCCGCGGCCGCCTCCTCTGCATCGATCGATCGTTTTACTCATCCTTCTCCTCCGCAATTCATTCATTCATTCATTCATTCCAGCAATTGTAAGATAAAATTAAGCCAGGCGGCATGCTCACCGGAAATCCGCTGTATGAGGGCGTTCTGCTCGGTCGCACGGTCCAGCATGATCTCGGGCGAGCGCCTCTGCAACACACGAGGAGCAGATGAGGAGAAGGACGCGCGGTGATTATGTA
This sequence comes from Nasonia oneida, assembly GCA_037356405.1. Taxonomy (NCBI): domain Eukaryota; kingdom Metazoa; phylum Arthropoda; class Insecta; order Hymenoptera; family Pteromalidae; genus Nasonia; species Nasonia oneida. The sequence goes on along the minus strand of JAZHPH010000003.1, from coordinate 6,514,893 downwards.
TCATCGTAGTCGCGAGTTGAGTTATTTTCCACTTGCGCACTTGCGGCGATTCGAGTCGCCGAGTGCAGGCAACGTGCTCATTTTTCCCACCGACATGCGATTAATCATGCGATTTCTCGATCGGCATATTCGATAAGGAAATTCATCGCCTGTCGTCGGCATTTTTTTCCTCGGCAACTTATACTCCTACTGCTACTATACACTCTCCCCCGATGACAATTGGGTCTAATCGTCTGCGAGCTCGCTTAATTGACGGGACGCGCGCGCGCGCGTGCCCTGTCTTTCTCTCTCTCCCTCTCTCTATGTTCTTGCCCCGGCGTCTACCCATGTACGTATACACGCACGTATGTGCGGCGCCTCATGTATCCGCCGCGAGTCGGCTGCTAATTAGTCGGCGTATCCTTTGATCGATAGCTGGCACTGCAGCGGCAGCAGCGACAGAATTTTTTCTCATCCGTCTTAACGAGTAGCGTCGTTTCGAGTGTCGCAGCCCTTGGCTAAATCGAGATCGCGCCTACGCGATGCTATCGACGAGATAGTATGCATGCTGGCCGTATAGTCGCGCCGAGTGCAAAAGAGTCGAGGGGTTGCGCTGCGGTGCAGCCTGGCTGACTCGACTCGCCCGCTCCGCAGCTCTCGCGGCGGCGGCGGCGGCAGCCCGTACCCATATAGGTTTCTAATATAAGTATAGAGAGCAGCAGCGGCAGTGTGACGTCATTGACTTTCGGGTCATGCACTGGAATTCAGGTCGACACTCGCCGCCGCCGCCGCCGCCGCCGCCGACGCTAATACTCTCTCGTATGCGCGCACGGCTCTCTTCTGCAAGCTGCAGCGCAGCTCTCACTCTCATTCGTCTACGAATCTCTCAAGAGCTGACGCTGATCCCTCTTTTCGTCACGCCTGCCTGCCTACCCCTCCTCGGCCCTCCTCGGCCCTCCTCGGCCCTCCTCGGCCCTCCTCGACTCTACACCCTCCGCGATTCCGCTTGGCTCGGCAAAGTATGCAACGATCTCGGGCTCTTTGGCGGACAAATTTAGCCCCCAGCATTTCTCCCACAAATTGCGCTGTCGCCTATTTCTTCAGCGACATTTATATGCGCGCGCGCTCACTTTGGCGAGACGGAAAATTGATGCCACTTGCGAATGCCGCCGACAATTGTCCGCGTTATGCAGAGCTTCCGACGCTCAGCGGCTGCGCTGCTGCGGATATCTCCAGCCTGCGTGTAAAGGCGACCACAGGAGCCCTACTTGCGGGAAGGTCGACTCAAGGTCGCCCCCACGATAGCGCACTGCGCTTCTTTCGCTCAAAACGTTGGACGTTTTTCCCCGCTACGTTGCACGCCGCTCCGACTGCGCAGCTATTAATCGTCGCTCGTAATAAATTTCTTTTGCTTTGCGGACTTAAAAAATAGACGCGCCAAGCATTGACCTTTGATCGGCGATTAATGTTCGCGCACAGGCTTCTAAATTATTTCGCCGATAAAAAGCTTCTATGGAGATATAAGTATGCATTATATTTTATTTTTAATAAGTAGAAGAAAGAAAGTGACGACGACAATTATTGAAGTGTACAAAGGCCCGTGCTCCGCCGCTACATATGCAATTACACGCAAGGCTCGCGGTATTTTGTGTGCCGGGCACGTTCGATGGATCCGAGCATCAGCGATTGACCTGGTTAGCGCAGGTCGCCAAGACGTCACACTAAATGTCGCTTCGAATTCTCGCTCATTAGATTGTCGCGCGCCGCACTCTTTGGGCTCTCTCTCTCTCTCTCTCTCTCTCTCTCTCTTATCAATACCCGTCAAGTTCATTTAATATGCCAGCTTGAAGCGCGATTCATTCGAGCTTCAACAGCTCGTGGAGTTCATTGACCCCCCAGCTCGTGCCGTTATCGCGAGAGATTCAGCGTTAACATTCACTCCTATATTCGGCAATCGAGTTACGATCATGCGCGCGATCAGAGCGAGGCGGATAAAGATCGTACATGAGCCACTGCTTCTTACTTGCAATGAACAATGAACGATAGACTATATTGGCCCGCGCGTCAAGGTTTGGCGCCTCTTACGAAGCGCGAATTTTTCAAATCCTTGCAGGTTATATTAATAAAATTGCCACACTGACTCTCTTCATCGCCATCTCACTCGTGTTATAATACGGCGTGGACGTAAGAGAGAGGCAAACTATTTTCAAGTCTCGCGCTTCTATTTCTGATGCTTTCTTCAAAACAAGAGGTCACCGACGACGACGACGACGACGACGACGACGACGGCGGCGGCGGCGTCGAGATAAGCGCGCAGCAAACGCGGCCGAAGGATAGATCTCGACCGTGCGGGCGCGCTCAGCTATCTCGTCGTCGGATAATGTACTACACATACAGCAAGTACGAGACGAGCGAGAGAGAGGGAGGAGTGTTTTTGTCAAGTCCGCGCGGCTTATTCGTCTGTCGCGCGCGCATGCGGTCTCTCCTCTATATATGCCGCGCGCGCGCGCGAGACATGGAAATTTTATTGGTATTTTTAAAAATCGCGGCTCGCTCTATCTATTTTAATCTCGCATGCAAAAGAGTTGTGCTCGGCTTGGAAACGCGCAGAAAAAAACATTTCCTCATTCTATTTACAGCATTTCGTCGTTGAGATTTACGATCGTGGCTAGGAGAAAAATTTATCTCGACATCATCATCATTATCAAGGAAGGATTTGCGCGTTTTTTCCGCGCTCTCTGCAAATTGTTGGAATCGCGCGAATGGCAGAACGAGTGGAAGCAGAAGCGAGAAGGGCAATAGTGCACAGCGACGCGAACAGGTGATGCAGAGTAAAAATAGCCGTCGTGTGCGAGAATGTTAATTACGGCGAGAGGCGTATAAAAATTGATCGGCCGCGCAGCTGCACTAGCACGCAGCCGAGGTGCGCGCGTGTGTATTCGGTGCCGACGGCTCAGCTGCACTCTGCAGGTACACACAGGCGAATGGCCATTTTGCTGTTGAGAAGATTCGCCGCAATTGACGAATTGATAAACCTATAGATCGACGGATTGATCGGCGCGGAGAGCAAGACTCTCGAGGAAGCGGAGGGGCGAAGGGAAGCAGGGACAAAGCGCCGACTGCCGAGTATATTGGGGCTGATGTATGTACATACCAGCTACGCCGCTTCTGCAGGGGTAGCTCTCAGCTCGGCTGCGGCGGGCGCTTGCGCACGAGTACAACGCAATATATAGAGCAGAGAGACAGTGAGCCAGTAGCCGCGCGCGGGAGGGGAGATCAGGTGTCGGATCGATGCAGTATTCAGGAGCTGCCCGGCGGCGGGTCTGACTCTCTCCCTCTCTCTCTCTCACACACACGCACACACACACACACACTCTCTCTCTCTCTCTCTCTCTCCCGCCTCAGCGGGGGATGAGGCGCGGAGGACCGGGGAGTGTCTTACCTGCTGCTGCTGCTGCTGCTGCTCGTCCGCGCTGCCGGCGCTCGCCTCGAGGTGAAGGCCGGCCGGGGCCGGGGGCAGCTCCTGGTAGCAGGCCGAGGACTCGCCAGAGCCCCGCCTGCTGCCGGCGATGCACATGGCCCTACGGAAGAGGCCCGCGACAACGGCGCAGAGGCCGCATTGCATACTAGACGCGCTGGCGCTCGCGCCCCCGACGCCGCTCGCGCTCGAGAGGGACGAGGAGCCCCGCGCACCCCCCGAGCTGCTCTCGCTCCTCCGGTGCTGCTCAGACGCCAGCTTGGCGGTGAGCTCGGGCCGCCTGCTCCTGCAGCCGCGATTCCTCAGCACCGCCGCAGCCACTTTTAACGCTTAACTCTCGTCACTGGTGCACGCACTTGGGCCTGTAGCCGGGGGCGTCGGCTGCTGCTGCTCCTGCATGACAAACTCTACAGCATGTCGCGCGGAGTATTGCACAGCGCGAGAAGGAACGTGGGCGGGGCGAGTCGGTGCTGCGCGCTGCACATGCACGTGCTCCCGGTGCGCGCGCGCACTCTCTCTCTCTCTCTCTCTCTCGCTCTCTCTCGCTCTCTCTCTCTCTCTCTCTCTCTCTCTCTCTCTTTCTCCTCGCTCGCTGACCCGCTCTCCGCCTCGGCAGCCTCCTCCACCTCCGCCTCCGCCTGGTCGTCGTCGTCGCCGTCGTCGTCCGCGTCCTCGTCCCCTCCGGGCCTCCTCGTCATCCGTCGCGGCTCGATCGCAGAGCTATCGCACTCCTCGCTTGCTGGTCGCGCTGCTGGCCGCCGGCGTCATCGCGGTATCGCGCCAGCAGCAGCCTGTCGCCGTTCCTCGCACTTGTCGCACCGAGGCACGAGACTCATTCTCCGCTAACTCGGGAGCTGCAGCGAGTGAGCGCGCGCGCTCTCGCCGGCCGGCCGCTCAGCACGCACTGACGACTGCCGCCGCTGCCTGGCAGCTCGCGAAGCCTGCGTGCGCCGCGAGAGACTCGAGTGCCCCGCTCCGCTCTCCTTCCCCCTCCGCGGCCGTCACCGCCGCCGTCACCGCCGCCGACGCCGACGCCAACGCCGCCGAGCAGCGCGAGCTAACCATCGGGCATCGGCGGCCAGGCTCGCCTACACGCCTAGTATCTCGCCGCACCGGCCGCCGCGCCTGCGCCTCCCGGCCTATTCGGCCAGACGGGCTCGAGCCCGCGACCCGCGACTGCCGCCGCGCCGCTTTATAACCAGCACCGCTGCACCGGAGCACCCAGCACTCTCGTCTCTCCGATGGCCTCCGCAGGCAGGTCCGCGCTCTCCCTCTGGCTCACTCGCGGCGAGATGCAGCCGCATCAGCTATATAGACTCTCCTGCTTGAGCCCGCGCCCGCGCACCTCGGCAGATCAATATAACGCAGCTCTCTCGAGCCGTCGCCACTAGCCGCGCCGGGCCATGCTCGCAGCAGCAGCAGGCCAGCAGCTTTACTCTAATTACTCTCTCGCAGCTCTAAAACGTTGCATCCTCATGCTATTTCACCTCTTCCTCCTCCTCCTCCTCCGCCTCTTCTTTTTTTTCTTGCAGTTCTTCTCCTCCCCCGGCCTCTTGGGCTTCAATAGCTACGAGTACTTACGTGCCGCACAGCGAGCTATTGATTTTCATCCTGGAAATGCGCGCTGCTGCGCCAGCTCTCTGGCTTCTGCTCCCGTTTCCCATGATATAATACATCAGCAGACTGCTGCAAGTTGCAGCCGAGTTGTGGAGCCGCGGGCTGCCCCTCGGCCCTCGCGGAGCACACACGTGCTCGGCCCCTCCTCGGCCCGCCGGCTTAGCTATTCCCGGGCCAGCGGCCAGCCAAATTTCCAAGAAAATCAAAAGCAAACCTATCGGACGAGATTTTCGCTGTCGCTCCGGCGGGGATTACACTCTTCGCCGGGGGCTGCGCGTCTGCACGTGACGCTACATCATATCCCACAAGATGCGATCGATGAGGCGCAGGACTAGGATAAAATGCTGCCTGCGCGGCTGCGTATCGCCGCGGCAGCGATTCAGAGCTAGCCGCAAAAGTTACGCGCACAGTGCAAGTGCGGAGTAAAAGGGCCCGTTTTGTTTCTTTATCTTGGGCGGCTACTTATAGTCTAATCCCTTTGCGTCTTGGTAGCGCCAGGCGCGCGCAGTCTGACCACACGCGGCAGCTATCTACTTATGGCTCAGATCTCGCTCATTCTCGCAACAGCTGACGAGAGAGGTTTCCTTCTTTTCCGCGTTCCGCCGTCGCCCATCAACGAATTCACTTTTCATATATTTAGCCTGTCTCGTCGTCATCCAAGACAATACGATCGCTTACGGCCTTTAACTGCGGGCGTTGCGCAAAATCTGGCCTAGCCTGCAGCCGCTCTCTAGCTGCGGTGCAAAAATACGCACAATTTTAAGGACCCATCGATCTTGGCCCCAGTCGCTCCGTTCCTAGAGATGCGCACACTTAAACTATGTACATACACACATTGTGACATAATATTTCATAAAACTTATAAGACTTATCTTTACCTCGTTTTCGCGACTTGCAGGAGGACGGCTGCAAGTCGAACACAGGTTTCTTCAGCGCTGTCAATCGCCTAAAACGTCAGTGGAATACGCTTCTACAACTAGCTCGCGATAAGCCATCTTAACAGGCTTTTTAATCGACCGTCCGAGCACTCTCTTTGGCATTTTAACGATGTCAATTGGCAGTGCACTGCATTGTATTATAGCGTCAATTCATTGTATATTTTATCATTTCTGTTCTCAAGTAAATAAATAAATAAATAAATAAGAGTATGGATATCAGTGCAGTAGGAGAGCTAGCGGCATCACGTCGACGGGAATTTCGATTCTCGAAATAATGCGCTTCCCTGCGTGAATGCTAGTGCGGGACACACCCTCGTGTAGCGCCGTCATCGCCGATCATGCAGAATTCTTTTAAAGACCCCGGCATGCGACATCTAAGGGTTAACGCGCGTACTTATGCCGCCAGCCGAGCTGCCGGGCTGCCGACAGACAACTCGACAAGTACTACTAAGTAGTCGCGTTCGGCGTTCGTCAGTCCAGCTGCCACCATCCGACTGGACTGGAGTCGTAAGCAACTCGCGCGCGGATGCGATACCTATAGTCCAATGAGCGACACAATATTATTATATATATATATATATACCTACTGCAGGTATGAGCGCGGCGCAAGTAAACTCGGCGCCTCACTCCCTCGCATCGGGCCAATGTGCGCTTGTACTTTGTCAAGTGTTGAAGACTTGCTGCTATATATAGTAATTCGCCCAGCGCGTCGTCTCGTTACACATATATACATGAATAGATCACTTTCCAACTTGATCTACTTGCAGCCTAGGTATGCGTATTGCGTATATACCTCATAAGAACATAAGAAGAGAATAAAACTGATGTCGCAATTGTTAAGAATTGGGTGAATAATTAACTCTTAACTTGCGATGTTCCAGTAAATAAAAGATTTATTTATCTCTAAGATTTACATATTTGTTCGTGTGTAGGAACAGAACAACAAAAAAAAATGGGAGCGCGTGAAGACTAACCTATATTCATAAGAGGTAGTAACTTAAGAAAAACAAAAGGGGTTGGTAGCACTACAAAGTGCAGACTACCTCTTAGTTTTACATATTCATATAACAATTATAAGATAATAGTTGAATTAGATATTATTGAAACTTATATTGTTATTTTAACACTCCCCCTGTTTCTATAATATATGTTTATTTTAATTAATCACTGTCTGGAGATCGTGTAATAAAAAGCTTCTGTGTTGTTCAAACTGCATCTTGGCCAGCGCTTTGGTGAAAACGTCTGCTAGTTGTTTGTGTGTGTTGATATATTCCAGTTCAAACTCCTTCTGCTCGAATTTTTCTCTTACATAGTGAAACTTGATGTCAATATGTTTTGTACGTTTATGGAAGACTGGATTTTTGATTAGTTTAATAGCACTTTGGTTATCAAGATGAAGAATTGTGTCCACGTGCTTTGTGTTACAAACTTCTCTGACCAGTTTCTTAATCCACATGATGTCTCTTGTTGTTTCACAAGCTGCAATGTATTCTGCATCGGTTGTAGACAAAGCAACAGTAGATTGTTTGCGGGAGTTCCATGTGATTAGACTATTTCCCAATGTGATAAGACTTCCAGATGTTGACTTTCGAGTTTCTACTTCGCCTGCATAGTCAGCATCACTATATGCATACAATTGATCGTCTTCAGTGGGGCTGAATAACAATCCTAGAGTTTGTGTCCCTTTCAGGTATTTTAGAATTCTTTTTACAGCATTCCAGTGTATCTTATTCGGGTTTTCCATATATCTGCTGGCTCGGTTAACAGCAAAAGTGATATCCGGTCTGGTCCCAGTAGAGAGATACATAAGTTTACCAATAGCTTCACGGTAAGGTGCATTGGTGGCTTTTGTTTGATCTCCTGAATGCATAGAAACGCACATCTCTTGGTTAGTATCAGCAGGTATGGTAACGCTGTTTGCATTATTCATATTGAACACTTCAAGTATTTTTTTAACGTAACTTGATTGATGGACAAAGAATGATCCATCTTTCAGACATTCTATTTGTAATCCTAAAAATATATTTACACAACTATGTGTTATTTCAAATTCTTGTTTTAGTTCTGCCAGAAGCTCATTTACTACAGCTTGACTTTGTGCTGCAATGAGTCCATCGTCAATATATATGCCTAGAATAAGTCTTTTATTCTCGTTAGTAGAAACAAAAATGCATGGATCAGCATTTGTTGCTTTGAGATCATGCTTACTTAGAAAGGATGTGAATTTTTGGTTCCAGCATCTGGATGATTGCTTTAAACCATATAGACTTCGAAGTAACTTACATACTTTTTTGGATCCGTCAGAGAAACCATGTGGCTGCTTCATGTATATTGTTTCTTCGATGTTGCCATACAGGAAGGCTGTTTTCACATCAAATTGTCTAAGGACTAACCTCTCTTTTGCTGCTATGGTAAGTATTAATCTGATTGAATCAAATCTGATGACAGGGCTAAAGGTTTCTTTGTAGTCGATTCCTTCTCTCTGCAGAAAACCCTTTGCTACTAAGCGAGCCTTGAATCGTTTAATATTATCGTTGGCATCTCTTTTCAACTTGAATATCCAACGACTCTCCATCACAGTTTCTTTTGTAGGTGCATCAACTAAAGTCCAGACTTGATTTTTGCTTAGGGAATTAATCTCCTCCTGCATGGCACGCTTCCATTCATCAGCATCAGGACAATTTGTGGCTTCGTGAAAGGTAAGAGGTTCTTGAATGTCAGTAATAAAAAGTTCTTCGATGTCTATTTCATCAGGATCTATATAATCATCGAACCTTTTTGGTTTACTGCATTCATGTTTCTTCCTCAAGTTTCTTCTTACAGGTAAGTTTTCTTCTGCTTCTCTTTCAGGTTCAGCTGGTACGTTTTCTTCTCTGTCATGGTTATCAGGTAAGTTTTCTTCTCTTTCTCTTTCAGGTTCATCATCGGTTTCCTTGGGTAAGTATAAAATTATATCATAATTTTCTTCTATTCTAGTTTTATTTACAGGTTCAGCTATACCACTGAATACTACATCTCTAGCAATTTCAATCTTGTTTGTTTCTAGAATTAATATCCTGAATCCCTTTACATATTGTTCATATCCCATAAATAATCCTGGTTTTCCTTTGTCGTCTAATTTTCTTCTTTTTTCTTTGGGAATGTGTACGTACACTTTTTCTCCAAATATATGTAGATCTTGAATCTTTGGCTCTTGGTTATACCAAAGTTCATACGGAGTCTTATTTGGTATTCGACTAGTACCTGTACAGTTCATAACATGAGTAGCAGTGTTCGTGGCTTCTGCCCAAAATTTCTTTTCGAAACCTTTTCCAGCAAGGATGGATCGGACAGCTTCTATTAGGGTTCGGTTCTCCCTTTCAGCAGCTCCATTTTGCTCTGGAGTATAAGCCACAGTTCTTTGATGCTCAATCCCATACTTATTTAATAATTTTGAAACATTCTGGTTGACAAACTCTAATCCATTGTCTGTCCTGATAATTTTGACTCCTTTAGGACAATGTTTTTCAGCTTTCTTGACATAGTCTTCTATGCAATTGTATACATCTGACTTTGCTGTTACAAAATATACTGTGCGAAACTTCGAGAAATCATCTTTAAGTAATAAGAAATACTTAGACCCTTTGAGAGATGCTTCTTGCATAGGTCCACACAAGTCAGCATGTATTATTTCTCCTATGCGACTAGTTTCAGATTTGCTACCATGAAAGGGCAATCTGTGAGTCTTACCTATTGCACAGGCATCACAGAAAGGTTCATTTTTGTCCTTTAATACTATATTCCGTTGACTTAGTATTTGCTTGACTCGCTGGTAGTTTTGGTGCGCAAACTTCTCATGCCATGTGGCTAGCGAATGTTCAGATGCTACCATGGCTTGATGTGGAGCATTTGATGCATCCTCAACTTTCAGCTTCATTACAAATAGGTTTCCTATTCGTTCACCTATAACTATGGTTTTACCTCCTTTGGTAAATTTGCAAGTGCGGTTATCTGAAGAGAGCATTAAACCTTTGTCCATGGTTACGTTTGACGAAAAAAGGTTATACTTTAAATCAGGTACGTATATTACATTGGATAAGTGACTAGGATCCCAACTATTTCCATTGTACGATAGTACATTTATGTCCCCTGATCCACAGGCTTCAAGCAAGCTTCCGTCTCCTATACGTACCCAAGTTGGCTTTTTGAACGGTTCATAGTTCAAAAACCAATCCTTGTGGTGTGTCATATGACTACTGGCTCCTGAATCTTTATACCATAAATTTGTATGGTTGTCACTACTTTGAATTGACGCAAAAGCATCAATCATTAATGCATTTCCATGCGGTTTACTTTTTGACTCAGTAGATTTTGTTCCATAATTTTCTTTATCATTCGACTTTTTACTACGGCATTCACGAGCCCAATGACCAGGCTTATTGCAATTGTGACATTTACCTGGTTTCCATTTATTTTTAGATTTGTCAGCCGCTGGTCTTTCAAAATTTCCTCTTTTGTTGTATTTATGAGAAGCTAGTGCAGTTTCATCTCGAGAGGATTCTCTCATTTCTTGATTAATCAGTCTTGAAGTCAAATTTGCTTTGGTTCGCTCAGTCTCTGGCGTTGATTCCCATGCATTGATAAAGTGGTCATAGCTTGGTGGTAAGGTTAACAAAATCTTTGTAATTATCATGTTATCATTCATAGTTTCACCAGCAAGTTTCAGGCGATGAGCTATATCTTCTAGTTTTGCTATATGTGTAGCAATGTCATCAGACGGTTCTTTTGTGATTGTGAACCATTTTTGTTGTAACATGTGTGTTGTAGCAAGTGATTTTTGTTCATATACTGTTACAAAATTATCCCACATACTTTTAGCGGTATCGCAATTTATTATGTGTAGCATTGCTTGCTCTGAAACTGTTGTAACGATGATTTTTTGTGCAAGGGAATCATCTTTATTCCATTTTTCAATACTTTTCTGGTTTTCAGTAATTGCATCTGCAGCTGCGGTTGTTGCAAGCGCACCTGGACACGTTCTTGTGCCCGAAACCACATCCCATACTCCACTGGATTTTAAAATTACTTTTACTTGGAATTTCCATATACTCCAGTTATTTATGTCTCTGAGTTTAATTATTCGAGTTAGTTCACCTTCCATGGTTTTTACGTGTTGAGTACTTTCACTTTTGCACAACGTGGCTGGATAACCTCAAACGTAAGATTGAACACCCTTTCTTAATTTTGCTCCAATAGTGGAGAAGTAAAAAAAATTATAGTGTTTAATTCGTAACTGGGCCCATAACCTGTTAAGAATTGGGTGAATAATTAACTCTTAACTTGCGATGTTCCAGTAAATAAAAGATTTATTTATCTCTAAGATTTACATATTTGTTCGTGTGTAGGAACAGAACAACAAAAAAAAATGGGAGCGCGTGAAGACTAACCTATATTCATAAGAGGTAGTAACTTAAGAAAAACAAAAGGGGTTGGTAGCACTACAAAGTGCAGACTACCTCTTAGTTTTACATATTCATATAACAATTATAAGATAATAGTTGAATTAGATATTATTGAAACTTATATTGTTATTTTAACAGCAATAACTCACTAAGGTATCTTGGAGGAATGTCCGGATGATTATCCCAGTCATGCTGACGCCTCCGCGCCGAGAAAGCACCGCCGGGGGAACGACAATATCAAGTGCAAGTCTCGGTAGAGCCATCATAGTCGGATGAGTTTTCATTCGTTGTATACTGCGCACTGCAAAGGGAAAAGCCATACGTGCGTAAATAAGCCGACAAGCGGATGAAAGCGTGACATGTACGCGTATATATCGATATCAAGATAGAGTTTGTACAGGTGCATGCGCGAACGTACATACGATAAGTATACTTGTGTACGCAGATACCGCGCGCCGTGGCGGTAGACGGGAAAAAGCGAGGGCTTGGTCAATATGCTCGCATCGTGGTATATAATATGCGGTTTCGAGTAAACGGGAGAGCGCGGTCTGCGCGATTGTCACTTGTCAATAAACGACACGCTATACAAGTATATAGGCTCAATATGCGCTTACCTTTTGACGGAGGCTTGAACAATGTATCGAGAGCGCAGCTGCAGCACTTGATGTTTCGTTTCTTCTTTTCTGCAGCTCGCAGGCCCGTTATCTCCGCTAGCTCGTATAGCTATTATCGCGGCTATACGTGCACTTGTTTACAGATTAGACTTTTGCTTCTCGCGCGTGTATTCGAGCCACTTTTACTTGCGCGCCTGGGGGTTAACGACCCGCAGATGCATGCGCATACTCTTTCACAGTAAAGAATAAAAAACACGCTGTACAGTGTACTCTTTACACCCTGAGCCCTGCATTTTCTATGCTCTTTAGATTGAGCGATAAGCACTGCCCAAACCCAAATATACGCGTACACAGGCACACAGCTTGCGTTCTTCACAATCACTTGTTCCCCGATCTATTCTGATTTGTGAAAGAACTTGATGCTTAACAAAACCAGCGTATAAAGCGACCGGCGACATAACCTCGCGCAGTGCATTAAGACGTATGTAAGTACGCAGCGCGCGACACTGTTGCGGATTGTTTAATCTTTTGTTAAATGCAATCAAAAACCGATAATATAGAACACCAAATACTTGTGATGTACAACTATATCTACCGCTTGCTATGCAGCCTATGCTGTACATGTATACTCAACTAAACTTGGCATCAGAACTGGAGCGATGATATCTGGAAGGATACTATAGGTATACGCCATACGGTATACGACAAGTATATCTATAGGTATATAGAGAATAGACCGGCGGCTCGCGGCGGCGAACCAAGTCTATGGATACACGCATAAGTGCAGGCGCCGCGCTGCATACCGTACGGACTCTCATGCGTACGTCCCTTTCTCTCTCTCTCTCTCTCTCTCTCTCTCTCTCTCTCTCACTCTCACTCTCACTCGATAATGCGTTCATCTACTGCGATATTCTGCTGCGAAATCGCATTGCGGGTATTGGTGTGTGGAATACTTGAACCTATTTTCATAGCCTACTATATAGCTCGTCGTGTAATCGACAAACTTGTTAGAGCTCTTTGAAATAAGTACTTAATTTGCATTCGAAAAGAGACTGACCCGTGATCACTGACCAGACTGACCTTGACAACACTTTCGCGCATACTCGCACAAGCGCACACACACGCTTGTGACAATCGTTTTATAAAATCAAATGCAAGCGCAACAATTTGCGACTGTCATATAATTCCAGTATATTTACTTGTTTATTTATGAAATACAATTTCTGTATGCATATACAAACTTGCCGTTTGTGTCCATACATTTATGTCTTTCTGTACAATTATTTTGTATTTCACTTTTACAGCTTGTACAAGAAATTTAGTAACAGTAACATTCATTTTAAAACCATCTTATTTCTTTATAAAGGCTTCAAGTACATACATAACTTGCTGTACATTTTTTACACATAGCAGATATAGTACACAGGACTTGATCAGTCTCCAAAAGCTAGTTTATTTAATAACAAAACTAAATATTGTGTTTACAAGTGTTTTTTGGACTGAAAATCTGATGACAGTCAAATCCTTTTGTCAGATAAATAAAACAATCTTTATCACAAGGTATTAGCAAAATATATAAATTTTTATTAACGAGCTCAACTACCAGTCGATGTTTGACATTTGACAGATGACTTGTAATATTCTTGTGTGCTGTAATTACAAGTCAAGTGTGATTATAAATATTTCAGCAAATATCCCGTGAAGAATATGTAAATTCTCTGAGAGTATGTAAGTCTCTTGAATGCTTTTTTTATCTATACAACTCAATCGCCTATCACAGGATTGTAGAAGAATACCGTGTATTTTTAAATAATATATTTCGGACTGGTCTCTATACTATACATAACTAGCATGATTTCTATTGCCAACATCATTGCATATTCGTCAAATTCGATACTGGAACTTGGAATGCGCTTGCTCGCGCCAATTAATAAGATATTTTGATTAAAATAGTATCATGTTTATATTGATGGCATGATAACTATTTCAACTGCATATGCTCAAATATCTGCAAACATCTGGACATTGCTTTCTTTGCACCAAATTCACCATACATCACAGTATGGTCCAGTTCAATTGAGATGGTTACTTGCAATTTTAATGAATAGTTCTTGAAAAGACTTGCCAATAGGATCGGGTTAGAATGAAATAGCAAGTCAAAATCATTCCAACATGTATAAATTGGTGTCATTTTGCTCATGTACTTGTAGCACTAAAGGCTACTTGAGGCATTTTGGCATAATCTCAAAAAGTATCATCTAGTGTTAAATTAACAGAAGAGTTCCTGCTATCAGGTGACTGGATCGCTAAATAACGCCTTCTTAAAATTTCTTGCAAATCATTACATGGGCTGTTTTCCCGCTTGATTCGCAATGGCCGGCCATTGGGTGATCTAGAAAATTAATAAAGAGATAATGGGAAGATTTGTAACCATCAGGAAAAAAAAATTAAAAAACACCTAGTTGATATTATTTTTACATACCGTGCAATAGGTTTTAGTTTTACTTGATCAATATCTCTCAAAAGCTCTCCCATAGATTTCTGGGCAGCCAGTGGGGGTTTATTATGTTCTTGATTCATATGATCTTGCAAGCTAGCTCTTGCTGCTATATGAGGAGTTTTTGGTGGTGGCAGTGGAGGTGGCGGAGGTGGTGGTTGAGCAGTATTGTTTCCATTAGACAAGCACGGCTCTGAAATCATTATTGTTTCAATTTTTTTGATGTTATATATACTTGTACATGTTTGAAATATCTCATGAAAAAACATATACTTACGAGAGGCACTTGGTTTTCTAGTTTCAACAATTGTCGATATCTGCTCTCTTAAATCTTGCAACTCTTGCTCCAAGGCAAGCAGGCGTACTTCTGAACCAAAACTTATAGGCTCAAGAAGATCTGGTTTACTTGGAGCAAGTCCATTACTAAAAAATGGTATTTGTATTTAGTGATTTTTAAACTTGTATTATATAATCAAGATTAATCGTGGCTTGACAGAATAAAAAAGAAAGGTCCTTGTGCAAACTTTATATTATAATTTAATCTATGTAAAAAATTGAAATTGCCTCTAATTGATTAACAAAGTTTGCCTGTTTTAGCCAATAGATGTTTTTATGAAAAAGAAAAACTCAAAACTTGCTACTATTTAGCCTAATCATTAATTATTTTCTTACGTAATGGGATATTGTTTTACCTTCCTATACCTAAGCCCAGATTAGTATCTCGAAAACTCTCACTGCTTTCTTGATCAATCATAGAATTGGTCATGGAGTGTAATGGGGTAACGCTAACATAAACTTTTGGTGGAGGCTTTAAAGGTAAGAAAGATCCGATGCGTCTTACAATACTTCTTCTTTTTCCATAGTACTTGATTGGTTCACCCATTTCTGAAAAACGGAAGTTGAAAATATTAATGCTCATTACTAATTACTATATGTAACAATTATTGACTCAGTGTAGTACAGAACATTGAAACTTGGCAATGCACTTGCAAGTGTTGTGTAATTCTACTATCAACATTTTAATGCCAAGTTATTATTGCACTGCAGTATCAATTGATTAGTTACTTGTAATGGATTGAATGGCTACAAGTATCCAGAAACCTGATTATAGTCAAACAATTTTTCAAGTGCAGCCAGGCCAAAATATATGCGTTAACAGCTAGTTGATACTTCAACTCGTGTCACCTGTGTGCGTATACATGCGTATTACGTATTTACACGCACACGCACACGCGTGCACGTACTAATAATGTATTCTTGACTTGTATATACGTTTACTGTACCCCGCTGGCGTAATAGCCAATTCGCTAATTCCAATAATTCGAATTGTGCAAATTTTACGGACTAGAGGCAAATACCTACTAAATAATAAGTTAGAGTGCACATGCGTATGTACGGGTGCGATGCAACACGACACAACGCGCGCACCACCAGTGCTCGCTTATTCACGTCCGCTTGGCTTGAGAACAGATGATCTCGGCTTGAATTGGGATAGTTTCAAATTCTATCAAGCCATTCGTTAACAAGTACTTTGATGTTTTTTCTCTCCAGATTTCTATGTAGGTTACACGCACGATTTGAGTGATTTGACATTTGAGGCTTCCAGTCACACTTGTATACAAGGCTGGTTCACTGCAACTGGATAATACGCATGCGCGATACGCCGATGCCAAAGCCAAACACCCAGCTGCACATTTTACCGCACTTACAGTTCTCTACCCAGTGCTGCTGCCTGCTGGAAGCTGCAGACCGACTGCGAGGGGCTGTACGCCAATGCCAAGTCAGACGAGCGCTTAACTTTATTTTTTCCTGCAACATTTTCATTAACTATATACATAAATATACAATACAAATTTATAAATATACGTTACACGTGAACTATGCAGAAACATTTTGATTTAAAAAGCATAGGGCACAGTCCCGCGATTAACATTTGATAGGAAATACTTGAAAAAAAATAACAATCAATTTGAATGTATAACTTGCAAGCATGAAATGTATTGACTTGCATCTTCATTTTGGTACCTCAAGCTTGGCGCGCGTGTACTTATACAGCCGCATAAGGCTGCGTTTAGATGGAGTCTGGCAATCTTAAGAACGGCAGATTGGAGAGACCGCGAGATTTAAATTCAACGTCATCATCATAAATGTTGTGATTCACTTTATGGATAGATATTATAATATTTACATGAATAATCATGTTAATGCATCAGCGAATCATAATTTTTTCGAAAATATGCTTGTAAATTTCATAACCTCAAAATGGCGGATGTCGCGAGATATTCATATTGACATTCTATCTTGGATTTATAATATTTTACTTACATATTTGTCTAAAACTGAATGCTATTTTTTAAAATGATACAAAAGCTTTTCCTAAGGTGGATCACAACATTTATGATGACATTTTTTACAGTTTTGACGTTGAATTTAAATCTCGCGGTCTCTCCAATCTGCCATTCTTAAGATTGCCAGACTCCATGTAAACGCAGCCTAATCATTATACCGTCGTCGGGGCCGTAGGATAAAAGATGCGGCGGGCCATACATATAAATTGCGCGCATGCCCGCTCTGCGCGCCATAATCCATAAACGCTAAATGTCTAAAATGAGCTGTATATATGTATATAATAAATATATTATAGCATAGCGTAACCCGCTACAGCCGCTAGCGGCGCTAGGTGTCGGTAGACTCTCGATTCTCGAATCTCGATCATATATACCGAATTATGCTATAATAGTTGTTCTTGTTCGAGATTATCAGTTCTCCTCGCGGCCGTAGAGTGTCGTTCTAGTCGTGCTAAAAACGTGTGCCACCAACCACACAACGTACGGCGAGACCGAGAAAGAGCAAATTTTCAAAATGGCGACTACCGAGCAAGTGCCGGCCGCAAGCAACGAGGTCCCCAGCCTAAACTCGGACAACGCGGTAAGTCCCTCACACTTATCGACCTCGACACTTGGTACTTTCAATAGCCGCGAGTTCTCCTCAACGCCACGTATTCCAAACCGTCGACTCCTTGCTGCAATTGCTCTCCTCTATAAACGCGCGCGTGACGTGCTGCTAGCGACTATTACGCGCGCGGAGGACAAGTAAGTATTTGTGGTGGTTTTGTCACGCCAAGAGCGCCGCAAGACCAAGTACCTCGACTACGTCCCCGAGTATACAGCCACAGTTCCGAGCCGGGTCGAGTACTGGTGATTAGTACCTCTACTTTCTAATACCTAGCTGGGAGAACCAAGGTAGGACGGAGAGGGTTATGACGATCGGGCCCGCTTATTTCTCGTTGATTTCGCTCGTGAATAGCCGCATTCGCGCATTACAGTAGAATATAGAAGTATGCAAGCGCGCTGCATGACGTATTTGTCCGCGCGTGAATGTGTGCGGCGGTGTGTGCACCCGCATATATCTATAGGTAGGCATATAGGTATACATCAAGTTGAGCGAGAGGGAGAGAGAGAGAGAGAGAGAGAGAACCGGCGCGAAACAAAGAGTACAAGAGACGCGCTCTTTTTGGCGGGCACGTGGTGCGCGAGTCGAACATCCGTTATACACTGCTGTGCCAAGTAGTGTCCCGCGGCGGCGTTCCTTCCTTCTTCCCCTTGACGCCGAGACCGGCGGTCTACTCTCGACCTTCAGGAGCACGCTGCACGATAGTTAAGACTCGTTTACGCTGAGAAAACTGTTGCTAGCTCTCTTGCAGCGCACTGCCGAACATACGCATGAACAACATCGTTGAGTATCGTTTTTCGAGGAGCTACTTTATTGCAATTTTCCCCATTAGAGTTTGATATTGACACTGTTGGCTTATCAAGTCAGCTCATTTTTTTTATCTTTTTGCAGACATCAAAAATGGAAAGCATGGACGTCGTTGAACCTGCAAACTCGGTGGCAGCCAACAAGGATGTACCGGCGACGAACTGCAAAGATCCGGTGGCAGTCGACGACATGACTTCGAGAGATTACTATTTTGACTCCTACGCTCATTATGGCATCCATGAAGAAATGCTCAAGGATGAAGTGCGAACAGTGACGTATCGTAACTCTATGTATCACAACAAGCACCTCTTCAAGGGCAAGATTGTATTGGATATTGGTTGTGGTACTGGAATCCTTTCAATGTTTGCTGCCAAGGCTGGAGCTGCAAAAGTCATTGGTATCGAGTGCTCTAATATTGTAGAGTATGCCAAAAAAATAGTCGAGGCTAATCATCTGTCAGATGTTATCACGATATTGAAAGGAAAGGTGGAAGAGGTTACCCTGCCTGATGGAATTGAGCAAGTTGACATAATCATTTCCGAGTGGATGGGTTACTGCTTATTTTACGAATCCATGTTGGACACCGTACTCTTTGCCAGAGATAAATGGCTCCGTTCGGATGGCATGCTTTTCCCTGACAAAGCAACGCTCTATATTTGTGGAATTGAGGACAGGCAGTACAAGGATGAGAAGATCAACTGGTGGGACGATGTCTATGGTTTTGATATGAGCAGCATACGAAAAGTTGCCATCAGTGAACCTCTAGTCGACGTTGTTGATCCAAAACAGGTTGGTTAGCGCAGCTTGAATGCAATCGAATGTTTATTTTAAATCCACTTAAATTATGTATATTCATGTGTGTATATGTATATACCTTTTTACCTTTTCAGGTCGTGACCAATTCATGCTTGATTAAAGAAGTGGATCTTTATACTGTGACCAAGGCAGATTTGACCTTTTCGTCGCCGTTTGCCCTGCAGGTGCGCAGGAACGACTACGTCCAAGCCCTTGTCACCTTCTTCAACATCGAATTTACCAAGTGCCACAAGCGCATGGGTTTCAGCACCGCCCCCGAGTCCCAATACACGCACTGGAAGCAGACCGTCTTCTATTTTGACGAGTACATGACGGTGAAGAAGGGTGAGGAGATCTTCGGCGTATTCTCGATGGAGCCAAATGCGCGAAATTACCGAGATCTCGACTTTACCATCGAGATTGACTTCAAGGGCGAGCTGGGACAGATACGTGAAAGCAACCACTACCGTATGCGCTGATTACACCGATTGGCTAACGCGATATCGACGCCGTGTAGTCATTTTTCCAAGAGAAAGACAAAATGAAAGAAAAACTGACCGCGAGATGTTCTAAACTGGACGCAATTGCCGATGGATGCCAAAAGAAGAAAAAAAAGGGAAAACCCGAGTGCTAAATGACTTGATTCACGTGTTTGCGTCTGTCAGCAATTGCTTCTGGTCGCCGTTGCCATTGCTGCAATTATATATACAATTTTTTTTACGTTGATGGAGAGGTTTTAACGCTCTTCTTGGGAGTGCCCAGTTTTTCGAAATACTTGCAATGGTATCACAATAGGTATACGTCGATGATTACCCGAGTACTCTTTTGTGAGCACGATTAAATGCCTGTCCTTTTTTTAAGCCTGTTGAGTATTCTCTCAATAGTATATATGTTTTTCAAACTAGCGTTTCCGAAAAATTTTACCTTGCCCAGGATTATTATGTCAAGCGATCATTCCTTGAATCCAAATCTTGGCGATATATTATATATAATTCAATACTGATGACACTTGAGACGATGAATTTTTGTTATAATTTTATCCATTCAAATACATCGATTATAAAAACACGAATTCTCTCTTTTCTTTTACCTGGATATTTGACTCGAAACGATAATACGAAAAAAATTCAAGCGGCTTGGAAACAAATGTTACCTGATACCAGAAGCAAAACAAGTGGTTTGCTCAGTTTTCGTTTTTTTTTATTTATTAAATTGATGATTTCATAGATCTATTCGAATCGACATTTGACGCTAGTCGTTGAATATTATTTATCAGCCGTTTCTGTATCGTATGAAACTTGTGATACAGACTATACTGCAGCACAATAGCGTAATAAAATTATCATCTTGGCTACAAATATGTTGACTTGTATTATTTTGTCTCGTTTTCATTCTCGCTTACAAGTATACAACAATCAACAACTAATAATCAATATTTCTATGTTGCTAATCCTTTTAACGAGTTTGCTAGTTTCTGCGTTTTGTAGTCAGTTCTCAATTGTATAAAAGTTGACAGAATCGATCGATCTAGTATGGCCTGCAAAAGAAAGTACATATTAATTCAAGAAAGCTATCACTTTTGGTATACCAGTATTCAAATATAACGTTAATCAAGCTCCGTTATTATCCTTACAAGTTGATCTCCGGAACACACTTGCTTGAGGTTCTCCGGCTTCACAAGCAGTAAATTACACAATGCGTGCAACGTATCAAAGAGCGTCGTAACTAGAGGTACACCGAGTTCCTTGACGCACTTTCTGTACTCATTCATGTCACAGATAGCGCACATGGCTCCAGCTGAATTGAACTGGAACTGTTGCAAGTGCTCATAGATTACCCTGTGGAACCGTACTCCCAGCTCCGTGAGCACATTCTCAAGGCTCTTGCCGTCGAGCCGGTCCCTGATGTGCTTTATCATACTCGAGACATACTGGCAAACCGTGAGACAAGCCGGTGTATTGAGAGTGTCTACCATTTCGGTCTCAGGCTTGAAGTCCGTCTTGCGCTGCTCCGTCTGCAAGTAGATCTTGACCCAGCCAACTATCGCATTGATACTGCGGTCAAGGCCTGTGTCGATCTTTGACTCAATTTGTTCCAAGGCGAATTTTTTCTTGGCCATGCAGTCGCCATGCTTGGGCGTCGATCTGGAAAAGAAAAAGTATTTATATTCGACTCGGGTGACGAGCGATTTTATATAGAAAAAAAAAATTTGCTCAATTGGAATCTCACATAATTAAAGGTAGTAAATCACCGCTAAACTGCTCTTCGAGCAACTTAATGATAACATTGCACTGTCTGACCACAGTGAAGAAGTGAATCTCTGGTTGCGTTCTGCTCTCGGGTATTGGTACGCACTGGAGTCCCAACTCCAAAGCATAATCAACGTGTTCGTTAATAAGGTACTGTAACACCGTCTCGAGTATTTGCGTGGCATTCGCGGGCAGCTCACAAGTTTGCGACAGCAGTGAGCACCTCTGCAAGCCAGTTTTACTTCTTTGAAGAAGAGCAATTGCGAGCTCTTCGGAGAGAAAAGTTTCGCCGCCGTAGTCTTCGATATTGGCGATGTTGATGTTGGTGCGCGTACTCAGCACTGCTTGCAGATCGCGTTTCAGCTCTTGAAATCCACCACTCGCTAGCTGTTTCTTCTGGTGGTTCTTGGATTCGTAGTACTGAATGAGAAGAGTTGCAGACTTTTCTCTTAGAGCTTTTATTTCGACTCTGGAATCATGGTTTTGTCATATCAGCCAATCATTTCAAGTACATAATATACATTACAACTTGGCCTGGAAATAATGTTTTCAAACTTACGTTATGTAGGCATCCAAATGTTTTTGAAAAATATTCCTGGTAAGTTTTGGTAGGTATGTATCATCGGTACCCATATCAAACCTTTTTAGGTCACCAGAGAGCTTGACAGTTTTCATATACAAATCATATAAATTCTTGAGATACTTTTCTGTATCAGTCCTATCTGCCAATTTAGCGACAGCATATTTCTGAATCCTCAAGTGATATATATTTAGAACAAACTTGGCCATTACTTTTTCTGGATTGGAAAAAACCTGCTGTATGAGTTTGTGATTTTTCGTGCACATGGGCAAAACTTCTTGGAAAACATCTTTTCCTCCAAAAGAGCTCATTTGACTTTGCTCTATGAAGGCATTTATACACTGTGAGTAGCCTTTGAATTGTGACAATACAGAGGCAAGTTTTTTCATACGTGGAGCATCCTCTGCACTCTGTGCTCTTACAAACTCTTCAATGAGGTTTCGCTCAATCTCATCATATTTTGCAGCAATTTTCTTTTTGGCATTATCAAACTTTTCCAATGGAAGCTCTTGGGCAATCACGTGCAGCTTTTGAATGACATCTGCTGCTTCATCCAACTGAAATACATAAGTAATCCATCAATGAATAATGAGACAACCAAGAAGTCTGTTGAGTTGATTTTAATTGTTGCTAGCTTATATAGAAATCCTTACAGATGCTTTATCCGTGAAAATGGGATCAGTCAGTGGACCAGGTGTCAAAAATTCAGAAAAGTGTCTCATAAGTTTTTGTGCTTCCACAGCTCTAGACCTAGGAGTATTAACACTTTCTAACTGGTCTCCCAAATGAAGAACCTTAGTAGCAACAAAATTGATTCTCTCATCCAATTGATGAAACGTATCTATGGATTTTCTATTTCTTTCCTGAAGATCTAGTATCTCTACTGCATGCTTAGCCTCCTCCTCCTTGAGGAGTGTCTCCAACTTGTCACATTTTTTTTGTTGCCTCTCCTCCAGCACTTTCAGGTCTTTGATCGCTTGCAGAAAAGTTTCGTGCACCAGAACTGGGTCAAAAACTCCTGTGATTCCATCTTTGATAGTATCATTAACCGTTCTCCAAGCCAGTCTCTCAACAAACTCTTCTGGATCAAAGGGTTCCTGTTTTTGCAACTCACAACAATTATTAATTGCACAAAAGGATAATCCGATTATGCTGCTCTGAAACGAAAATCACCAACCTGTTCGAGCTCCTTCATATATTGTTGCATCATTTTGACGGCCTTTTCTCGGATCAATTTAACGACATAACTCACTCATCCTCACTTGGTCCCTCAGGCGCAATTATACCTATACCGATGAAAACAAATAATAATAGTAATAAACACAAGTATAGGTTAGGATGAAATTACGTCAAGTGCATCGCGAATCACTATAAGTAGGTGGTTTTTAGCTGTCGCGTACTTATACCTGTCAAAATTGGTCACCATATAAAAGAAGATGAGAAGTACACAGCTTATATAGATATAGGTTTATTCTATATACATATATATATATATTTATAAACATCACCGACCGCTCTGCGATTGCGCACATCAGCTATACTTACCATATGATGGTGATGTGTACTTATATATATTCTCTGCTCAGGACTACTTATACCCGCAATTATTATTATTATATATAAGTATAAGTACTTACTTGCGAACATCCAAACCGAGCGGAGTCGAGGCGCCCTGCAATGTTTTCATTCGATTGCATGTAGTATGCGTGAAATGAAAAAAAAAAGATACAACCAAGATATTGCAGCTACTTATAGTACTTAAGTACTTGAAACCATCGTGTTTATGTACTCTCGGAATTGTGTGGCGGCGGTGGCAGTCTGTTAGGAAACTATAGCCGATTCCCAAGAAATTTTATGTATAAATAAATATATATACTTGTGTGTGCGCACACTAATTGTAGCAATAAGAAAAAATTTCACAGAATGCCACACAAGTTTATACTTTTTAAGACAAATAAATAAAACTTGATTGGTAGTTGCGGGCAAGATTATGACAATGGACAGCTCCAAAGAGGAGAAAGACTATCTGGAGGTAGGTGCAAGAATTGAGCTGCATTCGGTTTTGCGCTTGAAGCAGATCAGCTTATGATGATTTTAATGGTTTGTTTATGTTTTTTTGAGAAGCTGCCTTTTGGCCCTCCACCGATACTACCGGATATCAGAACAGAGCTAAAAGAGTACATTGTGAATCCGGAAAAACTTGCGATTCATCAGGTTGACAAGGTGCAACAGTACTGGGAGAGGAAACCAAAAATATTGTCACTTTTAGAGGCCAATTTAACTCCCCTTGGAACCACTCTTAAATATGAAAGAGATCCCATCACTGGTCATATCGGGGAAATCCAGGAGGTTTTGATGCAAAACATTGGAGAGACTGTACGAAACTCTATGTCAATGGCTAGAGCACCTGGACCCATTTCTGAGGGTGTAAAAGGTATGCTCTATTTTCAGAAAAAACAGCTCAACTATAATTATTTATTGCTTTCTATATCAATTCAATTTTGCTACATGAGACAAACTTGGCAGGTAATGCTAGT
Organism: Nasonia oneida; assembly: GCA_037356405.1. Lineage (NCBI taxonomy): Eukaryota > Metazoa > Arthropoda > Insecta > Hymenoptera > Pteromalidae > Nasonia > Nasonia oneida. The sequence continues at coordinate 6,490,409 of JAZHPH010000003.1, read as the reverse complement.
AATTTTTTGTTCTGGCCTGGTGGATTTGACGAGCCACAAAAGACATCTAAAAGAGAAACGATCCAAGTGGATTTTGAAAACAATTTAAAAACACTGGCAAAAGGTTTCAGTGCAGGTATTGAGTTTATGCCTGATAATTGCACCCCCAAAAATGCACAAGATTCGAGTTGCCACTCAGTCATAGAATCATCACACAAGAAACAAGTCAATGTTAATCTTGAGTCAGTTGTTGATAAAGAAGGACACTCTCTGGCTTTCTGGTTTACTGGGGAAAAAAATGAGGAGAAGAAGAATGAAGAAAATAAGGATGGCAATGCAGGGAAGGTTGATGTGCAAACAACTAATATGGATGAGTTTATTGAGCCATTTAAAGAGAGTAAAGTACCGGTTTTCAAAATATCGGAGGCTCCAAAATATAACATGAAGACCAAATGGGCCGAACAGATAGACATCATGATTCCTGTTAATGATTTTGACAAGAAAATACCAGATCCAGCCATGACATTCCCTTATGAACTTGATACCTTCCAGAAGCAAGCTATTCTCAAGCTAGAAGAACAGTGTGATGTTTTCGTTGCAGCTCATACTTCTGCTGGAAAAACCACAATTGCTGAATATGCAATAGCTATGAGTCAAAAACACATGACAAGGTTTTACACTACTTTTTTTGACCCATTAATATTAACAAGCTTCGTTGTCTTGGTCTTTTGTGAATAATTATTTAATTTATTTTCCAGAACTATTTACACATCCCCAATAAAAGCACTTTCTAATCAAAAGTTTAGGGAGTTTAAAGAAAAATTTGAGAATGTTGGTCTCATCACAGGAGATTTGCAAATTGAGCCAACAGCAACGTGCCTTATCATGACCACAGAGATTCTTCAGTCAATGTTATACTGTGCTGCTGAAGTTATAAGAGATGTAGAATATGTTATATTTGATGAAGTACATTACATCAACAATGAAGACGCAAGTATCCGCTAGTGTTGTAAATCAAATTTATACAAAACAAGCTTGTTAAATTTATAATATTTGTTCTTCTAGCGAGGTCATGTATGGGAGCAAGTTATTATTCTTCTGCCTCCAACTGTAAATATAGTAATGTTATCAGCTACAGTTCCAAATCCACTTGAGTTTGCCCACTGGGTTGGTCAAATAAAGAGAAGAAAAATGTATGTAATCAGTACAGTAAAGAGACCTGTACCCTTGCAGCATTACCTCTATACTGGATGTGATAAAAAAAGTAAAGATCAACTATTCCTCCTGGTTGATAAAGATGGCAAATTCATAAGAAGCAGGTAAATGTTAACTCGTGATTTTAGAATATGAAATGATTATGAACTGGATCAAATAACTTCTTTATTCTGATGTCTATCCAGTATAAAAGAAGCTATAGCTATCAAGAAAGAGCAATCAGCAAACCAAAAAAAAAGCCAGCAAACGAAATACCAACATCAGCGGGAACAAGCGAAACAAAAACCATCTTTAACTATGAGCCCTTCAGTATTGAAAAATTTAAGTGCTGCCGAAACTTTGGATTCGGTTGCTGCAGCAAAAGAAGAGGAAGATAAGTTGGAAGATCAAGTGAGGCAGCAAATGATTACAGCGAAAGATAAAAGGATGTGGGTAGCCTTTTTGGACCATCTCCAAAGCACGGTGAGTACACAATTTTTTTTCTATGCATTTGTCAAAAAAATTAATCTACCTAATAATACGCAGTTTTGAATTTTATAAACCATTTTATCGTAGGATAAATTGCCAGTCGTTATTTTTATCTTGTCGAGAAACAGGTGTGACAAAACCGCTGATGCTTTCTCAGAAAGTTTGCTCAACCATGCAGAGCAAAGGTATGTGGGAGAATTCTTCGACAAGTCCATCAGACATTTGAAGGGTACAGACTCGCAATTACCGCAGGTCCGCAAAATGCAGAGATTATTGAAATTGGGAATTGGAGTTCATCACAGTGGCATTTTGCCTATTTTGAAAGAAATAGTTGAGATGCTTTTCCAGAAGGGCATAGTCAAGGTGAGTAAAGAAATTGCGATATTTGTGCGTGTGTCTACATACATTATGTATACATGTATGTACAATATACGTGAATAATGTTCAAGGTATTATTTGCAACGGAAACCTTTGCCATGGGCGTAAACATGCCTGCCAAGACCGTCGTCTTCGATTCATGGGAAAAGTACGACGGCAACTCCTCCAGGAATCTTTTGCCCACCGAGTATATTCAAATGGCTGGTCGCGCTGGGCGCCGGGGTCACGATGAAACGGGTACTGTGATAATTCTCTGCAAGAAGAAGGTACCAGAAGAAAAAGATCTCAGAGACATGGTTCTCGGCGCTCCGCAGAACTTGGAATCAAAATTCAAAGTCACCTACTCGATGATATTACATTTGAAACGTCTCAGCGAAACGATTTCAGTTGGAGACATGATGCGTAGATCGTTCAAGGAGGTCAAGACTTGGTCCAGTCAAAAGAAGAATAAAAACGAGCTGGAGAAGATATTGCAGGAAATCGAACAAGCTCCACCTCTGGCAGAGCATCAAAAAGAAATGGAACAGTTCTATGACTTGGCCAAGACCTATGTGACTTTGTGGAAAGAATTACGACCATCTATGCTGGAAGGGAAGAAAGCTGTCAAATCTTTGGTAGAAGGAAGAGTTCTTCTTATATCTTATCGTAACCACTATAACAAATTGGGTATCTTGTTGGGTTTCCGGAAAAAATCGCCGCCAGAGATTCTTTACCAAGTATTCATCCTGACAAGTTACCAAGAAGAAGAAGAGGCAAAATCCAGTGACAAGACGGAGACGTATCATGACCTTATTGGTCTAACTTGTAAAAAATTATATCATCCAAGTGAAAATCCTACCCACGATATCTTAATTGTACCAGGATGGTCAATCATGGAAGTGACAAACTGTATAATCAATGTCAATTGCAAAATGATTTTAGCTGATTGGGATAAGAGACAGATACCCAGATTCAAGTAAGTTTGTTAATTAAAATTCTATATATATACGCAATAATATATATATATATATATATATATATATATATATATATATATATATATATATATATATATTATTGCGTATATTCATTGAAATAATCAGTGGCGTTTATCTCGCAGAGATGCAGCACCCGGACCCTCTTGTGTAGCAGCAATGAATGAACTCACTACGCTTTCATTAGCAGTACAAGATGATCTATCCGTGATACAACCGTTTTTAGAACTCAAAATCCAGTGCATGGAAATAAAAGACCTACATTTGCAGAATAAGGAGGCATTGTTGCATCACATTTATCAAATGCTGAAACCAATTCAAGATAAACTAGAAGGTACGACCAACTTGGATCAAGAATTTTATCAAGTCTTTAAATACAAGGAACTGGAGCAGAAAAAGCACGAGTTGCTCAAAAGACTTGGTGATGAATATTTGGGAAACTATCCCGAGTATGAAAGCCGACTTGCAGTTCTGAAAGAACTGGATTATATCGATCGTGAGGATAGAGGTAAATTTTTTGCATTCGCTGTAAAAATAGCTTGTGCTCACTAAAAGATCCAGGTATTTCTCAATGCTCTATGTATTTGTAGTTACGTTAAAAGGTCGAGTAGCTCTTGAAATGGGAACTTGCGAGATCTTTTTGACCGAGTTGGTGTTGGACAACGTTCTCACGAACTGGCAACCTGAAGAAATTGCTGCAATGCTGTCTTCTCTGGTTTTCCAACATAAAAGTAATGATGAGGAAAAAGATGATGATATCCCTAGGTTGAATGAGGTTTGTAATAGCTTGGCATTTTAAAAAAATAAACTTTAAATTAGTATTATAGAAAAAAATATTATTTTTATGCTTCCAGTTGAAAAAAGAAATGACACAAGTTTACGAAAAATTGGCCAAAATCGAAATGAAACACTATTTAGATCCAATAGCACAACCAAGTTTCCAGTTGATTCGTGTAGTATACGAATGGGCTCGTCAAATGTCATTTGCCAACATAATGAAACTTACTGACATTCAAGAAGGAATAATCGTAAGATGCATTCAACAACTAAACGAAACGCTACAGGACGTTAGAAATGCGGCTATTATCATTGGACATCCCGCTCTCAAAGAGAAAATGGAAGAAGCTTCCACGAAAATCAAGAGAGATATCGTTTTTACAGCTTCGCTGTATACACAAGATTGAGTTGCTTTTTTGTACACAATACCTGAAAATGGCAAGGAAAATACAAAAAAAAAAAATAAACATGTTTTCAATAATATATATAAACTTGTATTAAACCAAATTACTTAAACGTTTGAATTTATAAACCAGTTCTTTATTCTAAGCCTTTATTAAGGGCTTTTAAAGAGCGCGTTGGTCGGTATTGTTGATGTTTCCTTGACCCTTGTTGAGTTCAGATATGCAAATCCATTGGCCCTCCGTGTTCTCACGCCACAAGGACACTTGGTTATCACCGCCACTGACTGCGAGAATTCCGCCAGTTAGAGACCAGCTGACGTTCCACACGACATCGTCGAAGACGTTGAGAATGTTTGGCGTCCAGCTGGCGTAATCCGTCGAGGTCCAGACTATTACTCGGCGATCTTGGGAACAGGAGGCGAGCGCTGCTCTTGGTGGTCCAACTGCCGGAGCCCACGCGACATCACGTACCTGGAAATAAATTTTAAAACAAGTTTAGATAAACATCTTTTTGTGAATACACGATATGAAACTTGCCCAGTCGCTGTGAGCCTCCAATTTAGTTTCCTCAATCCATTTGTCACCCTCCTCCTTCCAAATCTTGACAATATTGTCACAACCAGCAGAGGCCAATCTCTTGACTGGTGCCTTCTGCTGCTGTGAAGCATTGTCCAAGATGGGCTCTATCACAGGACACCAGGATACGGCGTTGCAACCAATGGTGTGTGCATTTGGGATCTTTTGTGTTTCCCAGTTATCTCCATTGTTGATTAGAATAGAAATGGAACCATCAGAACTACCGCAAGCAAGGATGAGTCCAAGTTCATGTGGTGCCCAAGCAATAGAATTGACCGAGGAATCGTGAACCGTGTGCTCGTAAATTTTTGTCCACTCGCTGAGTTCTTTCCATATGATGACTTTTCTGCAATGAATCACGAATAATAATACTATATTGAGAATCTATTTAATGGAAAATTGACTGAATGTCTGTAAGTGGAATTGTGGAATGGATAATACGTATGATTTACTATACCAGTTTGTCAGGAAACATTTATATCATATACATAAAGCATGAATGATCACAAGAGAGCATGTAAATTATCAAGTTGTAGCACAGATGTGAGAAACCAAGAGGTGAGAAACCAAGTCAGAGTATTTACCTGTCGTAACTGCAAGACGCAAGAAGATTACCATACTTGGGATGGGCCCAAGCGATTTGCCAGACAGGCCCTTGATGACCCTTCAACTCGGCGACCAAACTTGGCGATCCATTTTTTAAATCAAAGATTTTTACTGAATGATCACTGGAACACGTAGCTAACCTCAGTCCATAATAATCCATTTCCGCGTCGTGGATCATGTCCTCGTGGCCGGTGTCCACCGTATTTAGCACAGAAACCATCGTGTCGATTGTTTATTTTTCGATCAAGGTAGCGATCAAGCCTTCTATATTACCGCAGTTACTTGTAAAAATCTTGACGATAATAAATACCGCCAGTAATCGGCTTACATACGCACATTGAGGTTATAATCACTATCTTGATTCTCGGCGCTGATTGCCGCAAATGCTCAAATGTCATCAATGATGCTGTTACAAGTATATAAGTAGTTATACGTATTGGCGCACTCGCATTGGCTGCTGCTGGAGGTCTGGTGTAGCGTCGGGCCAGTCGCGACTCGCGGCCCGCGGCAACTGCCACACCATGATGTAAAGAAAACAAGGTGTGCTCCCTAGGCAGACACGTTTTTGACTCGCTCTGCGCATCCCATTTTTCGGCCATATTGCAATATGGCGGCGTAATGTTTACGTGTTGGTGTTTAGCAGAAGATTGAAATTTTGTGTCAAGAATTCAAAAAAATGCCATCCTGTTCTATAAAATCTTGTCGAAATTGGAATGGAAACACGACGAAGAAAGGAATAAAATTTTACAGATTTTTGTTAAAGTAGCTAATTTGGTTAAAAGACAAATAAATAATCAATTCCAAATTCCAGATGAAGCTCTTTTGTGCCTTGTCAGAACACGTACTTACATTAGACTCAGAGAACTAAATAAAATTAGAAAGGATAGTTATGCTAAAATTAGGATTGCAGAAAGATCAGCAAAAGCAATTAAATTTTATTCATAAAACCATGTTTCACGAGATGTTTCATGGTGTTGTTTAAAAATAACATGATATGTTATTATTTATTGCTTAGATTATTATCATTGTTGATGAAATAAATTATTTTTTGGTAATCTTGTTGTTTTTTATTTGTTCATTATTTTATATTTGTGTACTATGATATGAAAATTATTTAATATTACACTGTCAAGCAATTTTCCCTACTAAACAAATATTTTTCTTCTATAAAGTACTTATCTAGTGTATTTCTCGTTTTTAGTTTCTAATATTTAAAATTTTTTTGTTTTTTTTAAATAAGATATTTCATATTATGTGTAATTTCTTTCAAATAATTGCGCGTTAATCTGATTGGTTGAAAATCCAATATGGCCGAAATTGGGATGAAAATATGATTGGTCGATAATCGGGATGCGCTGTAGCACACCTTGTTTTCTTTAGGGAGATTCCACATGATTGTACTTCCCTACCCCTTACCCTGTAGCCGTACCGCGTCCGACTTTGTCATCGAGTTTTCATCTACATGATTCTGTGGTCATTGGAGAATTCGATCTGTGAACGTGAGAAGCGCATGTATATGTATACCATACCGTTCACAGATCGTATTCTCCAATGACCACAGAATCATGTAGATGAAAACTCGATGACAAAGTCGGACGCGGTACGGCTACAGGGTAAGGGGTAGGGAAGTACAATCATGTGGAATCTCCCTCAAGTGATCACACATGTGCCACATTGTATGTACATATTGTGTATATATATATATATAATACGTGTACTTTTGGGCAGGTTTACAAGTGTGTGCCGCAAATCGCGAGTGATTATCATCTTGAAGCGCGAATATTAAAAAAAGAAATACATATAAAAATTATATCAAAAAATTAAATGAAATTTTCAACATGTATTTGTTGTGCATACTGGACTGCTGCCTGGTTACTCATCAATTCAATTTCCGACTTTCGCTATAGCGATACAGTTTCTTCATTCAATCTCTGCATCTATGACTTTTTGAGTTTATTATGTGTGTATTTAAGTATGTACAACACATGTCAGACACAGAGTAGTAGCTCTCATTTTATTATAATATTATGCACATACGTGCATATTTTTTAGCCTGTGGTGAACGTGTTTCATCTATGTATATTTTGTGAAAAAGTAGCAATAAAATTACTGAAATCGAATTAAATCATTAACGCAAGACAAGAAAACATTCTGACTTTGGTATATTTACATTCAACTTTATACAAATAGGGAGCTGGTGATGATCAGGTGGTGCACGCAGGACAGGCGATATGCTCTGGCCACAGATGCGTACGACCGCGTACGACTGCGTTCGAACTTCGACCGTATGTGAAATTATAGTGACTTCTGGTAGTGCCAATGGCAGAAACATCGTGTGAAAAGTCTCTGTCAATACTGAATAAACCTGCACTCCCATGGGTAAATTCGAGCTTCGCAGAGACTTTGTTGAGGTTATATATATATATATATATATATATATATAATTATACATCAGTTTTGGAGCAATAGCAAAACTATAAATTATAGAAGTATTGAGTCCTGAAGTAGTGATATTTTCGCTGTTGGCACTACTACAATTTCGTATACGGTCGAACGCATCTATGTGGCCAGGGCAATACTGCATATACGCAGGGTTGTCCAGCAGCGGTGAAAGTACGCGGCTGAAATTCCACGCCGAAGGCGCTCTGAGAATTCCAGTACTTATAGATGAGGCGCTATTCGTAGCAATCCGATCGGAGAGCAGGAGAAACGATCGGTATGCGCGTTATTTTAAAATTCGTGCGCTTATTTTACTTATTTATTATGCGTAGTAGAGGTTTGAATAACATATGTATTGTTGATTAAATTTTCATTGCAAAAAACTCAATCTTTCACTGCAATCTCAAAAAACGAAATTAAAGAACAAAATACAGGCCTCTCTCCTTCGCTTAAAAATATAATTCCGGTATAATACACGCACGATACGTATATTGTTTATACAGGCGCGCGTGCGCGCGCCGCTCTTATACCTACATAAATACATATAAATATACCGCGTAGGTATGTGTACAGGCATCGCGACCGCGGTCATGAGTATATTATATAGGGTAGCGCAATGCACGTCTCTCAATAGTCAATAGTCGCAGTCAGACTGCAGAGCTGTAGAGATTATAGAGTTTCGACTGAAACCGGTCTTTCTCTCCTTCTTTCTTTTATACATATATCTATATGTGCTTGTAAGTAGCATCAGCTTCGGCCACGAAATCGAGCCTCTCACTCTCGGCACTTGCTCGCGCACCGGGACCATCCAGCAGAGCAGCGATGGGCAGCATCCGCGCACAGGTTAGGCCATATGCTCAATACCTATATGTTTCCATTGTATAGCTATGCTCTTATTCTATATATTTATAATAACGCTAGCGTTTGACGCAGCTCCGGTTGTGTTTAGTTTCGAGAACGAGATAACAGCTGACAAGCGCACGTGCGCAAATGTCTCTTGTTACGCATGTATAGACAAGGCTTCGCGAGTATAGGTGTATGCATACTTATTACAAAAATAAAATGCGCGCTAACCTTGACATTCAATCGCTTCGCATGGGTGTCGAATCTTGGTCGAAACTGTATCTTATGGAGTACTATATAGCTAAATAGCTAATGGCTATAATGTAGACATTTTCCTTCTACGACACGATCGCGCCCAGTTTCGTCATTAATATGCTACTCGCCTGTTGCAGTTTGCACGTAGTTTCTAGTTATTTTGGATCGAAAACAAAAAATATCCTATACATGATTATAGAGAATATTTGATAACGCTTTTCTCTTTAGGTCTCTAATACCTCATCAGAGGCAGATGGAATAGAGTTATTTAATCCTAATTTACTGGAAAGAGTGGCTAACCAGTTGAGAGGTGATGGTCTCATCTTCAGGCCTCTCAACAGCAGAGACTTTGACAAGGGTTTGAAAGCAATTTCAATCACTGTTTATTCGCTTGTTATTACTTCATTTATTATTTTTCTTCTTCTTCTCAGGGTTCTTACAGCTTTTGGGACAGTTAACCGACGTGGGAAATATTACCAAGGATCAATTCTTAAGTGAGTTTACAAGGCCCATTTATAGAATAATGACGCGCTGTATCCGGTTTTATCCCGAAAAACTCAAGGTCGTTAATACTTTTGCAGATCGCTTTCATGGAATGAAAAGTTCTGGTGGCTACTATGTTATTGTGGTGGAAGATTTGAACTGCGGAAAAGTCATAGGCAGCGCTACGCTCGTCGTCGAACAAAAGTTCATTCATAGCTGCGGACTGGTTTGTACACATACTTAAATATTCGATTTTTCGAAAGACATAGAGTACAATATTGAAATCTCGCGTAAACAAAATGAAGAATGCGTATCAATCGTACAACAGAAATGTACGAAATCAATCTTTACACTATTTTTTAACGCACATCTTATATATATATATATATATATATATATTCGATGTATCACAGCGTGGACACTTGGAGGACGTGGTGGTGAACAGCGAGTACAGGGGCAAGCAGCTCGGCAAGCTTGTCGTAATGGCGGTGAAAAATCTGGCGAAGAGCCTGCAGTGCTACAAAATCACGCTAGAGTGCAAGGATCGCCTGATCCCTTTCTACGAGAACTTGGGCTTTAAGCGCGAACCGGGCAACGCCAATTCCATGCACGCGCGATTCCCGCACGACAATCCTGCGGAGCAGTCGCGATTGTGACAATGATTCCAAATCGGCTGTTGATCGTTGAAAGTTCATATTATTTTGATAAAATTTATTTTTCACGCATCGATGCCACGTGAAAAGAAACTAACTTTCTTCCTGATTCACTTAATACTTAATTGAAAAGAAAACAGTAAGCGGAGTGATGCGTGGTATGAGTCGACTAATAGCGGAGAAAAATGTCGAGGTACATACACTCGCGCTGAGGATTATGTGACTTGTGTAATGATAAGCGACCAATAGATTTATAAGTTCAGGATGAATGTATATGTTCTGTCATAAAATTTAAAGCCTCGTAAAAAGACTTAATAAAAGTCTAATCCTTTGTCCTCGGCAATGAAGATATGGATAAGATATGGTCAACTTTTTTATTAACACGTCACAAGTGCCCCCCTCCCCCCTCCTCCCTCAAGCCCGCCCACCTCTCTTCGCGTCGTTTTTACACAACAGAGTAATGTATAATCGTGAAATGCGATTTGTCGATTATAACAGCGATTGCAGTTTGATGGAGGTAATTAGATTTTCTTAGCTGGAGCACTGTTCACCAATTTCGCCGCTCTTTTAGCCTCCATTTGCCTTTGCCTCGCTAATCTGCGCTCGTCCCTCTTCTTCCGTGCCTCTTCCAGTTTGTTGTTAGTACTGCTTGGACCTTGGAAAAAAAATCAATTTTAATATTTATTTCAATCGCACGATTTCACATTAATAACCTGACTAAAATGAAGATCGTACTCGAGTCATTGTGTGGAAAATCTTCCAACGGTTGGAATTCACCATCCTCCCAACCAGACTCTGAAGGTTCACTCTTGTCCGCTTGTCCCTCGGCCGCTTCCTCTTCCTATAATAGTCACATGCAAGACATTGAAAAAACAAAATCCACACTCGACTAGCTCGGCTACGCTCGAATAACCGCCCATCAGATATAATCTGACAAAATCATCTCACCGGTTTTTCCTCCAAACTTGTCCACTGTTCGCTGCTGTGATGGTGCGTCTTGGGCGAGTGACCGGCGGCGGCGGTGCCCGTAAGACCAGCAGCCGAAGTCGCACCAGCGGTAGCTGGCTGTTGCTCCATATCGCCCCAATCGCCGGTATCCCAACAATCCCAGTCGCAGTCCGAGTTGGTATTAGCCGTGTTCTGGGTGTCGTGCTCATGATCGTGGTCCAGCGAGGTCATACTTGTCGCGCTGCTCGTCGTCGCCGTTGTACTCGTGCTACTCTGCGAACTACTAGCATGTTCTGAAAAAAAGCCTGCAAGGTTAATGGGCCGCTCTTTTGTAGCGCTCGTTCTCGTGATTTGGTTAGTCTGTTGGAATAATAATAATGAATTATTGAATCCACTTTTATGCGTGATGAAAATAAATAAATGAATGAATGAATTTCTTTTTCTTTTCTCGTAAATGAAAATGAAAATTTTTGCAACCATAAAAGCTAGTACGTAAAGATAAAAATACCCAAGGAAGCCGGCTTATTGAACAAAATTCTCGAAGTTCCGTGTGGAGCGGATGACTTGGGTGTATCCGACTGGCTACGATAAAATTTAGCTGTAACGGCAGTGACAGCCCAACCTGCCCAAGTCGCTGCCGCGTTGCTAAGACTAGGAGTAGCCGTATTCACATCGGCCTCTGCAAGAAGACAAAACATTTACCATATATTAAATCTATTATAAATGTGCGACCAACAAATCTGGGTTATGTGCTGAATTGTATTACCCATAGATTCGCGAAGACCAGGATCCTCTGAGACCCTCTCAAGCTTTGACAAAAATCCCCGTATTGTGCGAAACGCATTATCCCGGACACCCTTATCAGGATCCGTAGTTAAAGGACACAGCGCGGGCAAGATCTTGTTGGCAACTTCCTGTAAGAAAAAGTACTGTTGCGTCGCCGCGAGAGCCAGGACACTGGCGCTTCGTGCGGGCGGGAATGGATCGCGCGTGCCTCGAATAAACGCGCCGATCAAAACTTTTTGCCTAATTTGAGGATGCAAGTGCTGAGCTATTTTTCCCAGGCACACCGTTGTGTTGGTGCGAATGCCGCCTTGCTCGTCTTTGGATTGAAGCTTGGCAAAGTACCTCAGAACCTCGACATTCAAATTGTTGTAATCTAATTTCGGTGCCAAATGCACTATTGACTTGATAGTTTGTTCTCTCACAGCAGGATTTGTATCTAAAAAACCTCGAGCAACCTGTATAGAATATGTAAAAATCGTGTTTAATAATAATAATAATAACAATAATAATAATAACAATAATACGAATAATAATAATAATACGAATAATAATAATAATCATGAGAAGCAATCGTCATTGATATGAGTCGGCGTAAATAGTTGCATTACCTGCGGAAATATTGCTTCATTGACAGTGACCGGCTGCAAATGATTAACAAATCTGTCAAGCTGCTGGAGCAGCCTAAGTCTCGTAGCCCTATCATTAGATGCGAAGAGCTTGACGACACAAGGCACGACGCGCTTCTGATATTCAACATCGGGCAAAGCCTTTCCTAGCTGTAGCAGGGGCGGTAGGACAGCACTGCCCGCGTCTCCGTATTCGTAGGCAGCGATCAACTGAGGCAGTATCTTGTAGCGACCTACACCTTCGGGAAAACCATCAAGCTGGGCCGTCAGCTGCGAGAAGAAGCGACTCTTCTCATTCTTCTCTTTCACCTGTATCTCTTCGAGGAAAAGTAGCGCGTCCACCAGGTCATTTTTAAAGAATCCGCCGTTGCTGCGGCATCGCACTATCATGTCCGCCGGATTCGGGCGCATCTCCGGTTTGCTGCTGATTATTTCTTGGTACACCGTTACTAGGGGCTTGGGAATCTGCAAGACCCCAAGGTTGTTTTACAACGTGCGTACCTAGTACAAGTAGAAAGTCGGAATTTACTACTCACTTGGTCCATGGCATCGAGATTTCCAGCTGCGGTAAGGGGTCCATTGAAAGCTTCCCATATGAGGCAACCCAGACCCCACATATCGACGGAACTAGAACAAGCAACATTTGTTTAATTGAAATAAAAAAAAAATGAGAAAATGTATCCAAACTTGGCCAGAGAGATAAATAAACAACCATTTTGTTACTGGTTTGCAGTTTTCTTTGGCGTCAGGTGGCCGGTAAACTTGTAGAGCTTGAGATAACGAAATATAAGGTGCATCAACAGCTGTCATGTACTCCACACTGCCTAGCTTCCACTCTCCGCTCTCTTCGTTAACAAAAACTGACCACAGGTGAACATTATTGTGCCGCAAATTACCGTCATTGTTTAAAAAGCTTAACGCCCTCTACAAATCCAAGATGAAACATTAACATTACAAGTTGCAAGTTTGAGCTGCCAACACAAATATACTTACAGTTATTTGAAATATACCCCATGATAAGTAAAGTTCACGCTTGCTACCTTCTCCAATATCAGCAACTCTAGAAAGACGATTATGAAGAGGCTCTACTCTTTCCGTAGCCAAATATATTGTTTTATCCGTCTGCAGTAAATCACATTAAACTTGGAATCAAATTAAATCAAAAGAATGAGAGGAAAAGCTGTCTATTATAATATTTTACGTGAAAAGTGTAACCTACCTCTAAACTATCTAAATATGCAAGTATACTTGGATGTCGTAGTGTTTTCAGTCTTTTAACTGCAGCTCGTGCGATTTCCAGCTGATACTCGGCACCAGGCTTTACTTGGAAGACAAAGACAGACACTTCTTCACCTAGGGCTGACCCAGTTGTTGTTGTTGCTGCTGCTGCTCCCTACATATATAAATTAATCAACTTGATACACGTATTCATTCAAAAAACATCGTTTTCCGAAAAAGAAAAGGTTATGCTGGACAACACAACAAAGCACTGGTTTAGACATGGGCAAAGTCCTACTGACACGTCCTACTACCTTTCGCTTGGCTTTGTGCAGGCTCCAGATGCTCTTGTTGTCGAGTCCGCGTTCAATGGGTTCGCCGATCTCGTAGGGAAAATCCTTGGTAGGATCACGACTGAAGAAGGACCACATCATTCATTTAGGAATAGCTGCAATGGTGATCAACAATAACGTCCATAATCACGGAAAAGCGAGTTTAGCAGCATCACGCCCGCGCGCGGATGTCCGGACCTGCTGATGCTCCACGAGGACCGGAGCCCGGAGGACACAACGCACAAAGCACAAGCACGCACGTCGCACATAAACTACAATAAAAGAAATATGTGCACTGTGCACACACTCACACAGCGACAGCACGACAGGTCGACAGCATATACATATTACATATACCGAGCACACGTCAACTCTGCGTGATCTAAGTACTTACTTAGTCCCACTGTCCTACAGACAGATGGCTTTTGCTTTGATGCTCAGTTCAGTTCTACATAGGTATACTTATTGAAGCGAGCAGTGCGTTGCTCTTTTTGCGACGATTCGATTGCCCCCGCTGCGCAGTGCAGCCTGTGCAGCTGATGCAGTCCAGTCCACGCATAGTTTAATAATAGTACTTAGCTTACTATATTATAATATAGTGAAGTAAGTGCAGTATACCTATATATATATATATACATCGACAACATATAATCTTACTGCGGTTCGCATGTGTGTCACTGTGTCATTTGATGAGTACTGATGTGTGGACGCAGTAGAGAAAGATTTTTCCGCGATAATTCCCGTCTAAAATGCTTGCTCGTATGCGCGATTTGTTGATTTCATTATAATTCCTATATTAACAACACAATTAAAATATTCATACTTATATGTCTAATACAAAACAACACACGGCAAGCTCTCGGTTTGATGCTATTACAAGTATATATAAGTATATAAGTACGCGTGTGTGTTCAGTGATCGTATGCATTTTTCTCTCGACAACATTTTTCTACGGATAAAAGATGAAATTTGGACAATCATTTTTTGCAGCGAAATTATAGCGAGAGTATTGCAGAACGAGTTGTATTCTTGTCGTGTTGGACGCTCGTATACTTATGTGTGTGCCAGTCATCAAAAATGACTGAAATTGACTGGCCTTGGCAATACAGTTTTCCTCCGTTTTTCACGTGAGTAATCGCGTCTGATGTGGTGTATGGAATCTTATGCATAAATACTTAAGTACTCTTTTCTCTATTCCTTGTTGTTTATGGTTTCTTTTTATCTGACTCATTGAATTTTAGGTTATATCAGTGCTACAGTGTATATGATCATTTTATTACAAAATTTTGCAAAAAGTAATATGCAACAATTGACTTGTTCTTATCTATTCAGTATTTTGCTGATAGATTGATAATCAACAAGTAGTCCAGTCTACATATAATTTTCTTCTAATAAAGTTGACAAATTGTTCATAGTACCTATTTATTTAGTCGAGCAAGTAGAAGTATAATTTTATGCAAGGTTGGCTATTCTATTTGGCAGACTTCAACCACATGCAGAAACTCGTGCAAAACAGATTGCAGCATGGAAAAGTTTAGTTTTGGATTATTTTCGGACGACCAAACAAGCCATTCTTGATATCCGAGAGATACATAGCACTCCATTGTTCAACAATGTCTCCATTGACAGTATCCTTTCAAACGATGAGTTTAGTTAATAATAATATTCATAACAATCGCATATTCCTTATCTGGATGTAATTAGGAAAACTACCATCAGAGGTAGTATCCGTAATAGTAGAAGAATTAGCAAAATCGGGCAATGCAACTCCATTAGATAAAGCTAAATTACGCTGGGTCATTTCTTGGCATACGCTGGATGAATGGGCTGACATAATATATTCATGGGCTCAAACAAATGGATTCGCCGGATCTGTATGCACATTCTATGAACTGACTCAGGGAGAAAATACAGTGGATCAAGGTAAAACACATGAAGTAAAAGTTGACTAAGCACACATACACACGCGCACACACACATACACACACACACACGCGCGCGCGCGCGCGCACACACACACACAATAGATTTATTTGACTAATGCCTGTTTGTACAGAATTTCATGGCTTGGATAATGAATTGCTAGTGAGAGCTTTGAAGACATTGGAAGCTGCTAAAAGGGCAGAGTTGATAATTTTTGATGATAACGAGGGTGTCAAGTTCTTTTAATTTTAATTTGTAAATTGCTTGATTTAATTTACATTATGCCTATATATAGTTGTATAATTAATCTCTGTATACGTATACAGCTCATGCCAAGAGATGCAGGTATGTATACATCATGTGAAAATGTTTACAATATAAAGAAACGTTAAGAATATAAACTGGATTAACGTTGATTCAATACACTTTTACGTACAGCGTAAAATTATATCGTATAGTCAAGTTGTCAGCCTTGGCACTTGATGATGATTACACAGCACACCCATAGCATACCTCGAGCGGGCGTGTACGCGTTTAGAACAATAAAATATAGTAGATTCTAATCTCGAAAAATACTTGGAGTCTAAAGGCTCTAGGGTACGCCGAGAATCGTTCGACGCGCCGACGCGTTCACTTCACTGGTATTATAATTATAATTATAATGAAATTAAGAGTATAACATTAACAAGGTATTAATGGTATAACAATGATGATAGAAGAAAAAAAAATCTAATCGTCCATCTTCCTCAGGTGCGCGAGCTCAGTGGCCTCTTGCAAGCCCTCGGCAACGTCGGCCGAATCCAGTTCGCCTTTGCTCATCTTGGCGATGATTATGGCTGCGAGGGCGTCGCACATAACGTTGACGGTCGTTCGGAATCGATCCCTGTCAATGAGAAATCGTGTCAGCAGAGTATAGCGTACGCGCACAGGTATCTGACCCAAGTGTACCTATAATATGCTGCTACTCACAGGAGCCAGTCAACGGCAATGATAAGCGTGACATCCTTCTCGGGCAGACCCACAGTATTGAGCACCATGACCATTGTAACGAGGCCAGCCTGGGGTATGCCGGCCGCACCGATACTGGCCGCCGTGGCGGTGATGCTGACGCCGATGATCTTGCTGATGGTCATATCGACACCTCTCACCTGGGCGATAAAGAGCGCTGCGACCGCTTCGTAGAGAGCAGTTCCGTCCATGTTGATGGTTGCCCCGATGGGCACGACGAAGCGCGATATCCTCGAGTCCACACCCATCTGGTCCATGCACTGCAGCGTGATCGGTAGCGTTGCGGAACTGTTTGGCGGGCAGGGTCAAAAGTAATTGCAATGCTAGTAGATAGTCGAAAGACTGCGTGGCCGTACCTGGAAGCCGTTCCGAAAGCAGTGACCATGACCTGGCTCATCTTGCCGATGGCTCGGAAGGGTAACTCGCGCGTGCAGACGAAGAAGATGACGGAGAGCGTACCGAAGCCGTGTAAAATGAGGCCGAGAAGTACCGTGAGGAAGTACATACCGAGGGAGGTGACGATACTGCTCAAGTCCTTGACGTCCAGGATCTGGGCGGCGACGAGGAACGTCACGCCGAGTGGCGACAACCTGTTGCAGCATCTCGGTATACGTAGTATAAGTATAACTGTACAATATAACACGTCGCGTACGTACCAAATGACCCAGTTGGTGATGACCATCATGGCCTCGGAGAGCGCACTGAAAAAGTCCAGCAGAGGCTTGCTCTGTTCTCCCATCTTGCCGATGGCGATGCCGAGAATGACGCCGAAGATGACGAGGCCGAGGGTGTTGGTACCGTCGGCATAGACGTGAGCTATCTTGTAGCCGTACTTGGCCTCTGCATCGGGCGATATAACATGAATGTTATGAAAGCAGCGCGATCAAGAAAAATTGCCGCAACCGGCCGAATAAAGTAAACCGCGTCCGGTATACTTACTCTCGTCGGTACTGCTTGCGTTGAGAGCGGCAGCAGCGGTTTCGGTGGCGTTATTCGCGCCCGGCGGGATCAACAGCGTTTGGTACTGCGTGCGCGACAAAGGCAGACGGTAGTATATTGAATTCTTATTCATTGCATGCGTATAATATTTCGCAAATACTGACCTGCGCTGTGCATGCTTGGACGAGGTTCTCGGGGAAAACGTTCCTGAAATCACCAACCGACGCAGCTTCGTCAAATAATTAAGTTAAGACTGTGTCTCGGTGCGTACCTGATCAAATCCAGAAGCGTGTCCTCGGTGGTGACGATGCGCTTGAGTACCTGGCTCTCGTCAGTCCTGTAGTCGGACTCTTTGCCGTAAGTCCCGGGCCGGATGCCTTCGACGAGAGCAATGCCGAGGATCACGGCGCAGAGCGTCGTCGTGGCGTAGTAGTAAATCGATCGCATGCCGATCTTGCCTGCGCAGCGGGGAGTGAGTGAGATTTGCGAGATACTTGAAGTTGCCGGGCCTCGCGGCGGACTTACCGGACAAGCCGAGATCGAGGCTGCCGATTGCGCTGACGATACTCGAGATGATGAGCGGCAGGATGAGCGACTTGAGCATTCGGAGGAAGAGCTCGCCGGGAAACTGTATGTACATGATCTCGCGCTTGGTCCAGCCGGCCTCCTTGCCGGGCGGGCCGTCCCTCATGTTCCGGAGGATGAAGCCGAGGATGACGCCCGTCAAGACTCCGGCCAGTGTCATCATCATCAGCAGGTTCTCCGACATGCAGCTCTTCCATCTCTTCGCCCGCGACATTTTTCCACGCCGAAGACTGCGCGACGAGACATGTTATGTATATGTATACATTGGGGGCAAAAGGCGGGCACATCTGCCAATTATCGCGCGCAGTGCTCCGAGTGAGCGCCTCGTTTTTACGTTCTCGGCGCTTCCGGAATCATCTGGTTATAACCGGCTTTTTGTCGCGTCCTTTGGCTGCAGCCTCATCCTCCCGCGCCTACTACTGTACAACGCCTCTGTACTTGGCGAGCGAGAAACGATCAAGTCTATAGAAAAATCGGCCCATCATTGTGCTCGATATTGTGTAAAAAGGCTCCCAAGAGAGATGAGCCTGCGCGGCTGCTTTGCGCGCACGCGGGTCAGGTGTGCAGGTGCGCAGGAAAAGATGAAAATTGCCTTACAAGCGAGCGTGTCTCGTCGGCAGTTGATGTGTATGTACACTGAGGCTTATGTAGCTGGAAACGTAAACAAAGCTCTCTAATAAATACAAGCACTTGTATTTATTACACAACGCACCTAACGCACGCAGAATGTTTATGCTGTGAACTATAAGGCTTATGTTCTATGGGACGCACTCACCTGCGGAGGCAGAATGGAAGTAGGCACTGCAGCTGCGGGGAGCGCGAAATCGGCACGGCGCGTTCGTACTTTATACTGCTGCTCTGTTGCTCGATTCGCGAGCGTTGGCCTCTGCGCGCACGACCGGCGCTGCGGCCCGTCGTCGTTCTCTCTCTCTCTCTCTCTCCCCCTCTTCCAATCGTCTTAGGCGGGGACGCGGCTGCTCGCGGAAAATACCCAGTAGAGCCCTTCCCCTGCGCGCGCTTTTTCCTTTTTCGCATTCTCCTCTCTCCCGCCGATTAACAGTGCGCCCGGAGGAAACTACAGAGTGGCGCACTCAGCTGGTTATCAAAATGTTTCGACTGGCCCTTAATTCTCATGCGCATATCGCGTATCGAAAAGGAATCAGCAGGCCAAGCTTTATCCCAAAGTTTGCTTCGTCATCTCACTCGGCTCATTTGCGCTCTTCCGCGGAATTGCTTAAGTGGATTGCACGACACGCGTGCATCAGAGTCTCGTGCGAGGAGGTACACGCGATTTTTTCTCCAACGAGATATACGTGTGTGAATCATGCATTAATTATGATTCGCATCAAATTATATATAAAAAGGAATTGAAAGCAAGTGAAAAATTGACTATCTTGACAGTTTTACGAGCCCTCGATAAAATAAATCTAAAAAACAATAGAGGATAGCTAATATCGGTATCGGACGCTGCAAACTGCGGTCACCGGGTTATCCCATCCCGCACCGAAAATATACAGGAAAGCCGCGAAAATTATTTTTCAAACTCAGAGAATTAACAATAACACAGTCGTTCGAAATTCTAAACTAATGATTTAATACTTTCATGCTCGCTGTACACGCGCTCGTACTAATTTACATGTAACCCTGAAAACTAATTAGTATGTACATACATCATACATGCTTGCATTGAAAGCGACGTTAATGAATCCACCTACTAATTCGGAGCTAAACCTATATAATACCTATAGTATATGTATAGTTGCGTGGCTTATTTAGTTTAGATATCCAAACCTCGAGGTTCGTGTGTGTAGTTTTATTAGAATATTACTCACTTGCAGAAACTTCTCGCAACTGCTGTCTGCTGCAGTAACCTGCAGGGGATCAAACCATTTAGCGCTCCATATACCAAAGTCTGTAGTTCCTTGGTGCGATTATAATTATGCGACATAATGCTTACATGCTTATGCTCCATTACAAATTTCTTCTAAAACTCTGAATTCTGTTGTGCCTGCATGATGCGACATTGAAAGATAAACGAAAAAATAACTGTTAAATCCAATCATTTCTTCAATTTCCGACAAATGAGAAATAAAAGGAAAAGAAAATCTCCATCGCCGTAATCAAATGTAAAATAATCTAAAATGAACATTTGAATTTCGCGCCGAATAATTGCGAAATCCGGTATGCGCGCGCAGCGCACGCGGCAATTCTTATATATATATATATATATATTTCTTTATTTCTTTCGTCGAATACTTACTTGAATATAGGTTATACAGAGCTGCCGCACAAGCGCATTTTAGAAAGCATCTTTTCGACGCGGCAATCGGCATCCATTGTGTTTCAAAGCGTCCAAGAGCACATTTACTCGAGTAAAGCGCAGGTGAGTTTATTTTCGCAACAAGTCAAGTATATCATTGCCTGATTAAATTCGGAATAATCGTTCGATCGTTAATTCGTATTTGGCCGCATCGTGCGCGTTATATATACTTGCTTCTATTCGCGGCGCTTTTTCGAGCCTTAGCACGTGGTGATCTTAACCTATAAGCTTTCATTGTTCCCCGACTCCCAATCGGTATGATTAAATAATAAACGGTCTTGCTTATAGAGAGTACAGGCCGGAATATTTTTCACTAAAAAATATTTTTCTCGGCAGGAATTAGTAGGCATGACAAAGGCTCAAACCATTGCGAAAAAAGAAAAACCAGTGCCGAAAATGGGAGTCAAAGACGGTTTGGTGGCAAAGAAGAAGAAGCAGGACAAGTTCAAGAGCACACCTACGGGAAAGGTCGCCTTGATCAACAACAGAAAGTCGCAAAACGGCAGTGCCAATGGCACACCGAAGTCATCGCAGAAAGGCAAAGATAAGAAAGAGAAGGCGAAGCCGAAAGCTGAGCCTAAGCCCGAGGAAGTCGAAGGAGACGAAGTAGATTCCGAGGAAGACGACGAGTCCATGGAGGATTCGGAGGAGGAAGCCGTTACCGTTGCCAAGAAGGGCGTGAAGCCGTTCAAGGGACTGAAGGCCGAGGCGGCCGACGATGATGATGAAGACGACGACGACGACGTAGACGACGACGACGACGACGACGACGACGACGACGACGATGACGACGACGATGAAGACGACGACGACGACGACGACGACGACGACGACGAGGAAGAGGATGACGAAGTCGATGAAGATAGCAGCGTAGGGCTCAAAGCACTCTTGGGCGACTCCATCGCAGATGACGATGACGACGATGATTTCGACGAAGACGATGAGAGTGACGAGGACGACGACATCTCTGACGATGCCGACGAGACTCTGAACAACTCCAAAGACTCCGTAGACGACGATGACGACGACGACGACGACGACGATGATGAGGATGATGACGACGACGACGATGACGACGACGATGACGACGATGAGGATGGCAAAGAACTTGGCCTCAAAGATCTCCTAGGTGAGAGTTTAGCCGATGATGAAGATGACGAGGACTTTGAGGAAGATGACGAAGATGATGATGACGAGGATATAAGCGATGACAGCGACGAGGCGGCCGATGCAAAGGAGAGCAAAGAGCAGCTCAAGCTGTCCAAGAAGTCAAAGAAGGAACAGGAGAGTCCAAAGCCAAAGCATCTACCTTCAGAACAGGCAGCTCTTGATGCCAGAACAATATATGTTGGCAACGTACCCAAAGAAATGACGGTCAAAACTATTAAGAAACTCTTCAGACCATTTGGTGAAATAGATTCAATTCGCGTTAGAGGAGTGGTAGCAGAAGACAGTCGTATGTCTGCAAAAGTAGCTACCATCACCAAAAAAATGCATCCCAAGGTGTCTACAGTTTATGTATATGTTGCTTTCAAGGAAGAGCAGAGTGCAAAGGATGCACTGAAGCTTAATGGTCACAAACTAGGTGAGAATACACTCAGGGTTGATCTATCGACCAAGAAT
Source organism: Nasonia oneida (assembly GCA_037356405.1). Classification (NCBI taxonomy): domain Eukaryota; kingdom Metazoa; phylum Arthropoda; class Insecta; order Hymenoptera; family Pteromalidae; genus Nasonia; species Nasonia oneida. Next base: position 6,468,051 of record JAZHPH010000003.1, on the reverse strand, counting down.
AAAGATCACGACCAAAAGAGAGCAGTCTTCTTGGGTAACATACCCTTTGGTTAGTGTTTTTGTTGTTATTTCTTTTCTTCACGAGCCCAGTTAATGCTATGAATAACAAGCTATTGACATTAATAATTTCCATTTCAGATATCACAGAAGATGAGGTGAGGAAGCACTTTGATTCATGTGGAAAGATTGAATCGGTTCGCATTGTCAAGGATAGAAAATCTGGCTTGAGTCGAGGAATAGGATATGTCAATTTTGAGAATGAGGATTCTGTCACGTTGGCCTTGGAGCTCAACGGGACAAACCTCAAGAACCGCGAGATAAGAGTAAAAATCTGCAGTCCAGAACCCAAAGGTAAGAAGAGAAAGCACGGTGACAAGCCACAGAAACAAGGTCCAAAGGACTCTGCAAAGAAGTTTAAGGGTGGCAAGGGTCAAGCTGTAAATGTTGAGGTCGGTATTTGAATAATTTTAGACCTTTAACATAAAATTTATTATATGTATATAATCCATCTCCTTTTTTTATATCGAAAAGGCTGGAGATAAACATGGCAAAAAGAAGCAAAAGAGGTCACAGGGTGAGACAAAGCGAGAAAAGTCCAGTGATGTAGGAGAAAAGCAGAGCCCCCTGCCTGCTGTAAAGAAAGAGAAACAGTCATTCCAAGGACAAAAGGCCGACACGAAAAAAAAGCCTAAAGCAAATAAAGGCGATAAAAAGAAGAAAATCCTTGCAGAAAAATTAACAGCAAATAAGAAGAAGGCCAAGTCGACTGATTAATTTAAGATTCAAACACTAATTTTCGTCTTTTAAATCTATTTTCTATCATATATATATTTTTTTGCATTAATGCGCGTTTATCATCAAAAATGTTACAATGTGACCAGCGATTCTTGTTGTTGTAAATTTAAGAATCGCTGTTAATTTAAATATCTATAATAGGTATGAGTGTATTTGACGTATGTACAAAGTGAAGAGTGCGTTTTATAAAAAATAGGTGGTTCATTTTTATTTCATCATCGTTTTCTTTTTACAATCCCTCTTCATCGAGCTCGCGATTTAATTGCGTTATATTAAGTTTTAATTTTTGTGGGAAGTTTTGGATATTTTTTAAAGCGCAAACTTTACAAAATCGTTTCGTATAAAATAAACTGCATTCTGTACACACGGATTTTTCACAAATACTGCAATCGGCGCCGAGTACTAAAATTTCCCCTCTGTTTGGAGGACTAAATGGATCTTTCATAATGTAACAATCTTCTGAAAATGACAAGTGTTTTGCAAATGGTGGCTTTGCTCCTTTATAGTCGTATCGCTCTTCTAAATGACAATAGCTGCATTTCCAAATACCTCTGACATTTTTTTTCTCTTTGGCAACAATTTCGATTTCGTCTGCATTAGATTTTGAAGAGTCCAGAGGAATTTTCTTTGTACCAGTTGCAACTGCTTCCATCCTATTGAAAAATGACAAAACAAATTTATTTTCGAAAACGTGTAACATGCCATAATTCCAAAATAGAACGGTAAAACTTTTGAGAATGTAAAAATCTGCTTATTAAAAATAACTTCAATTTTCTCGAATATATATTTTGCTTTTGCAAGGGAGGAAAAAGGTCTTAAAATCAAAAAAACATTTGAATATAAAATTTGTTAAGATCATTTTTTATTATTTACATTGAAACATGTTTGACTTGACCAACAAAAAATGTAACATTAATTTTTACTAGTTTTCATGGAGACTTCAACACTTTGAGATTCTTGTGGCCACCAGTGAGGCTTCACGACTTTTAAAGTACAATCTCCAACAGTCAAAATTTTAGATGCCAAAGCATCTGCAATGCGAATTAGCCCAAGGCCAAATATTCCTTCTTGACCTCTAATCTTTCCCACTATTTTTCCAGCTTCATTTGTAATATGATCATCGTACATCAGTGGTTTCTCGTAAACTTTATCAAATGACAATGGCATAAGGCGTTTTCTGACAACACCGGTATGATGGGTCCTAGCAGTTAGTTCTTGTCCTATATAGCAACCTTTGTGAAAGCTAACTCCGTGTAGATAATCACAGTTTATTTCAAGTGGAAATGATGTTCCAGGTGGTAAATCCTGGACACCTTCACCTACACCTAACTTGTATCTAAATTCTCTGTAACTCGAGGCATTTTGTTGAGTTGTGACATTCGGCTCCAGTTGTTTAATTATCTCGTCACACGTGATGGTTGATTGCGTTAAAATTCTTAAACCCAGTTCGTAAAGTCTGGGATCACTATATATAAAAATATTGTCGACTAGTTTGCTTGATGTGCTATCACTGGCACCACAGGGAAATATCTTTCCCTCTAAATTAGACTTTTTTTCAACCTCCTTTTGTTCAGCATGAGAAACTATATCAGGATCGTAAGCAGTCCAAACCTTCATGCTGTTATCCTCTGTATGAATCTCCACTTTTCTTCTTAATTTATACATTTTCAAATGCTTTGACAAACTATTGACGATGGAAGAGTCGCATTCAACATAGAATACCTTTTCATCTTGTGTTTTGTAGATTATAGCATCATATAATACTCTACCTTTGATATTTAAGAAGACAGAATAAATACTTGCAGCTCCTTCTTTCAAATGACGCATGTCATTTGTGATTAGGCCTTGCAAAAAATCTGATACTTCATCCCCTGAAAGGCGAAGCAACGTCCTTTGGTCCAGTTGAACAAGACTTTTTGTCTGTGATTTTGTTGAATTCACCCTGGCAGAATTTTGGCTAACACACCGCTTTGCAGTGCCGAGCAAAGAAATTCTTGATAACTTCATCATTTTGGAGAATCCTGAATAAATACTTTCACTAACTACATACATTGTATAGAATTACTAATTGATGCAACTTTTGTTACATAAAATATGGAATAAAAATTTGGCATGAAATATATATTTTTTAATCCTCCATTAGGTATACATTATTTGAAATAAGCAACTTTTTACTTTATAATAGAGAATGATCGTGGTATAATTTTCATAATTTGTTTGCACTGTGAATTGCATACATACTTTTTATAACCTTCTTATACACAATTGATGGAATTTTCGAGGTTCATGATTAAATCCAAAAGGTCCAAAATCAAACGTTAAATACACTGGACATCTATTTTATATCAAGACTTAAAACTAGATTTAACCTTCAAGCATTATTACTATGCGAGTTAATTTAAAAAGACTAATCAAAAATAAAATATGCGAATACAGCTGATCACATGGATGGACGACATAGGATGGGCAAAACTTGATTGTAATTGGTTGCAATATTAACGGGTAAATTCCGTATGTCGTGTAACTATATTGCGAATGCGCATTTTCGTCTATAGGCGAATTATATACTATATGCTTAGTAAAGAGGCGGCAAATTTAAAAATCTGAAAAGATAATGAGGAGCCACAACAAAAAGTTAGTTATTTGTTTTAATAACGTGGCCGTATAAAGGTAAGGTCGACGTTATCATGTGGCGCTATAAATGAGGCACAATAGGATTTGAAACGGAATAATTATGAAGAGATACTTGCATGCTGCTTTCGAAATCAGGATTTTTTTTGCCGATTGCAATTTACGATTGATCTCTATTTTGACGCAAAAAGGCGGCTCGTTATTCGGAAAATTGTTGAAAAAATAGTAAGTGAAAACTTGAAGACGAGACGGTGAGATTCGGTGGCGGCGTAAGCAGCGTATGCGAAATGTGCACAATGCACATAAGTTTAAGGCAGCCAGCTGCGCCGAGTTGTCGACTATGCCGACGTGTGCTGCCGCCCAACGCCGTTTGCTGCCTCAACTCGAGCTACTCAAGGCCGCAGCAGCCTAGCGGTGGCGGCTCTGACGCGGGCGGGCGGCTCTCGCAGCTCGCTAGTCGCTCCTACAGTCGTCTCGGTTCAGCCAAGCTGTTCGCACGCGACGAGTCGCGCGCTTCTGCCGGATTCCCTCTTCTCGCCCGCTTTTTTACGGATCTCTTATACACACGGAGTGAACTCGATTTCGCCCAGTGCTCGCGAGCTGCTGCCGGATACTGAAATATATACAAGTGCGGTGTGGAGGCGTTATAGGAAGCAGAATCGAGAGGTGCGCGCGCGGAGAACTGCCCGCACGATGTTGACGTCGCGAAGTCGCTGAGGAGATACGAGCATCACGAGAGGCGTCTGGTACTTGACTACCCACTCCGTGTTGTACAAGTAGTTGTGGTTGTTTCGTGTTGTTCCGTGTTGTTTCGTGTTGTTTCGTGTTGTTGTTATCGAGAGGTTATAGTGCATGTACCAGAGGAGCAACGCCAAGATGTCGGGAAGGATCTACACGGACGGTCACGAGATCGACGGCAGTTGGGTGCTGCGGGTCTACGTGACGGACCTCAACGTTGAGCGGAGCCTCAGAGTCAAAGGCGAGCTCCACATCGGCGGTGTCATGCTGCGCCTTGTCGATGACCTAGGTGCGTTATTTTACATCTGTCTTCTTATTAGTTTATTTACAGCTTCATGGCGAGAGGAAATCTCTGTCGCAAAATATAAACGATACAATATGCAGCTCTGAATAATGACGCTGCGAACGTGCGTATATGTAGAGTGAGCGTCGATCCATTAACGGTCCCCACCGCCGATACTCGATGAAACTTGGTCGCTTGGTAGGAGTAGAAATTAGCTAAAGTGAAATCGGACGATAAAAACGGCGCTGCTGCCACTTTGATGTTGACCGTTTAATTATAGGCCTTCATTTGCGGGCGCAACTCCCGCCTCGGATACCGTTTGTGCAAGTTGGCACGAGCAATTAGCTAATCATTTGATTTTCTAAAAATGCCACAGCTTTCATGTCTTTTTTGCACGGCGCAAACACAGGATGCCGGTTCTACAAACAAACGCGCCAGTACTTATGTAGCTGCGTACGCAGAAGCCTCGAGAGCCTTTTATTGCTTCGGGATTTTAAATTCCGCTTGAAAAGCGATGCGCGCGACTCGGGCCTATTCCGGTGTTCTGAGAAAAACAGCAGCCAGCTAAAAGCGCGTGTGCATAAATGCATGAAAGATTCATGTTTCAGCATATACTCAGTCCTTTATGACCGCAAATTGCCGGTCGTTCGCCAGGCCTCTCTCTCTCTCTCTCTCTCTCTCTCTCTCGCTCGCTCTCTCTAATATAACATATATACCTGCGTGTACTCAGGTAGAGGGGGGGGGGGGGGGGGAGAGATTGCGCTGCCCCGGCTGCAGCGCGTCTCGCGCGGCAGCAACAAGTTGCTGCTGCAGTATGTACATTGTACATTGTACAGGCGCGCCGCTGGACAATACAACTTTGAATATTGGGAACTTCAGCCATGACAACTGCACATACTTTCTAGCGCAAATGTATAAACATATCTCGCACGCGTACTCAGCTGCCGTTTGCAATTGATGGATAATTTCCACGTGCCCATACGTGCCTTAATTTAACTGTTCCTCCAGCTCATCGGAGAGGGGGGGGGGGGGGGGGGGTAAGGGCAGTAAACTCTCGGAGAAGTTTCTTCGCGACTCGAGGGGACTCGGAAAAAACTGGATGTGAAGCTCGCGAGCTAGTTTCGCCGCATAGCATAGACGCAGTTGCGTGACGACTTGGGAGGAGAATTCCTATTAGTAAAACGTTGCAACAGCTGACTCGGCGTTCTCTGTAAAAGAAAACCGAGATGATATGCTCGTACTATATGGCGACTCTGCGATAAGGCTCTCCGAGGAAATGCCTTTTAAATAATCGCTCACATACAACTTTGAAGCCTCTACCTACAATCGAAATTCGAAAGAGAACAATTCTTATCAGATGAGTTCTTCGTCGTCGTCATCAGCACACGATATCATTATAGTTGCATATTTAAAAACAGCGCAGCTATTGATCAAGGAATACACCTTATGGAAATGCAAGCACGCCGCCATACATACAACGTATAGATAGGTGTGCCCGATGCTAGACTTTCGCCCGTATTCGAAGTGCCAAGAAGCGAAAATTATAACTTTCGACGGGCAACGGAAACGGGAAAAACAAAGGTTTTGTAAAACTTATCCTCTAAGAAGCAGAAGCATCCATCTTTCAGAACGCTTTTATTATCGGGAACCCGGTGCAACAATCCGCGCAACACGACGTAAGCGCATAATGGATCCTAAACGCGACGAGAGTTAGTTACCCCGCAGCGCTGCAAGGAATTCGGGGGACCGGCGCGCCGCGTCCGGGAAAAGTGATCTCGGCAGGTAGTCTTTTGTGCGCTTTTATACCGATTACTGATGCTATCTACGTGCAGGCTTAAGACCCTCCGAGGACCCTGAGCTCAGAGTAGGTCCGGCTGCGCCGAATTCAAATGCGTTCAGGTGCAGCGCAGGACACTGCTTGAGGTTTGGAATCGATTGTCAACTTTTAGAGAGCGCATTTGTCACACTATTATTATAGATCGTCGATTCGGCACAAGTGCGCTGCACAGTACACACCGACCCATCCCATACCAACAGCACTTCTACGCACAAAAAAGCTTAGGCGTGCTGCGTCTAAGACAATGCACACGCGTAGACACATTTTCGGTGCACACGAATAGACATCCGGAAATCAAGTGGACGGGCAGGCAGCGTACAGGAAACGAGGCGCGCCGAAATTCAGAGCACGAATAAGCCTTGTATGAGAAAGAGGAATTCATGAAATTTCGTAGATTTCGTAGACTTTGTAGATTTGACAAGATGGCGTCATCAAGGCGATCGAATCGCTTATTAAAAAGGACCCTGCTTATGCTTGATTTCAGCGAAGAGCAGCGAAAGAAGCGAGAAACGGTGGGATGCCTACATAAATTACAATTCTTATGAGTCTTGCGTCATTTGAAATATGCTACGCTCAAAGTCCCCTAGCATACATTGCCGATGAAACGTCACCGCCTCCCTCCAACACAGCCGGCTATAATTTGCATTCACCAACTTGTTATTTAGTCGCGGATTTATCATACACGATGATCCGATGGACAAAAAATTATTGAAATCTCGTTCCCCTCTCTCACGTTACTCACAAAGAGAAATGGTTTCAAAGTCATGAAGATGTATCGAAGACTTTCCAAGATCTCACACAGACGTTAGAAGCGACTGAAGCTCGCAATACGATGTACCGTATCTTTCTCATCAGGCCGACGACAAGACTGCATTTTTCTCGCACCTCTTCCGAGAAATCGCCGGCTGCAGTCCTCTCTCTCTCTATCTCTCTCTCTCTCTCGTGTACTTCGAAAACCGATAATCATCTTTTGCCATAGTTACGCACTTCGACTTATATTATTTATCAGGCCTAAGTGCCCAAAATTAATGCAAGGAAAGCATTTCACAGAAAACCGGAGAATAGCTGTAATTGAACGAAGCGAGCTTTTCCAAAAGCATTGTCAACATTTTCGAGAGAACCCGTTAACCCGCATATTAAAGTTGTCGTCGTTGTCGTTTGCTTTCATTTTGCCATTTCGAGGCAAGGTCGCGATTACGGTACTGCTATACCGTACAACGATCTACAAGCAGGCAAACGCGAATACCATGCCATCAGAAGGATTGAGATTGATCACTTCATTATATACGTTATGACTCGGAAAAATGTAAAGATACATACCTTTACTGTGTATGAAAATCTTGAAGAACCATTCACTGAAGAGAATTAACAACTATAGTCAAACGTAGAACAAATACGATATCGTATAAGCAGGTACTTCCCTAACCTAAGCTAACCGTCATCCATACACAGTAATTACAAGTGGCAATCTTAAAAAGAAAATTCGACATTTAGCCTGGAATATAAAAAACAACTTCGTATCCGATGAAGTGGTGCAGCAAAGAGTAAAGACATAAATCTCTCTCTTTCTTCGTATGAATCATGCACACACACACACTTGCAGCAGCAGCAGCAGTATCCTTGTTTTTTCCCTTTTTCGCATATAAAAATCTGGCGATCGTTTCCAGCTGGCTTACGACGCGGTATTCCCTCGACGTATCACCTCTTCCACCTAGACGAGCATTTGCCATTCTGCAATACAGTCAACGGAATTTTGGAGTGAGTGTATTGACTGTACCCGTGAGTCATGCTGCCGCGACGATAATTATGATACGTTAGTCACTTGTACTTTTTTGACACGTGGAGAAATATAATGATGTAGCGCGCGAGCTATTATCCATTCAATTATAATAATGACTCCTAGTGCATCCGCGATGTATTCTTCGGAGCATATAGTGGGAACTGACGCATTGACTTCATACTCTAGGAACGACGAGGCTATAATATGTTATCTATAAAGGAATGATCGAATTTGGTTTACATCACCTACCATACTGCAGCACAATTTCGCCGCGTCGGACTGGCGCCGATCCAAGGAGAACAGCGCGTCGCAAAAAATCCGCGAAGAATCCGACGCTGATGCTGACTCATCTTGCTCGTAGTTATCGGTGAGAGAGAGAGAGAGAGAGAGAGAGAGAGAGAGAGAGAGTTATATTTGATGCGCATATGCACGGAACACAGTTTTTTCAACAAAAACAGTAAGAAAATCTAAGTTATTCTTCTCGCTACTTCAAGGTAGCAAAATTGTATAAAAATGAAGGTTTTTCAGCCGAAGATATTCTCTGACTTAGTTTGAAAAAGCATGGCGTGTAACAAACAGCGAAACAGCTTTCCTCGACAGAAAATTAAAATTCAGACTAGTTTTCTTCGGCAGGACAAAGATAAATAACGCACTCCTTTTGTTTCTTGAGCGGCGTCATTCAACAGTCAATCAGTCATTCTTCGAGTCTACGGATCAGCGATTACTATTGAGAAATTAACTTAAAACGTAAAAAAGGACAATGACAAAAATTGACAGCTCGCATTTGATTTGCAAGCAATAAATATTTGATAATATGCGCGCGCAGACTTTTAATTAATCGTATAAAATTCGAATCGTTGAATGCTGCGTTTAAAAGAAGCCTTTGATAAGATCCAAGTGATGATTCCGGAATTATGTCACGAGAGATAGAAGCGCTGCAGTACACTGCGTATACGCAGCTCTGGTCAATTAATGCGCGTACATAACACACACACACACATAGCGCACTCCCAGTTTTCTCTTCTCTCTGCTTTACTGCGCTCTCCAGTATATCAATTAAAAAATACTCATATATACTGTAACGTGTTGCTCGGATACGTGGTAAGCACGATAAATTCTCGTGGTCTTTGAGAACGAGTAAAGCTGTATCTGAGACTGGCCGGGACTATGAATTTTCATGATAATTTGCAGCAGTTATTGCAGACAGCGAGATTTCAGTTTTTCACTGCAGGAACATGCATTGAAACACATCTGAATGAGAGTAATCATTGATACTTTGGATTGAGAACATCGGTCAAGTAGCATGCGACCTTATAGATTTCAGGCGGCGGTCATTCTGGTATCGAACTGCACTTGCAGATGTAGCACACAAATGTTTTACAAAGACAAAATCTGACTCATTGCACACACAGCTGGAATTAAGCGATTATCACATAGCGGAAGCCTGCAGCACATTCGAAAGGAAGCGTTTATCGAATCTGCCACCGCTGCTGCTGCCGCACTATTATAATATGTGGAGCGCACAACAACCTTATATTCTAGATTCCGATCCCTTTTTTACGACCTGCTCCGTTGCTTTTAGTCTTGAAAAAGTATACAAATAAGTATGTATCGAGGCATGCTCAAGCCCACCTATATTGATCTCCATACAGCATAAACGTGTGACGATGAATGAGAATAGCACGGCTCAAGTTCTATTTTGACGCTGCTAAAAGTCGAAAAAAAAAAAAATAAAAAAATGAAAGTAAAAGGAACAGGCTGCACCGCGCATACGAGACGGTGTCGATAGGCCGTGCTCTTGCGGAGGATAAAAAGCGAGAGAGTGTGAGAGAGGCGGAAAAATAGAGACGAAAGCGGATCACGAACGTGCCTCGAGCCTCAATATTTACGCGAGCAGCGATTTAAAATTAGATGGAGAGCGCGACGACGTATTTTTTCCAACGCCTTCTCCCTATTAGTCGTCGCGCCTGACTCGGCAGATTAAGCAAAATCTCTGATATCCCGCTTCCGCCCGGACAACGAGAGAGAGAGAGAGAGAGAGAGAGAGCCTAATGAGCCGAATTAGATAACAAAGCCGCCTGACAATCGCGCCTAATTGGCGAGCGATCGAAAGCGAAGGAAAAAAGAAAAAACGACGGCTCGAGTTGCGCGAGTTGAGCGCTCGAACAGGTGCGGCGGCAGTCCTCTATGCCATTGGCGAGAAATGCCGTTGACTGCATCAACTCGCGGAGCTGCCTGCGATTTTAGGCGAACGTGTCCCGCCGCCGCTTCAAGGCCAGCGAGAGCGGTGGCGCTCGCCGAGAGTCGCCGGGGTGCAACGACCGCGAGTGTCACACCCATGAAGATAAAGAAGGAGTCATCGCCGCGCGCGTGCTTCTTCTTCTGCTTACAAGTTTTTGCTTAGCCCGATATCGCAGACTCGCGCGCGATGTTTATGCTCGTCTCGGCTGGCTGAACTGAAGCTGGCTCGTGCAGAACAATCGGCAACGTACTGGCCGCACAGACGCGCGTCGGCGGACGCGTATACAAAGTTATAAGTAAACTCGGCGAGTCGAAAAAGCCCGAGCCAAATATAGCGGGCGCGCGCGCAGCTGCAGTGCATGCAGTCGGCCAGTCGCAGTAGACTCGCGTAGGCTCGCGGCACATGCGCAGATGATGTACGCGCCGCAGTGACGGACTCGGATAAACAGAGGGGATGCAGGATAAACGGAGCGAGCGCAGATGCGGACACGAGCTCGGCTCTCTTCGAGGTCCGAGGAATTCGAAGAATTGATCGCTAGAATGGAATAACGAGCGGCGTCCCTCAGCTGCAGCCGTTGTTGCTGGATCGACTTTTCGAGTGACATCATTCGCTCCACGGTTCGCGGCCTTAACCGGCGACATACGTGGGAGTGCGCACACACACGCTGGAGCGTGTAAAGGTTTCCTCACAGCTACTTATGCAGTCGGAGGACTTGGAAATCGGCGCTGCGTCGGTACGTCAGTGCTGGTTCGCGTTCCGGCCTCGTCCATCTCTCTCTCTCCCGGCGATCCCGGCGCGCTTTATACGTACGTGCGCGCAGCACTCGAGCCAACACAGCCAGCCACCGATTGACCTCCCGCAAGGCGCGCCACAATGAGAGCGAGAGTCGACTGATCGATCGATCGCATGCAGGACGCTTCCTCGCACGGGCACGTATATGGGGACGCGATGGCGAAACGCTGCATGCGAAGGTCCGTACCGCTTTCTCTTTCGCTGATGCTCCGGAGAGGATCGTTCGAGCGCACCGATTGCGTCGCCCGCCCTGCAAGCCGACAGCGAACTTGTCGTGCGAGGAACAAAGTGTCACTCGCGCGTGCCGAGGCGAGGCCGGCTAACTGGCGACCAGCGGGTTGAGAACAAAGTTTGAGAAAAAATGAAGAGTCGGCCATCTCGGTGATCTCTAATCGAGCAAATTATAAATATACATAAGCTGGCGTGCAAGAGGAAAGAATAATATGGGGGGCTGGGAGTGAGTCGCCTCGTCCCTGACCCCGATGTCGTCGACGTTTTTTCGGCGGCGTTGAAAAATTCCTTGCTCGCGCGCGCAGCCGTCGAGCTTTATTTCCGGACGTGCGACTCCGTGCGCACTGCACGCGGCAATAGTCGATCGTATTTCAGGCGGCGATCGCATATGGATAAATTCCTGGAAGCCAGATGGCCGGACAATGGCTTCGCACATTCCCGGCGCGGCGAGGGGCGGACTGTGTGTGTGTGTGTGTGTGTGTGTGTATCTTGTTGCGCCGATACTTCCCAAAGCCCGATAACGCTTATCGCCGCGCGGCGCAGCTGAAATTCCATTGAGCCTTGATCGACTTGTGTGGATTAATTACTATGCGCTTTACACAGATGGCGTTGGAAAATCGCGGGCGGGCGAGGCGACCTTCGCCATGCCATAAAATCAGATTGCGCGATGGATGCGCGCGCCGCCTTTCCTTCGTGCGTCCAATGCAAAGGTGCGTAGGCCGCACACGGCACACGCGTTCCCATTCATGGCGCTGCCAGTCGGCCTCAGCGAGCGATCCCGCACCTGCAGCGGTTTGCAACTATCGTCTCCGGCGTATGTTCGTCCGAATCTCCCATGAAGCGCCGAGGCTATCGTCAGAGAGCAGAAACGAGCGGAATCCCGGCATTCCGGTCGGGAATTTCCGAACCGGAAGTGCGGCCGCTTTAAAATTAGCAGCGGCTCGTCCGCTGCTGCCGGCGCTGAGTAGTCGGTGATTCGTGCTACGAGCTCTATGATTGTACGCGGTATAGCTGTGTATATCGTAGGAGCCGTCGTTTGACTTGGTCAACGGCTAGGATGGAACTGCAGTATCTACGTAGCATACGTTCCAGCTCAGCTTTCTCTCTCTGCACAATATTATCTCGCCGCCCTGCAGAGACTCGTTGCTAGCGTTTTTCCGTAATGGGTACTTTCGCCCCTGCTGTCGGCTAATTCGTTTTCCCGTCTGCTTCCCGTATCTCGTTGATCTCTCTCTCTCTCTCTTGGGGAGAGGCGCAGCGAGAGCAATCGATTCCAATTTGCTTGAAAAAGTAAAAAGGCTCGTGTATTTTTATACGTGCGCCAGAGAGCTTCCGCTGGCGCAGATGTGAGGTCTGGCGCCTCGAGGGACGTGAATGAACAGATAGCGTCTGTTTCGAGCTACTGTGTGCACTCGGTTGGGATCCTAAAAACTCGGCGCAGAGATACGCCGGCGCACGTCAGAGCTTGAGAGCAGATAACCGCACGGAGAGAGTTTTTCCCCGAGTTCTGCCGACCTTCGAATTCGAAGGAAGAATTCGTGAATGGAGCCTCTGTGCTTTTCGCAAATACCTGCGGAGGAGAGAGGAAGGCTGCGCGCGGATCAGCGGGCAGTGTAATCGATTAAAATTATTCGCTTCCGCCCTCCGTCCCTCGCCGCGCCCCGCGTTTCAGCCTGCCCGACGATCCACCCCCCGAGGCGGCCTTTATATCTGCAGTTGATTAATTCCGCGCAATGTGTCTCGATGTGTGTACTGTGTCGACGCGCGGGCATCAAGGTCAGGGAGCCTCGGCGGGCGACCCCCGTCGATTTTCCGATGCCCGACGGGATATCGGGATATCGGGATATCGGGGCTGAGCAGAGTGCAGCGGCGATCCAATAATAGCCGCGCGCCGCCGCCTGTCGAGCCTCGGGGCCGCTGGCCTCTCTTCTGGCCAACACCCTTTTTCCAGAATCTATAAATACGCGAGAGAGCGACCCAGTTTCGGGCGCGGAACAGCGCCACGCCAACACAATATTCGGAGAGCCCGCGTCCCGCGCGGCGCTGCCGCTCGTGCCGATCCGAAACGGCGCGCGCAAAACTGGATATTCGACGTGCAACGCTCAAAAATAGAAAGCCTTCGCGGCCGTCATGAGGCGAATATATCCGGCGCGACGCCGCCTCGTTTTCGATCGGCTCGCTCCGGCGGGCGTGGCTTTGCTCGCTGCTTCACTCCCGCAATAGTCGTGTCCAAAGGTATTCCGCTCCGCGCGCACGGGAGAGAATCCGCAATCTCGGCGACATGGCTGCATGCCTGCGACGATTCTCGATGGGCGGTTTTCGCGTTATTAACTGAGAGTGCTAGTCAAGAAGCTCTCTGCTCTCTGATGGCAGCGAAATACAAACACGCGGCTTTGAAACTGTAACTCGACCTCGAGTGCAGCGATCGATTCATCTCCCCGACGACTACGGCGGGCCCACATCCACGAGACTCGAGCAGAATCGCGAGAGCGAGGGAGAAGCAGATGGGCAGAATGAAGCACCTCGCTCGCTCTCGACTCTCGGGAATTGAAACGGAATTTAAACGGAATTGAAAAAATTGATAAGTCACAGAGCGATGAGAATAGGAGAGCTAGCTGACAATGTCATTAAAAAAGCGGCGCGCATGCAGCAGCACTCGAGACGTAACGAGATCCTTTGCGCGGGAAATTCAATGCATGACTGGCTGCGCTATCGCGGCGCAGGAGCCCTTCTACCCCCTTCGGTCTGGATAGAGCCAGATGAAGCTCGGTTCCCCCTGCAGGGGCGCAATCGCCTTTTTTCAATTGCTTCTATCCGCGGCATTAGCTGCGAAAAATGTATTGTCGCTCTCCCGCACCCCCTTTCCGCAGCTTCTCTCCGAGCGATTGTTTTCTCTTCCGGTGCGCGCCGGTCGCGTGCTCGCGATTCTCCCCGCATTGTGTGCGCGCAAGCGACGAAAGCCTCCGCTATTTGAGCCAGCCTTCGAGCTGTCAGTATGGCGCGAATGAAAACAACGCTAGAATTATAACGAGGCAGGCTCGGCTTATGCTGTTGTACTTGTACTGCAGCCGCACGACGAGTCGGGGTCGCGCGCGCGCCCCCCCCCCCCTCTCTCTCTCTCTCTCAAGTACCGCGTCGAGACGGTGCACAGCTTGTGCACCCTGCCTTCGAGCTCTGTCAAGCTGGAATAATTCAGTCGAGTGCATTTTTTCCGCCCCAAGTTCGCGCGCGCAGTCCTTCGCGATATACTTGGGGCATAATCTTTCGGCTGTCTCGAGTTACTCTCGCGCGACCTACCCAAGTATTTATATATAATTCCGCGAGAAAGCCGATCAGTCCAGCTCGCACACGATCAGGCGCGCGGGGGCGAAGAAGCGTATTGTTGGATGATTCCCGGCGCAGCTGTCGCCCCGATGGCTCAATGAACGAGCCGCGGAATCGCTATGCAGGCCAAAGCTTCCCCGAGGGACTCTGTGTGATCCGACGGCTGCGGTATTGGCCGTTCGGGAGCTTTCGCGGGACGAGCAAAGGGCCCGCGCATTGTGTTCTCCTCTCGCTGCACCGTACCTGATTGAATTTCGCGTGACGCCGTGCGCCACGCGAAACCCTTGAGCGGCGCGAGCCGACGGCCTGTGGAGGGTCTCGAGCCCTCGAGCAGCCACTCGCGCGGGCTTCCTTGGAACAAAAGACGCGACGGGAGACGCTGGCGCTGCAGGGAGGCAAGACGCGCCGCGCCGCGCGCGAGGTGGACGACCCGATCGCGCGCGCCTCTCTCTCTCTCTCTCTCTCTCTATCGCCCCTCTGTCCCGACAAGCCGACTCATACGCTGCCCGTTGACTTGCAGACATAGCGATGGACTGGTCGGACCACGCGCTCTGGTGGCCGGCGAGGAACCACTGGCTGACCAGGACGAGGTCGACCCTCGACCAGTACGGCGTCGCGGCCGACGCCATCCTCCACTTCACGCCGATGCACAAGAGCCTGAGGGTCCAGCTGCCCGACATGCGCTACCTCGACTGCCGGGTCGACTTCTCCGTCAAGACCTTCAACGCGGTCATCAACCTCTGCAAGGAGCTCGGTGAGTAGAGGCGCCTATGAATTTAGTCTACTTAGCTGGCCAGCTCCGCTACACGCACACGACTATACGACTCGCAGGCATCAGACACCCGGAGGAGCTGTCGTTCTGCAAGCCCCTGGAGCCGGGCCAGCTCAAGTACAACCACAAGGACATGCCGAGCAGGAAGAAGCTCGAGGGCCAGAAGAACGGCTTGCACGCGCCGGCCGACACCAACACGTTCATCGCGGCGAGCCAGAGCCCGCGCGGCTCGACCGGCAGCCTCGACCAGTCGGGCCAGGCGTTCATGTGCGCCCCCGTGACGCCCAGCAACCGCAGCAGCACGCCCATCGGCTCGCCCCTCGCTCAGGTGAGTTGACCTGCCCCTGACGCCTGTGGGCATGCACAGCGCCTAGCTCATTCTACAAGGCCCTAATTCTCTCGTCCCCAGCACACCGGCACCTGGAAGCGCAACAACAACGCCCTCGGCTTCGGCAGCACGGGCTCCTTCAACGCCAACAACAGCAGCATGAGCCTCGAGGCCCTGAACGGCGGCCTGAGCGAGCTCCTCGTCCAGAGCCCGGCGGCGCCGCCCCCCGACGTCCGCTCCAAGCTGCTCCGGCCCAGGAGCCTCCTGGAGAAGGCGCGCATGAACGTCGCCTGGCTCGACTCCTCGCTCTCCATCATGGAGCAGCAGATACGCGAGTTCGACACGCTCAGGCTCCGCTTCAAGTTCTACTCGTTCTACGACCTCAACCCCAAGACCGACGCCGTCAGGATCAACATGATCTACGAGCAGGCCAAGTGGCAGCTGCTCGCCGAGGAGATCGACTGCACCGAGGAGGAGATGCTCATGTTCGCCGCGCTCCAGGTGAGTTGGCCCCGCTTCTACCTCCCGGCTCCCGCCCACGCCCCGCCTCGACTACAGCGCGCCCGTTCGGTGCTCCAGGTGCAGGTGAACCTGCAGGCCGGCGTGCCCCAGAAGAGCCTGGCCGAGAGCAACGGCGCCGCCAACGGCTCGGGCTGCTCGCCGGCCGAGGACGACATCGACGCGGCCCTCACGGACCTGCAGGTCAGCCTCGAGGGCAGCAACCTCAGCAGCGGACCCAGCGACATCACCCAGGTCCCGGAGCTCTGCGACTACCTGCGCTTCTTCAAGCCCAAGCGCTTCACCCTCAAGGCCTTCAAGCGCTACTGGTTCACCTGCCGCGACCTCCAGCTCAGGCTCTACAAGAGCCGCGAGGACGCGGCCGGCTCCGACGGGCCCGCGCACCTCGTCAACCTGAGGGGCTGCGAGGTCACGCCCGACGTCCACCTCAGCCAGGCCAGATACGGCATCAGGCTCGAGGTGCCCAGCGCCGAGGGCATGACCGAGATGTGGATTCGATGCGACAACGTGCGTTACTCCCCTGCACCACTCACCCGATCCCTCGAAATATAACACTAACGCGTTCGCTCGACCCTCGCAGGAGCAGCAGTACGCCAAGTGGATGGCGGCCTGCAGACTCGCGGCCAAGGGCCGCACCCTCGCCGACGCCTCCTACGAGAGCGAGGTCAACGGCATCATCGCGTTCCTCCAGCTCCAGAGGCCCGCCCCGGCCCCGGCCATCAATCCCAACTCGCTCGGCGACATCGTGCCGGAGGACTACGTCGCGCCGAGGTTCGCCAAGAAATTCAAGGGCAAGGTGAGCTGCCGCGTGCCTCATTCTTACCTTATGAGTAATCTCCTCCTCCTCTTCTCACACGACTCCTATGACGCAGCTGATCCAGAGGATCCTGGAGGCTCACGCCAACGTCAAGGACCTGCCGCTGATCGAGGCCAAGCTCAACTACATCAAGGCCTGGCAGTCGCTGCCGGAGTACGGAATTTCCCTGTTCGTCGTCAGGTTCACCGGAAAGAACAAGGACGAGCTGCTGGGCATCGCGAGCAACAGACTCATGCGAATGGATCTCCACAGCGGGGATCACATCAAGACTTGGAGATACAACACGATGAAGGTGCGTATACTAGCCCGTAGTTGCAGTACCATACACGCTGCAGATCTTTCAATCGTGCACTCCTGCACAGGCATGGAACGTCAACTGGGAGGTCAAGCACATGATGGTGCAATTCGAGGAGGAGAACATAATCTTCGAGTGCCAGTCGGCCGACTGCAAGGTATTACACGAATTCATCGGGGGCTACATCTTCCTGTCGATGCGCTCGAAGGAAGCCAACCAGACGTTGAACGAAGAAATGTTCCACAAGCTCACTGGGGGCTGGGATTAATCCGCCATGCCGACCTCACCTTTCAACACAAGGCTATAGACTTTTATTGTAAATACATAGATCGTGTTTCATCACACTTTATAATACGCCTAACGAATTGTATACACTTTTACCGTATCGACATTCGTAATGAATGATTTTATTTTTTTACAACTGATGATGTATAATGCGAAGAAAGAGAAATTAGAAAGGACTATACGGTTTCTTAGATTCTTTCGAAACACACAAAGTGCCTAATCAAGCAAAGAAAAGGAAAAGAAAGGAAAAACAAACAAGTTCAACCATGCACAAAACTTTCTATTACACAACCATTTGGTTTTTAGACTTTTTATTCAATTTTTTTTTTAATATTTTACTTTTCGTATTCTTTCGCTACAACTACTAACAACTCCTGAGACGTGCCCTTATTCCTGTAACAGAATGATCTTCTATCTCATTTTGTCGCTTTCCATGCGTGTACTCCCCGTAATTTTAATAATTTGACGCGCTCGTTTTGTCGTATTATTATTATTATTATTATTATTATTATCATTATTCTATATACTTATAGATGAGAGGTATGATTCAGTACGTTAGCAGCCATTCGCCTGAAGATGATAGTCGATTTCACTCGGTTCAAAATATATTTTGTTGACAAATTTCTTGGACGGTGCTATGTTGAGCGACTCCGACTGCTAATTATAGAGCGAATCAAATGCGAGGATCGTGTAAATTATTTGTTATAATTCTAATGTAAACTATATATGTTAGTCAAAGTATACACTTTTATCGTTATGCATTATAAATTATATATATATATATATATATATATATATACATATATATACGTGTGTGTACGTGATATCACAGTACATTATCTTTATTCATGTATCTATACATGTAACCAAAAATTATAGTTTTGTACATTAATTTATAGTATAGTTGTACAATAAATAATCTCATAAATACTATTGATATGTGAGTGAGTCTTATTATTCCAAAAATCACATCATCTGGAGTACATGGAAATTTTGCAGATTTACTTTGATGGGTTGAAAGTACATTCATTATTGCGATGTTTTTGGATTGTTTTTCTGAGGTTGAGCGCTACTGCTTTGTTTAAATGGTTTTCGTCCAATTTTCATAGATGGCGGCCGATTTTTCGTCTCCATTCCCGAACATGTCGTTGAGCTTGCAGTCCCAGCTCCATTATCCTATTAGCGATACAATTATCATTTTATTTAGCTAAAAATAAAGGCATTAGTTTAAAAGCTCATCTTTTGTCTTTTGATTACTTGATTTTGACTAGATTGATTGGACTGTGAATGTTTTCCAGAGTTGGCATTGCTTCTTTTTGCGCAAAGCCACTTATGTGACAATATCCTATCCACAGTCAGTCTCAATGTTATGTCTGGTTCTAGTATCTGACTGACAATAGCTTTAGCTTGAATAGATACAGTATCCTGAACTTTAGCTCGAAATGACCAATTTTTATTCATCTGATCTTTGAGAAGTTTATGCAAGTGCTCGAGTTCTTCAAAGGGCATAGCAGCATTCAGCATTATGAAGAGGATGACGCCAAGAGACCAGACATCAGCTAGCTTAGGATTGTAGGGAATATTGGCAACAATTTCTGGCGCGGCGTAAGCAGCTGAACCGCAGTAGGTATGACTCAGTACTCTCCGACCATCTTGGTTCACACAATATCTAGCAAAGCCAAAATCTGCAAGTTTTACATGGAATTTTCTTGATAAGAGAATGTTTTCACACTTCAAATCTCGGTGAGCTATGTTCATTTTGTGAAGATACTGCAAACCAGACGTTATTTGTCTGAACCATAGTTTGGCTTGATTCTCCGGTACAGGCCCTGTTTGGCGAATGAATTCTAGTAGGTCACCATTTTCAGCATAGCGCATGAAAATAAAGACTCTTGGTCCTCTTTTAAGAATACTGTGCACCTGCGATAAATAGTATTTTCCAGAGAGTTTTAGTTGAGATTTAATAATTAGCAATCAAACTTTTTTCAAAATAAAAATACATTTACCTGAATAATGTGAGGATTTTCTATTTTTGTAAGAATTTCAAGTTCGCGAACAAAAAAAGTATTGAGAAAGTTTCCTAGGGCTTTCTTTCTGTTGAAAATTTTGCATGCCAATTTTACTTTCTTCCCGGTATTGCCATCAATAAAATCTGCTAAGTGAACAGTTGCATGCGTGCCCTATTTTTTTTTACAAATATCATAATAATAATAATCAAAATAGTAATAATAGGATTCTGTATTACACTGTTTTTCTGATTAAAAATGTATAAAACTGCCAATATACAGATATTTAGATACTTGTTTTTAGAATTATAATAACCTGTCCAATTTTTTTGCCAATAACGTATCCATGTTGCTCTTTTGGATTTGCTTCAGAATTTTCATGAGCAGGTAATGTGGCCATAACAACAGATAATTCTCATCAATCCAAACAAGTTGCACTTTGAACAATTTTTCAAACTACTCTTTCCGCTAATAATTTAAAATCTTATGACCAAAGTGCTTGAAAACTTGTAAACAACCATTTGTGAAACCTCATAAGAACACCGGATTACTATTCTTGCTATTACATTTGACCAAACTGCACAAAAATTTAGTTTAGGCTGAAAATTTTACCCTTACCCAATGGTTAGAAAAATTGAACAGAAAGCAGCCATTAATTACATTTTGCTTAAAAACTGGAATTTCATAAACAAATGAAGTAAGTAAATACACAAATGGATATATAGTGCAAGAAATCATCAAAAGTTCCATGAACTTTTCATGATTCCATCAAGGCTGATTGTTACGTAGGATTGCAAATATAATTAAATTATATTTAATGAATTAGCGACTCCGTTTCATATTTCGTACAAGGCATGAATAAAAAAAGTGTTTTTCACTATTTCTACCTTCTAGACCATTTTAAATCAATGCATAAAAAAGAAGAATGATGCTAGTTGAAATAAAAATTTGAGTAAAATTGATTTTTATAGAATTTTTTTTATTAAATCAATTTACAGGTAGGGAGTGATTCACGCAGCTGGATCGTCACCTTTGGTGGTCCTTGTGTAGATGAGTTGCGCATGGTGCTGAACAACTTGTTTGATAAGACCCTTCTGTTGCAGCTCAATAAGTGCCCTCCTGGCCAAAGATCCGCGTATTTTCAATCGCTCACTGACGATTGAGGGTGTTATCAACTTATACGCCGGGACTTCTTTCAGAAGTTTTTCATATGTGCTCTTGTCGAACAACACCTGGTTGTTCAACTTGTCACGAACTTTTCCCTTGGACCACTTCTGCAATAATACACATTATATGCTTGATTAGCACAACATAACTATAACACTAGACAACATGAATGCTTTTAAAATATTATCAGTCTCATTAAATCAGTTTTTAGCCTTCATAGAATTCAGGGCTAAAATTGGATCATCACGCAATCAAAGCATACCATGCTTTGATTGTTTGGGATGTGGAAAAAAATCTGTATTTCAAGTAAACTAGTCAAATAAGACTTGCATGCACTAGAGCACTGTTTATGCAATGCGATCCAGGTATTGAAACATTTTCATGCGTAAGAATCGAGCAGTGATAAAAGTATAATGAAGTTATCACAAAACTCTGTACGAACCTTCTTCTTAGCTTTTCCACCTGATCCTCCCTCCTTCTTCTTCTGAGTCTTCTGGGGTTGCTTAGAAGACCCCTTCGTGTCCTTTTTCGGGGGCTGTGGAAAAAAAATAAAAAATTTAACAAAATTTATTGGCAACTCAAATAGTCAAGATAATTTTGCTTTTTTGTAATTAAATCAGACTCATCAAATCAGTATTTTGCCATCATAGATTTATTCTGGCACTTAAATTGGTCATCACTTTAGAGGTTATGTCGTTAAGCCGCAACACTGCTCCGCAGGTTGATTCCGCGAACGTTTTGCCATCACCGAAAGAGTGGAGAATATTTCAAAATAAAAAAACGAAGTTTCACAGATAAAACACGTTTCACGGACAATAAAAGCAATATCGACACAGTATTGTTGTCAGTGGGACATGTGCTTCGCACCAGGCAGCGCATCTTTCTTCATCTATTTTCACGATTTTTCTCTCGAATATTTTGACCACGCAATTTTTCATTTCGACAATGTAACGATTAAAAAACAATAATAACGCGCTTTTGGGCTAAATAAACCGATATAAATATTGGAAAAAGCAAACGTTTTCAGTAACACTTTGAGCTCCTACTCACCATGATGGACGTGGACTTGGAAAGAGACTAGGAAGTGTCTAACACGCCATATTCCGTTTGGTAGCTTCCGGAAGAACTACGCTGGTCATCATCATCAAAGGCGCCTGACTTGACGCTTTTTCAAACCGTCAATATAATATTTGTCATAATGAAATTTATTTTGTCTAACAATAAATAAACTGACTAAGGCTTTAATTCGAAAAAATAAGTTTGGTACATACGTGTATGCAAGTCATTTTAGTAAGCAATAAGCAATAGCATCATAAGTATAGCATCTTACACACTTAACAGCTTTTCAAACGCCTAAAATAAACGCCATTCTAAAATGCAGATAATTAGCCAGTAGCAGCATGCAGATTATACCGACGTATGTAGGTATATACATAAATAGGAAATAATTGCACAATTACACCTGAACTCAAACTATATTTATTAGGTATATTCCAATGTGCAAAATTTGTTATCATTCGAGATAAGAAAGTGAGCAATCATAAGTATTATAGCTATAGGGTGTCGAGATATACATATAGGTATGCAGGTAAATGGCAACGCTGGCAGCCGACGGTTCGCCCCCATCAGCATGGCCTCAGGCCTGCCCCTGCAGTCGCTAACTATTTCCCAGCAGCCGGGCACGATGATCGTTCTCATAATATTATAACCCTTAAGAGTCGGCGTTCATTCCGCAAAATCAACGCATCAGCGTCGATTCTTCGCTCCAACGTCGTTCTACGGATAAACAACGGTATATATTATTATCTGGGGTAAGTGTTTTCGTTCGCTGGCGAGCGAGCCAACGTCACCTAACCTAAGCGCAGACGTGTCACTCCACTTTTTATTATCCTCCTATAAGACTGTATTTGTGTACTCGGCTAGTGTACAAGGAAAATTAAGTAGAAATCGCGCAGGTGAATGGACGCTGGAGCGCTGCAGCTGTTACGCTTTCTGCGCGCGGTTGAGCAGCTATTTTCTTCGGGATTTGTTGGGTTGAACGTTTGTTTATGTAGCGTTGCATATGTAAAGGCGATTTGAGGGATGCGCTCTTTTCCATAAAATTGCGTTAATTTGTCCAGGTGCGAAGTTGCGATTTACTATTTGTTCTGTATTATACATCATTTTTGCAGTAAGGTATTTTCGTTAGCGCTGCTCTAATCTTGATCCTTTTTTTTATGCAGGTAACAATCAGGCCCAAGGTGACCACGAAATATGATTCCTCTTATACACAAGGACTCGCCGAGTATTATCATCAGAGTAAAAGAAAAGATTCTAGGATGGAAGCGACTCATTTGGGCGGACAAGAATGTCAGGAATCTGTTCCTTTTCCTCATATTGAACTTCAGCTTTGCATTCGTAGAGCTTACATATGGCGTTTGGACCAACAGTTTAGGACTAATATCGGACAGTTTTCACATGTTCTTTGACTGCACTGGCCTAATAGTTGGTCTATCTGCTTCAGTAATAACAAAATGGCGAGCCAATGAACGATTTTCCTATGGATACGTGAGAGCTGAAGTACTTGGTGGTATGGTGAATGGACTGTTTTTGGTCTTTGTGGCATTTTTCATAATGTCAGAAGCTGTGGAAAGAGCCATTGAACCTCCGGAAGTCAAGCATGAGAGACTGTTCTTGGTATCTGTACTTGGCCTTTTGGTGAATATCATAGGAATTTTCGCATTTAACCATGGTCATGGCGGAGACAGCTGTAGCCATGGACATGGTCATGGACATAGCCATAACCATGGTCATAGTCACAGTCATGGACATTCACATTCTCACAATCATGGCCATTCTCATAATCATCATGATCATGCTCACAATCACCATAACATTGATATTGATCACTCCCATGGAAGTTCTGGCAACTCACAAATCATGAAGGGAGTTTTCTTACACATCTTGGCCGATACCCTCGGTTCAGTTGGAGTAATCATATCGGCTGTATTGATGCAAATGTTTGGATGGATGATAGCAGATCCAATCTGCTCTATGTTTATCGCTGTTTTGATATTCATCAGTGTTCTGCCTCTTTTAAATGAATCTATAAATATACTTATGCAGAGGCAGCCCAAGTCATTGGATCATATTTTGCCTCAGTGCTACAACAAAGTTACACAGCTGGCTGGTGTCTACAGTGTTCAAGATCCACACTTTTGGACTTTGTGCTCTGACATTTATGTAGGTTGTTTGAAATTAGAAGTTGCAAGAACTGTTGACCCGAAATATGTTGTTGCGCACACACAGATGATATTCCAAGCAGCTGGCGTTAGGCAGTTGACTGTCCAACTAGATTATTCGTCATCGTGATTATAGTAAATCAATGTGTATTTTGTACAATGAGTAAATGTCTTCTCTCCAACAGCCAAGGCTGTTCTACTAAACTGTGAATCCTTTAGGAAAAAAATAACACTTCTTTCTTCTAGTAAAGAATGTCAAGTTTCGTTAAAATATGTGTGAGTGAGTGAATTGAGCACATAAAATGTAGTGCATCATTGATGAATATGATTGTAATGAAAGGGGCTTACTTTTGAAACCAACCATACCCATTTATGTAAATTCACTTGCTAAAGAGACTCTTATATGCTAGATATATCTGCACCACGTTGATGTCTAAGTTTGTTGTATTATGTTATATTTCTCAAATGTTAATACCAGTAGAAAATGATACTGCTTGCGTATTTTGAAAATAATGGGTTGGTATAGTTTTAAAAGGAAGCCATTCAGTCACACTGTTTTTTATTTAAAAAGATTTTATCGCTCGTTGATGAATTGTTAAAAAAGTAAAGGCACCCAAACAGAAAAATGTTGGTGCTTTCACCTTTTTACGCAGATCCTCCTTACTAAGAACTTTATATTGTAGTATGAGAATATCTTTCAACAAGCATTTTTAAAAACTACTAGACATCACTTTCAAGGTTTTTGTAAGAACAAAAACAGATGCAAACTGTGTATATTTATGAAGCTACTAAACATTGAGACAGTCTTCAGGTGTATTTGATAAAACTATAGCATTTTAATATTACACAATATTAAACTTGTAGTTATTTTGTCTAAGATTTTTACTTTTTTATAAAAGCAGTTATTATCAAGCAGTAGTGTATTTCAGATTGCAACAATCTGAACTGTCCACGCAAATTTGTCATTCATATTTTTTGTACCATATCTAATTGCTGATCCACCAATAACAATTAACGACATTTTCACGTTTTTGGGCTTTCAAGGTTTAGTGATGCTGAAAAAAAGTTGACCAAATAAAGCATTTCACAATGTAACACAATGCGCGCTAAAACTTGTAATTGAAAAATCCATGAACTTGTATGATTTTGATACTTAAACATAATTTGTAAAGCATACTGTGTACAAAATTCTTCTCTTACTCTTACTTACTACTTACACTCTTACTTACTTACTTCTTCTACAAATTTCTGATTCGTACATTAATAAGAGTCTTTGCAAAGCTTTAAATTATCTTGATAATATCATAGTGTTATTTATGTGAAGTACTATATGCAATTGTAACATTCCAAATGATAAAAATGTATGTACAGAGATCAGACTTCCAATTCCTGAGCATGGGCTCCTATATATTATATATTATCTAGACTATCAATTCTATTTTTTAAATTTATGTGAAAAAGAGATTGGTTAACAGGTATCGTTTAATCGATCAAGCTTTTTTTTAAACTTTCAAACTTTCTTCAATAAATATCTTGCTCATGTTAAGGTACATAACAATTAGTGATATCTGTAGGCCAAATTACTGAAAATTAATAAAAGTATTTTGCTGCTTATCTAGATGATAAATTAAATGATTATGTATGCGATTGATGTATCTTTTTTGTTTTTACCGCAATATTATATTGCATCAGAAGAAAAAAAAATTATACAGCTTAATCTAATTTATATACATTAAGTAAGAGAGCGTGAAACGAG
Source organism: Nasonia oneida (assembly GCA_037356405.1). NCBI lineage: Eukaryota > Metazoa > Arthropoda > Insecta > Hymenoptera > Pteromalidae > Nasonia > Nasonia oneida. Next base: position 6,442,232 of record JAZHPH010000003.1, on the reverse strand, counting down.
AGGTGAGAGTGTATTCTTGATAGTGATATTAACATTAATATGTAAAACGAAAACGATATAAAGAAATATTGACTTTTCTTTTGTTATATCTCGTTCACTCTGACGCCTCGACTATATCATAATAATGAAAGTTTTTTATTAACAAAAGCTAAAGAATAAAAAAGAGACTGTTACAAATATGAAAATATTGTTTTTTTTTAACCTTCCACATTAAGTAGCAAGGTGGATTCAGAGTAATAATAATAATAATGAAAAGAGCAGGGTTGACAGTGACAAAGTGCAGCAGGATGTTCAAACACGTAGTACATTTATTCAAAGGATATGTGTACACATATAAATACATAAATACTCCATAATAAAATCGGTTGAGCTGATGCATATAATTTTACAGGAGGGTTTTTACCTATATTCTCTTCGTTTGAATAATTTGATATTTCTCACTTGAAACTCCGCCTCGCCTGCTTTGGTCTCCTCAACATTTTTCTGTGTTAAAAGCGTCATCATCGCCTAAGACGTTGCGATGTCTGTTGATTTTTCTTCGAAAACACGCGACGGTTAAAAATCTGAAAACGCTGAAAACTTAGTCGACAAATTCCACGGTTATTACAAGGTATAGAAAATCGAGTGTCATCTCTCTCATTTCCTCGCGACCGATCGTTTTACAAATACTCTCACGTTTATGTACAGAATTAACACTATCGTGTAAAATAATATCGTAGGTATACACGTTATCATGTTGTATAAAAAAATGAAAAAGTCGGTGTGCGTGAAAGAACGGTCTCGTGTTCTTTAACAATATGTATATTATCTATACTTGTTGACCTTATGTTTCGCAATAAAAATGGAAAATTCCCCATTCGCAGCAAAGTATCAAGGTAGAGTATATTTTGTAATGACGAACTTATTCGTAGAGACAAAGACTCAATTATATCATAGTGATAGCACTGATCAGGACTTTTGAATTCATTATAGATTTAATTATGCGACGCGTGTCTTTTAAAAACCGTTATAAATTGAAAAGGTTGAATTTCAATTAGTAGCTGGCATGTTTGCTTACGTCATATATTGAAAAGAGAATTAATAAAGCGTTACATTGTGTAAAATAAATAGAAAAATTGTATACATCAGCTAATTTATAATGGTATATGCTCGGTTCGGATACTTGAAGCACAATTGTAGTATGTGATTCATCGTATATTCAAATACTTATAATTCACTCAAACATTAGTCCCAGCCTTTAGACAGAAACAGCAAATATCTTGGTCTGTTTGTAACAATAAATCGCTCATCATTCGATACGCTAATGAGTATTGAGAGACTACGTACGCTGTTTTTCGTTAAAATATCATTTCACTCAGCGCTGATTCATTCTCTGTTTCCGAATACTTATCTCTCTCTGTTGCGCTCGCACGAGCAAAACTCTCGTCAATAAAATTTCTCAATAGCCCAACAACGCGATGCATCGGTAGTACATTGACCCCTATTCGATTATTCGCCGCCGTAGATAAATGTTGGCGTTCTCGAAATAAATGAATAATGTTTTTTATTCTTTTGTGTTACGTTCGTTAATTAATATTGATCTGTGTGTGCCATATATCATATATCTTCGAATTCGTATAACAACAGTGTATAGGTTTCACCATCGATACAGCCTCTCTCTCTCTCTCTCTCTCTCGTCGTATATACGTATAATGCAGAATAAGGATACGCATGTCTAATCGTGAAAAAGCGTTGGACAGAATCTAGACGCAGAGAAGGTAGAAAGGAATTTTCGCACGCGGATCCGCTAGCTCGGCCTGCCATCGTAGAGGCAGATTTTTCACGCATCGAACCGACGACTCTTTGAAGCTCTTATACATAACGAGGCGGCTTCAAAGCATTCGCAAGGCTGGTTTTTTCAATTTATACAGAATAATATATCGCGTAATAAGGCTAGGATCGGAAAATAAGTTGCAAAGAGTTGGAAAAAGCGGGAATTCGAGGGCCAGCTCACTTCTTCCTGGCCTTGGTGCTCTTGTGCAGCTTGGTGATCTTGAGGCGGCAGGCAGCCCCGCCGGCGTAGAGGACCTCGGCCTTGCCGGCCTCCTCGACGCTGGCGACCAGAGCCTTCAAGGCCCTGACCTGCACGTCCTTGGCGCTGATCTCGAGACTCGGCCCGGCGAACCTCTCGCGCAGGCACTTGCCGACGGCCGTCGCCTGGCTCTCCGTGAGCTCGACGCCGTCGAGGCAGAGCCAGGCCAGGGAGTGGAGGTTGCCGAGGAAGGCCTGGATGAGGCCGTGCTCCTGCCGAGTCTTCTTCGAGCTGTCCGTGACTACGAGGCCGGACGCCTTGAGGAAGCTCAGCGAGAGGCAGTTGCGCAGCTGCTTGCCGACCTGGCGCAGCGTCTTCTCGCTCTCGTCGAGGCTGACCCGCCAGAAGTTGATGCGCAGCGACTGCAGGCCTCGGAAGCTCGAGCCGAGGCAGCCGAAGAACTGGATCAGGATGCGGTCGTCGATGGAGAGGTGGGAGCTGCTGCTGCCGCCGCCGCCGCCGCCGCCGCCGCCGCCGCCGCCGCCGCCGATCGTCGACTTGTCCAGGGAGAGGTCCAGCTCGCTCAGGCCCGTGAAGCCCGCCAGGAAGGGCAGGAGCAGCGGCCCCCGCAGAGCCAGTCGGTCGTTCACCGTCACCTGCGTGAGGGAGAGAGTGAGAGAACGGTCAGCAAGAGAGCACGTGTTTAACGTTTATCCGGATCCCACGGAATCGAGCGACTTCCTTCCGGCGGCCCGCATTCGCGTATCTTGTAAAGCGCGTAAGTAAGTGAGCTTATTCAATCCCCAAGCAGTTGGAGCGGCGACTGATGACGGCGGTATCTGCGGAGTGGCCTCAGTCTGCGTGACTGCATCGTGGCCCAAGTTACTGGCGACGCCCTGAGCGAGCGCGAAGGCTCATCTGTTCCGAATCGCGCCGCTTACGTTAGACCCCCGGTCCGAAGTGCGGCTGATCGTACTCACTTGGAATCCGGCGAGTCGGAGGAAGACCACGTCGGGGCAGGCGGGTGGCGCCGCGGCACGGAGCAGCTCGGCGCCGGCGTCGTCCCGACGGCCCAACCGGGACAGCGGGCCCTCGTGGACCGCCAGGTGCAGCCTGGCGTTGCACAAGCTCAGCTCTCGGACGCTGGTGCAGCGCAGCAGCTCCGAGAACACCGACAGCGTCTCCGATTCCTGAAAAGGCGAGTTTCTTTTATTTATTTATTCAACAGAGTACACGACAAGCATGTTTACGCATCAAATTATACATAATATATAATCGATAAAACCTACATCCTAAAGAGGTCATCTAAGTTACCTGTACGTAGTTATTATAACTAATCTTACAGATTAAAATATAAACAAAAAGAAATAACAATTTTATAAAATATTTAATTGTTTCTAAACCAATTAACATTTTTTTTTCTTCAAATATAATAGTTTTAGTTCATTAGGTAATGCATTAAGGGGGCGGATGCACCTTAAATTGTCAAAAAATGAATAATCCCATTTTTTTTTATATTTTTCCTAAAAAAGTTTAAAAAGTTGTCTGGATTTAACATAAAATTTGCTACTTTTTAAAGTGTTTAAACAACTTTTGTCGATTATTTTCAGAAAACTTTTTTAACTAATATTTTTTTGTAAAACCCTACATTCATCTGGAAACTATACGTGTTTGAAGCATTAGTATAAAAAGCCCAAATCTTAAGTAAGTCTGCGGTAGCTGAAAAATGGAAATTCTGAATTTTGGCCTTCGAAGAAATGTCGTACCTGATAATATGGCACATATAAACATTGTTTTATCTTTTACTTCCTCATAGAGGAAGCTTTGTAATAGTAAAATTTTGAGTTTCGTCAAAACTTCTAGAAAATACTTTTTGGTGTGTTAGAAGTTCAAATCACGTGTTTTTAGAAAATGTCCGTATGGATGGGTGTGTATGTGTACCGTAATATTCCTAGAACTACTGTCAATATCAATAAAATTTGACATGCATGTATATTTTTGGATTCTGAATTCGGGAAAAACATTTATTTTTTATTTTTCCAACTACTTTTTTTTATGGCCAATTTTTGATTTTTGAAAAACACTATTTTGCGTTTTTTTTTCAATCATCCCATCGTTACAAACAATTCAGCTAATATGCATTTGAAAGAGAATAAAATTATTCGGGATCGACCGCGTTGTTCGGCAGATAAAATGAAAAAGGTGATTTTTTAAAAAAAATTCATATCTCTGAAACTAGACATTATAACCTCACGAAAATATCATGTGGATGGTTCAAGTGATTTGACTACTTATTTTTTCAGTAAAAAATCGAAAAATGGAAAAAATGAGTTTTCTATGGTTCTTAAGATATCAAGGTTTCAATTTTTTTTTGAACATTTTTTGATTCCTCATATCTCTAAGACAATGCAGTCAAATGCTTCAAAATTTTATTTGGCGATTAACCATAAAAAAAGCTTTTTGCTGCTAAAATTTTAAACGATTTCGTCGAGCGGTTCTCAAGTAAAGAGCTAAAATGTAAAAACTGATTTTTCTTAAAACTTTTTCTTCCTCTTATAGGGGTGTCGTTGCACGTCGTTAAAGTCCCTCCCTATTAATTTATGTCAAAATGATATATATACACACACACACATCAGTATGACATATAGTACATGAGTACTGCCAATCTTTGCGCAGATGGCTTGCTTAAACGCAGTGTGCACTCTTCTAAAAGGATGAGGTGCGAAAAGTGTAAAAAATATATAAGGAGTGGATCAATGAAACAGCACGTTGCTACTTGTGGTTCAGTTTGTATCATTTGTGATCGAAAATTTACGTCTAAGAGATATTTGACGCAACATATTAATCACAAACATTGACATATTGTAAAATATTAATAATACAATTGAAATATAAATAAAACTTTTTTTTTGTAATTGCCCTGTACTCAATTCCAACTTATTCAGATCCACAATATTTTGTATTACTTTTTAATTGCTATATTTAAATAATATTTTATCTATTGGAACTATAAATTTAGTTGGAGGAAGCTATGTGCCAATGAATTGGCAGCGGTTTTTTACATTATACCTGAATATATTAAATTGTTTAATTTATTTCTTAAACAATTTAGAAAAAATGTAAACAAAAAATTGGATTTTTCATTTTTTGACAAGTTAAGGTGTATCCGTCCCGTTAAATAATTTTGTTGCTATCACTGAGAGAAAGATATCATTGCCGTAAACATGTACACACGTTAGGAGCAATGATTGCTAATATATTCGTGTAAATCTTGCAAATATTCTATACGAAACAAAAACAGTTTGTATGTATGCTATAGGTTTTATACTCTTATTTTATAAGCACTAATTTTATTTATTAACTATCATTGCAACCTAATTTTTATCAGAATAAAAGAAAATTCAACAAAAGTATCTCCATGATTCCTGCATGAGCAGCAGCATTGAAAGGTTAGTTGAATCACTGAGTAAATTCAGCAAAAGTGACGAACAACATCCAATCGTATGCCATACCGAAGATTAGCCTTAATCATTTTCCGTTGCCTTGCCGGACCACAAGAGGGAGGAAATCGGTTCAACGGCTGCTCGCGTTTTTACGCGGTATGCTATTCTTGGTCTCGTGAATTTCAGTATAGGTGAGCGCGGCATCGAGGCCTGATGTGTACATGTGTATACGCACTATATACAGTGGGAATACACATAGCATACGGGAAGCACCGATGCTCGGCTTACAATCGAGAATTATAATCACTAGGAATGTATCTCTCTTTAATAACACTGGCAGAAAAACAGAAAAGCATTAATACAAATTCATACAAGTGTGCTTTCTAATAATTTTTATCTGACTACTTCATGAAGTCTATGAAAAATCGTAAAGGGCTGCCATATGTTAACTATTAACATACAGCTATTTGACATATAACATAGCTCCGTTAACAGTTAACATATATGTTTGCTGCAATGTTTAATACTTCATACTTTGTTTCTTGTAGATATATATATATATATATATATATATAAATAAATAAATTTCGACGAATCACATCATTCGAGTTTTTTATTGAAAATTGCGCGAGGAATTGGAAGGACTTGGGGGATTTCGCAAATAACAATCGAAAACTCGTATACTTCGTACACTTAGTATGACTTTGATTTATTCGACAAGTGAGAAAGGAGCACAGACTCGTGGTTACATATTCATGTTGTTTGTTGACAAAGCAAGGGCCGCGAGTCGCCTGGCTCGTTCGTCGCTTACAGGATAATTTACTCCGATCAGACTGTTATATTCCCACCCCACCGACGATCAGTCTAATATCCATCTCGAACCTGTACGCGCGCTCGCTGCTCGCGGACTATAAGTATCGGCTCGAGCCTGCTCTCATCCTCTTTACCGTTTCGAAAATCAGGCCGCTCCCGAAATTTGACAGCATGTCTTCTGAGGCGAACCGCCAACTCGCGCATAAGCAGATCTTCGAGCTACAAGTACAAGTAGTGATGAGCAGAATCGACGAACGCAAGTGTTGGAAGCTACTCGTCAGGCCGCCGAGAGCTGAAGAAGGCCGCCAGTGCAATTCTCTGATGATCCAGCTGGACCCGGCTCGGATCTTCAAGTTTTTCGCCGAGCGGGCTGCAAGCGCCGAGAGCAAGCAGTTGGACGAGTGCATTGCCAGAGGTTTACCGCAACTCCTTAGGACCAGTAAGGAGTTCAGTTTACGCTTTGAATTGCCGACAAGAGCCGACGGCCCCATCCGAGCGGACGTCATCAGGCAAACGTTGCTGAGGCTCGTTAACAGAATCGCAGTCGAAATACCAGTGGTGCGCGTTCGCGAGTTAACAGCCTCTTTTCCCACGGGTATGATGTGCTTGCCAAGTGGCCGTGAAGACGACGAACTTGCCGACGAAGTTGCCGACGAACTTGCCGACGAACTTGCCGACGAACTTGCCGACGAACTTGCCGACGAAGGCACGGATGCCTCGAACGAGAGCAGGCTGCAGGAAATCGTCATTCGCGAAGAAGACTTTGCCGGGGAGCGAGAATTATCGAACAACAACACCGAGGAGCAGAACTTTCACTACAGCAACGCTCGACGCATGAGGAGAAACGAATTCCTAGGAGAAGCTGATCTGAACTTCTACCTGCTGTATAAACTCATCTGAAGACCACGCGCACATCACACAATTTACACATATCTTGTTTCTGATTCAATTTTCGAGTTACTCTCATTTTTATGACGCAAAACTGCTGTTATTTTACTTACTTTGACAAATCACCATAACTCTCATATACCTTCGACGAGCTGGTGATGGTTATTTTATTTGCTCGCGACAAGCTCCTCCATAGGAGTTCAGCATCGGTGTTAAAGGTTGCACCACCGATAGCATCGTGCGAAATTGAATTTGAAGTGAACGAAATACAATAATGCTATAGAAGATCACTTTTTTTGTTCTTTTTCCCCTAGTTTTTGTGCTTTTTTTTCTTCATTTTAAACTAAATATTAAATTTAGTCAAACTAAAACTTTAACGACAACCAAGGACGATCGGTCTCTTCTTCGGTCAGTACAACTACTTACAGCGTTCCCCCGAATCACGTATTCAACTATATTCGGTTCGTTAAGAAGCAGCGTTGTTAGATTCCAGTACCCGATGTGCATCGTGGCATCCGGAGAAAATGCTTGTTGCGCTTGTCGCTAATTGCAGGGTAGAGCCAACGAGGAGTTCCTCAAGTCCGAGTCACGATCGATGCTCTTGCAGCGTCTCGAACGGTTGGTTAATATTTAACCATTTCGATGGAGTGCCGTTGCCTGCACCGACGCCGGTGAAGGTGAGCCTCGAGCGGCGTCTGTCGTAGCGTCGGCGTCGCCATTCCCAAACGCTGCAGTTCCGTGCGGAGTCGTATAAGTATAGCAGAAGCTTGACTGCCGGCTGCTGCGGCTGCTGACTGCTGACTGCCGACTCCTGGCTCGTATGCAGGAGCCGCTCGGATGCATCGAGGGCGGGGGGGAGGGGGGTGTCGGGGGGGAGAGAGAGAAGGGAGAGGGGGACGAGTCGATGCACTGATCGTAAATCTCGAGAGCGCTTCGGCTGCAAGGAAAATTCCGACGATTGGACGCACACATGTTCTCGCTGCCACGCGATTGGAATTGCGAGAATGCAGCTCTTGAAATCGAATTCGTCCAAACTCCCCGAGTCGCTTTCTTTAATGTCATTTCCTACTTTCCGTCGTGAAAGCTATTTTCTGTCTCGCTGGGGACTCTGCTAGTCCACTACGTACACCTGCACGCACGTATAGCGCAGGTGCGCGGCGCTCTTACCGAGATCGAGTCCAAGTTTCTAGAATTCCTGCACGATGCCGGGGCTGGCCTACCTGACTGTCGGGAAGTGCGGGAAGGGGATTTCCGAATTGGCCTGATACTCGCGCGTTTACTGGAAAACTATCGCAATCCAATCGTAAAGCTATCTGCCGAGTCGCTGCAGCAGGGAATTTTAAGAAACCGAAGAGGCCGAACCTTACGTAGCTCGTCCCGCCTCGTGTGCGATTAAACTCTGAAAGCTTCAGCCGGAGGGCGAACAAGCACCGATGACAGCTCCGCCGGAGTTTGCCTATCCGACTACACTTGACCCGCCGCCGCAGGCGGGAAAGGGAATTATTTTTATCTCGCCCCTTGAGAGATGCTCTTTCGCCCTTGGCCCGGCAGCAGCCGACAAAAAGTCGCTATTTCGCCTCCTCGCAGCTGATGGACGCACGGAATTTCGGACTAGTTGTTTTGCCTTTCACATTAACTTTCTTCTGTGCGATCTGAGCCGTAATCCGTAGAAAATTCCCTTTTCCAACTCCTCGATATTTTTCGTGATGGCAGTCTATTTTGCCCATCATCATGACTCCGGCGCACCGCGCGTTTAGACAAAGTAAACATCAATGCTCAAAGCCTACAACCGAGGCTCTGTGTGTGTGTGTCTACATCTCCTCGATAGCGGATAATGCCAGCAGCGCGCTCCGTTCGAGTTCGACGCGAGAAAGCTCGAGCGACCGATCCTCCTCTCTTAAAAAAATGATGGCATTTAATACGTGATTCTGATTGCTTGCTGGTTGGTTGCCTAGGCAACGAGATCAGAACCGCGCTTTAAATTCATAACCCTCAAAACAGTCATAACTCATAACCCTGGTAGAAATGTTTGAGGTGTTTAAAATGAAATGTGGAAACCTTGATAACAGATAAAATATATGTAATATAACTAGCAAGAAATTTTAGTAACAATTTATCATTACCAAGAGTGTGTAGTATTACAACATGTGTATTGAAAAGTGTGGCATCCTAACCCTATTTGAAGTAGTAATAAAGTGTGTGAATATTATTTAGTTTTTTTTTTTTTTTTTTTTTAATGTCAGTGAGAAGTTCAATTAAAAGAATAAAGAGTTTGAAGATATACTGTGTCTCTGTGCCCAAAGTCGCCCTCGGTGAGGTTTGAGAGGTGAATTTAAAGAAAAGTTCAGTATCCGAGTCAGTAAGTTTAAGTCTATCATTATACTCTTGAATTGTAAAAAGGCTACTAGACAACTAAAATATGACACTGCCACTTCCTATGTTACCTAGATGATTCTGATTTTTTAACTGTTTTCGTTCATATTTTCACATCCAGGCTCCTGCGAATTTTTTAATTGAGCAGGTCAAATTTTACTTATAGCCAGTTACGCAGAAACTACTATCTCTATCACATTGTATTTCTGGTTTCTAGCATATTTATACACGGAGAAAGTGATAAATGTTTTGGCTTTTCTGTCAAGGTATTAGGTAATTAGAATTTTGACTTTTAACAGTTGTGAGAGATTTTGAGACCGATACCTGTTTTTCCATTTTTGCATTTATTCTCATTCAAAAACTAACAGGTCTAGAGAGCTCATATTTTGCACATAGATTTCTTTTGTGATTGTGAAAAGATATATGTCTCAAAATCTCTCACAACTGTTAAAAGTCAAAATTCTAATTAATGCCTTGACAAAAAAGCTAAAATACTTATCACTTTCTTCATGTAAAAATACACTGGAAAGCAGAAATACAATGTGCTAGAGATGGTAGTTTCTGTGTAACTGTCTACAAGCAAAATTTGATACGCTAAATTAAAAAATTCATATGGGCCTCGACGTGAAAATATGAATGAAAACAGTTAAATCATAATCATGTAGGTTACGTGTTTTCTAGGTAGCATAGTAAGTATCTGTGTAAAGTTTCAGTTGTATAGCTTTTTTATAATGTAAATAAATGGTATTGTAATGATAGATAGACAAACCCACTGACTCTTATACTGAACTTTTCTTCAAATTCGCTATTCAAATCAATGTTACATGCTTATAAAATATTAGCAGACGTTAGTGTGCCGCCCAACACTTGTGGTATATTTTCTACCAGTGTTATTAGAGAGAGAGAGAGAGAGAGAGAGAGAGAGAGAGATACATTCCTAGTGATTATAATTCTCGATTGTAAGCCGAGCATCGGTGCTTCCCGTATGCTATGTGTATTCCCACTGTATATAGTGCGTATACACATGTACACATCAGGCCTCGATGCCGCGCTCACCTATACTGAAATTCACGAGACCAAGAATAGCATACCGCGTAAAAACGCGAGCAGCCGTTGAACCGATTTCCTTCTTGTGGTCCGGCAAGGCAACGGAAAATACAAACTGTCCACGAGCCTTATCAATATTTCATGTTTATCTGCTACCAAAGTCGTGAGGTCGGTAACGTCATTAGGATGTCATTCTCGGAATTGGGATTAAGGCTATCTTCGGTATGGCATACGATTGGATGTTGTTCGTCACTTTTGCTGAATTTAGTCAGTGATTCAACTAACCTTTCAATGCTGCTGCTCATGCAGGAATTACGGAGATACTTTTGTTGAATTTTCTTTTACTCTGATAAAAATTAGGTTATAATAATAGTTAATAAATAAAATTAGTGTTTATAAAATAAGAGTATAAAACGTAGGAACTTAAAATTATCGCAGTATTCACACTCGAAAATGATGGACGTCGATTAATTAACCATACATAAAACACGCTTGTACCGTCCATAGCGTGATAAAAAATATCGTAAAACGGCAAGCGCTATACTATAAATTGATAAAAGAACGGTCAGTGCACTTTAACAACATTGAGCGTTCGACTTTAGGGCTGGCCCAAGCTGGTAGAGGCTGTTGCCATGCACACGCTGGAGCAATAGTTGCTTCGCAGATTTAACTTGAGGCGCTTCCCACTCTTCGGCCGCGTTGGTGGACGTCCTCCTCTTTTTGCGGGGCACCGGGGCAATCGGGCACGTCCTCGGGCTCGAGTTTTCCTGGCAGTCGTTGAAGTTATTCCTGCGGGCCACCGTTTGGCCCAGGCACCTGGCGATCTTCTTGAAGCTCGAGCTGCGCTTGGAGCTTGGCTTGGAGCTTGGCTTGGAGCTTGGCTTGGAGCTTGGCTTGGAGCTTGGCTTGGAGCTCGAGGTGGATTTTCGCCTGAGGCTATGATCCGGGCTGGAATTCGAGGACGAGCTGCCCTGCTCGGAGTGCGGCAGATTCGTGGCTTTGAGGGCAGGACGTAGAGCCAAGATGAGCTCCTTGGACCGGTGAGCCACCCTGCGCTTACTGGTTGGCGGTGGAGCCAGGGCTGTCGCGCAATCTGCGGAACAGCCAGCCGTCGTCGTTGCGGCGCACTGACGAGTATCGGCGCGATTACTTTCGGGAGATGTAAACAGTGACACATAGGTAATAGAATAGGCTACTCACGCTGTTGCCTGCCGGCTGTCGCTTGATCGCGCAGTTAACTTTGCGCAGGCTATTACTCCGTTCGAACATGGCGTCGGAGTCAAGGGAAGGCTGTTGCCGCTGCTGAACAAGTTGCTGAACAAGTTTTTCGGACTCGATCTCTGGCCCCTGCAGCTGGATCAGTTGCTGCTGCGTCGTCGCTGGCTCGGCTGGCACGTTTTCTTTGTTCTTCCGAGTCTTTCTCCTCGAGTCTCTTTCGATCTTTATTTTAATCTTGGTGCCGCCATCGTGCTGGACACTGTACACCGGCACTGAGCTCTCGCTGCGCTGAGGGCTCATCGGAACGGGCTCTTCCAGAATCGTCCTCCAGGCCGCCTCTGTCGGCTCGTCCAGCATCACGTTCTCGCGAAAAAGTTGTTTCGATTGTCGATCGATCGCTTTGGCGCATTTCGCTCTCTCACTGTCGAAGGGGAACAGCTCGCCGAACCAAGACGCACTCAAGTCGCTGTCTTGGAATTCGTACAGTTGTGGCGTTGGCGGGCGAATCGGATTGTCATCGCTGTCGAGGTATCGGCCACTTTCCCCTACCGAGTTCGAGTCACTTTGCGCACCTTCGCCAAAGAACACGTCGCGGCTAACGACGATACGGTTGAAACTACTGCTTGAGCCGGACATGGCGCTGTCCGATGACGATGACTTGTCACCGACACTTGGGATGCCTAATATTCGCAACTGCGATTGATCTCGGGACTGAAATGGCATTGGCGTTTGGCGACTGGGCCGCCGCGAGCGGCTGGGGGGGGGGGGGGGGGGGGGGAAAGCCGTGGTGCTCTTATGGGCGGCGTGGGGGTAACGGCGCTACGACTGCCTGGCTCCGGGGTCTATGAGCGAGCCAGGCGGCAGGAAAACGCTGTAGAGACCGCTACGGCCAGGTCCGCGGTACATCGGCCTATCGACTTACCTCGATCCTGAAAGTCCAACCCTCGAGGCTCAGCAGTCGGAGGGTCGAGTTGCGGGCGAGGGCGTGACAAAGGAGCCGACAGGGGTGATCGTCTAGCGCGAGTCTCGGACTAGCTAGGTCGAGCAGTTGCAGACACGGCGCCTCGGCTAGTGCCAGTACTAACGGCATGACGTCGGCAGGTCGCGACGCGCCGGCGGCCCGCACGGCGTCGAGGTTGCGGGCGCGACGAATCGTCTCGGCCAGGCAGCAGGCGTCCAGTCCTCCCAGCAGGCATTTCGAGACGTTTAACGAGCGCAGCTTGCAGCTCGGCTCTCTGTGCAATTTATTAATCCGCGTTAGTTGTTGAATCTATCCGGAAAATTGGAGCAGAATTTCACAAGCGTATTCGAAGCTGAATGAAAAAAGGCGTCCGCGATCGCAGCCCCGGCCTTATTATGAAAGCTAGTCGGACGATTTGTGAAGTGCGAAAGCGAAGAGAACTATTGCGTGCAAAAAACTCTTTTCCCGGGAGGCTCCATCTTCTCGGCTCTTCGAGAGCTCGCGCTTTCTAATCCTCGCGAAATCAGACTCACGACAAACACGGATTATGCAGCTAATTAAAGGAGCATATTCGTCTGAACTGGCCCGGGCTTTTCGCGCGACAAGATGAAAGGGCAATTTAACGCCGCGAGAGACGATATACGCACACACACACACACACGTTTTGACACTGTCTTCTGCCTCGCTCTCCCTCTCTATCCTGGCGCAGGCACGAGTAAGAGCAGCGGCAGGTCGCCTTTGATAAGCATTCGAGTGCGAGTTATATGGAAATGACTTCTGGGAAACTCGAACGCGGCGCGGAGGTACGCAAAGGAGCGAAAGGACGCCGAGTTGAAATGCCAAGTTCGTTGAGGCGATAGGGCTGTCGAGAGGCGCGGAACGAAGTAGCGATGCTCGTTGCGCGAGCGCAGCATGTTCACATGAAAACACGGTCTTGAGTCACGCGCGTAACCATGAGAAAACCGATCGTCGATTTATGCAAGAGCCTTATCTCCGCCGACCAATCAAACTAGCGCCGCCGCGTTAATTATAGATAAATCGCGCGATACCAGCAGTGCGGAGCGTCAGTTGTCCGTTCGAGATCGGCCGAGTAGCAAGTCTGCGCCCGAGTGAAGCAAGCACTGCAAACAGCCGTAAGTAAAGAGCAAAACCCACCTGATGGCGTTGAATATCTCGTGGAAGCCAGTGCCCTGGTGACTGACCACGTCACAGGCGGGCTGCGGATGGAGCGTGGGCAGTCGATGGCACAGCACGCTGTCGCTGTTCCGCTTGCTGCTGCCGTTGCTGCTGTCGCGTTCGCTGGGCAGGCTGCCGTTGTTGCCGCTGCTGCTGCCGCCGCCGCCGCCGCCGCCGCCTCCTGCCGCGGTCCCGGGTAGGCCCAGGCCCAGGGGCAGCCTCGGCAGAGTCGCCGGACGGCTGGAGCCGCCGTAGGCCGCCAGGGCGCCCCGGGGCAGCGACGAGTAGCAGCGACCGCTCGCCGGCAGACTGCCCAGCGTGCTCGAGGCGCAGCCGCTGCTTCCGGAACCCGAGCCGGAGCCTGTTGAATTCAAACGACAATTAGTTTTCTAGCGTAAAAATTTCGAACGCGTTATCTTTCTCGAGAACAGAGTAAGATGGCTCAACACGTGGCGCGTCAAATACTTGAGCGATAGACGGCAAAGACATTTTTCACATTTCTCGGCTTAGTATAGATAAGTCCATGTTTGCTCTTACTCTATGTGGACTTGATCAAATCAGTTGTAAATTCAGACAGCGGAAACTTCACTCTAGGTCAAAGGCGAAAAACACAACTATTTTCAATCGTCAAAAATTCAGTCCTTGTGAAAAATGTTCGCCTGATCGCGCGTGCTATAATAGCTTAAGATATCTTATAAACATCTGATCTTTTATCGTATCATGACAAATAGCTCAACGTATCAGTACGATCGAATCGGCCTTTTGCGCCTATTGTTGCGCACGAGTTGCGCGTATCAGAGAATAAATTAGAAATAATGAAAATAATTCATCATGTTTCTCATTTGAATGTCTGTTCCCTCTCTCCTTGGCGGAATATTGACACAACTGTCTAGCTCTATAATCCGTTTCCCAAAATTTCCGTCTTCTCTCGCACGGAATCATTGTTATCTCTCGATCGTCACCTTGTAACAGTGCGCGATTTTCCGGCTGGCCCTAATATACATGCACACACACACACACACACGCACACACACATATATATATATCAGACGCTGTGGTACAATGAAAGCATTACTCGTCGGGCTGCGGTTTGTTGCTTTCCGTTTTTGTGCCTATGCAATAGTTGAGGCTGATAAGATATACTTTATATAAGAGCTTATTAGAGTAGTAAAAATATGCACTCCACGCTCACTCCACGTCTCTCGGAACGTGGCGCGTGGTTTTGGTTTCTAATGGGTTTATTATCGTTAAAACTTATTGCTTTCGCTAACATTATCAATTTTCAGGTCTGGAGTTTATATAAGGAGCCGTGCGAAAACGCAGAGTCGCAGAGCGCGGACTGCTGTACCTGGCAAGTGAGTAGTTGAAAAAAGTCGCACTTTTATCTGTGACTTGAAATGCCAAACAACTTTTGAAAAACAAGAAGCCATTTCGAAGCTTCAAATGATTATGCATTTACGTCTGTTTTAGTTTACGAGTACAGGGCAGTGCGCAGAGTAAGATGAAGGGCCAGAAGCGGCTGCCTTGGAACGGCCTCGTTCTTCTCTTCAGTTGCATCGCGATCTCGCAGGCAGCTTTTCTCGGTAACCGAGTTTACAGAGCCATTCTCGAGGCTGTCATGAAACTGTACGACAAGTCGTGAGCGTTTCCTTTTTCTTTTTCGACAGACGTCGTCAAGAAGCCGAAGGATCTCATTACTCATGGGCTGACGGGCATAGTTGGGGATGTGATCGAGGCAAAAAATAACCTGACCGACAAGCTCAACCAAGTGTCTCCCGACATTTTGGGCCCGATCGCCGATGCCCTCGATCCGGACTGGCTAATAGGCGTAAGTCAGCAAGTCGCGAAGCGGGCTCGCAGCCGAGCGCGGCCACTGAATGATTCGTCGTGCTTCCATACAGATAAATTACACGAGGTGGGTGATGGATCTGGATGATGCGTTGTCCGAGGGCGACACGACTCTATGGGTCAAGACGGTCAGCAAGATGTTCGACGTGCCGCGCGTCGTCGAGGAGATGAAAACGTCAAAGCAGTCCAAGGCCACGTGCCTGGCTTGCAAATTCGCCGTCAACTTGGGCCGCTCCATGATAAAGAGCGGCAAAAGCGACGAGGAAGTCTTGGCCCTCGTCGCTCAGGTCTGCACTAGCCTCAATATCCAGAGCAAGAGGGTCTGCGAAGGCGTCATGGCTCTCATAGGCGTACGTAGCTACTTATCCTTTGAACTTTTCCAAAGCTAAAGCGGCCCGTGGCTCGCTCATCGCAGGTCGACGTAGTGGAGGCGGTCAAGAGGTCGGACATGCGGCCAGCCCAGGTTTGCAGCTTCCTCCTCGGCGACGCCTGCCTCAACGGCTACGACGCGCGCCACGACTGGAAGCTCAACATCCAGATGAAGGATGGCGCATCGAGCCAGCCTACTAGTCCGCCCCCGAAAGAGGCGCCGCTGATCAAGATTCTGCAGATCTCCGACACGCATTTCGACCCGTACTACGAGCAGGGCGCGAACGCCGAGTGCGGCGAGCCTCTCTGCTGTCGCGCCACGGACGGAGAGCCCAAGTCGAAGGAGGCTGCCGCCGGAAAGTGGGGCGATTACAGGAAGTGCGACGCGCCTCTGCACCTGATCGAGAATGCGCTGAAGCACATCTCCGAGACGCACAAGGTGAGGGCGCGGCTCTGCGCTGGCTTTCGCTCCGGCCGCGTTCGATCTCATTCGAAAGTATTTTCCGCGCGCAGGACGTCGACTACATCTACTGGACCGGGGACCTTCCGCCACACGACATCTGGAATCAAAGCCGAGAAGAGAACCTCATGAATCTGCGGACCAACGCCGCCCTGATGGACAAGTACTTCAAGGGTGTGCCGATCTTGCCTTCGGTTGGAAATCACGAGAGCTGCCCGGTCGACAGGTAAGCCGATGCGGCCGACTCGAGCGCGAGCAATGCCGAATAATGCCGACTCTCGGGCAGTTTTGCGCCAGCAGGGAGCCCCTCGCGCAAGAACATGTCGTGGCTGTACGACGAGCTCGACAAGGAGTGGAGCCGCTGGTTGCCGGCCAGCACCTCCGAGAGCATCCGGAGGGGCGCGTTCTACTCGCTCCTGCTGAAGCCTGGCTTCCGACTCATCTCGGTCAACGGCAACTACTGCAGCCGGAACAACTTCTTTCTACTGTGGAACAGCACGGATCCCGCGGGCGAGCTCGCCTGGCTGGAGCGCGAGCTCGCGGCCGCCGAGGGCAACGGCGAGAGGGTCCACATCATCGGGCACGTGCCGCCGG
The DNA here is from genome assembly GCA_037356405.1 of Nasonia oneida. Lineage (NCBI taxonomy): Eukaryota > Metazoa > Arthropoda > Insecta > Hymenoptera > Pteromalidae > Nasonia > Nasonia oneida. Next base: position 6,425,031 of record JAZHPH010000003.1, on the reverse strand, counting down.
GCGGGCCAGACTGCTTGAAAGTTTGGTCGAGGAATTACTACGAGATCATCGGCAGGTTCGCTCGCGGCTGCCGGGATAAGACCGCGCGCCTCTGATAATGCCACGCTTCTTCTTATCTATATTCGCAGATACGAGGGCACTGTGATGGCGCAGTTCTTCGGCCACACTCACTTTGACGAATTCGAGCTCTTCTACGACGCGAAGACGCTCAAGCGCCCGGTGGGCGTTGGCTACATCTCGCCCTCGCTCACGCCCTGGGAGAACGTCAACCCGGCCTACAGGATATACTACGTGGACGGGGACCGGCCGCAGAGCAGCAGGGTATGCCGCGCGAGCGACTCTCGAGCTCAGCCGTCCGACTGGCCAGCGCTCTGAATGTCTATTCTCGCTTCCTCAGGTCATCGTGGACCACGAGACGTGGAAGATGAACCTCGACGAGGCCAACCAGAACGACAACCCGGTTTGGCACAAAGCCTACAGCGCGCGGAGCGCTTACAACATGTCGTCGCTGCTGCCGAAGGACTGGGACGATCTCATCAGGAGAATGGCCGCCGACAGGGAGCTCTTCGAGACCTATCACAGGTATGCGCGAACGACGGGGCGCGAAAGCACAGCTTGCCAGGATGACCACAGCGAGGGCCTTTTGTTTAAGAAACTACTACCGCAACTCGCCAGTCAGGCCCAAGTGCGACGAGCAGTGCAGGAGAAACTTGCTGTGCGACTTGCGCAGCGGCAGGAGTCACGACCGGGACAACCTCTGCCACGACTTGTAGGACACCGCGACCGCAGCGATAATTGTATACTGAAAGCCAGAAAAAGCAGCTTGACAAAAACTTTAAAATAAAAGTCAATCAATGTCTCCTTCCTCCCGCAAATTATTAGGCGAGCTGCTGACAGACACCCGGTGGCGTTCGGTCAAAGCGCGTTTCCCAACTGAGCGCAGGCTCTAGTGACTTACTAATTAAAAAGAGGCGGCTGGCTGCTTATTTACGTCGCGGGCTGGGCCAGTTGTTAGAGCGCGCCGCTCTCATGGCCACTGAAACCGACTGCAGCAGCCTGGGCTCTTGCGCGACTTTTCACCCCCTGCAACAGCTTACAGCACTCGGAGCGGCTGCCGCTTTTTCCCTGCCGCGCGAACGAAAAACTTCATGTTTATGCTCCGCTGTAAACTGCACTCTTAGCGCGCGGCGAATTATGTCTTTTTCCGGGGATTTACTGCTCGCGGCCGGGCCGCTTAGTCGACGAGAGCTTATATTCCCAGCAGTAGTTGCCTGCCAGGCGGGAAAAGGTAATTTCGAAAAAAATCCCTCCTCTTTACTTTTCCTCCAGCTAAATTTGCCGAGGTTATTACAATAGCTAATGAGGCCAATCCTCTTTGCAGCGTTATACGAAGCGCGCAGTCGACTAGTCGCAAGGGAAGAGTCCCGGGAAGAAAGAGCGCTGAAACGAGGAAAGAAATCGAGATAAAGTAGGATAAAGTAGGCTTGTGCCCGGCTACGCGCGTTTCACGATGTTTATCTCGCTCTCTCGGCCTTATTGGCCCCCGCTGTGCACCTGCCAGCTAGCCATAAACTAATGGGGCAAGTGTTGCTCGACTCGGCTCCGTAAATCTTGAGCGTCCAGCAAGTCGGCGGCGATTTTTCAGCATCGCAATTGCCGCTGGAAGATCGAAAAGCACTGCGCGCAAGACGGATGGCTTGGATTTATCAGGGGCGAGCCGCGTCCGGGAGCTCTTCGCCCCCTCGAAGAAAGTCTCGCTGCTGCGCGACAAACGTTTGCCAAGTTTCCAACTAAGCCGAGATACCAAAGCAGAGCGCGCGCGAAAACCGCTGGGGAGAGATTATTGGAACTGAATTAGAACTCACCCATGCTGATGCCGGAGCTGGAGGGGTCCTCGCTCTTGGCGGCCCAGCTGCCGGCGAGGTTGAGGGCCAGCAGCGGCCTCTCCTTGAGCAGCTCGGCCACGGAGGCGAGAGCCTCGCAGCCGCAGCCGAGGTGCGGCAAGTGCAAGGCCTGCACCTGCTTGCAGTGGCGGAGCGAGTCGCAGACCCTGGAGAGCTGCTCGCCCGACAGGTTCATGTCGAGCACCAGCCGCGACAGCTGACTCGAGGCCTGGGCCATGCCCCGGCACAGCGCGCTCACCACGCACTCCAGCCTGCAAGGACAAGAGGACGGCCGGGGTGAGGGGAGGAGGGGGAGGAGGAGGAGGCCCTCTGACGGGCTGCGAACTCTGACTCACCGGTCGTGCGCCGACTCCTCGAGGCAGGTGACGACGAGCTCGAACTCGCGCAGCCTCCTCTTGCCGAGGACGCTGCGGACGTGACCGGCCAGCCGGAGCACCTCGTCCGCGGGGAACTCGTGGCCCAGCAGGGAGGTGATGCGGACGAGCCGGACGCTCTCGTTGCCGGCGAGCGCCCCGAAGAACTCGTCGAGGTGGCTCGGCTCGGAGCCGCGCTCGAGCTGGAAGACGACCTCGAGCGCCTCGAGGCCGCAGGCCGGGCTCTCGAGGATCCGGGCCCAGCCCTCGAGCTCGAGCGGCGTCGTGTGGACCAGCGGGGCCGGCGGCCGCTCGCTCGGGGCCGGCCCGAAGCCCGGCCCGGCGCCGAGCAGCCGGCAGACGGCCGCGACGTTGCCCTCCGAGGGGCCGGCGGCCCTCAGCAGGGAGAAGATGCCGCGCGCCGGCAGCTCCAGCGGGCAGAGCTGGTTGAGCGCGAGGTGGGTCCTGGGCCCGAGGAGGCCGGCCAGGTGCCCGAGGATCCCGGGCGGCAGGCCCTCGAGCTCGCGGCGCAGGATGTTGGCGTACTGGGCGACGCTGCTGAGGTAGTAGGCCGCGAGGAACTCGGCGACGCCCAGGTGGATCGGCGTGTAGAGCTCGGACTTGCGCCGCTGGCCGAGGCTCGGGCCTGGAAGGAGAAAGACGGAGAAAAGAGAAGCGGGCGTGACTGGCTGCTCGGCGAGCCGAAGCCCGTGCGGGCGCAGCACTTGCCTTTGCTGAGGAAGCCGAGGCGGGCGACCTCGAGGCCGCCGCCGCGCGTCCGCAGCTCGGCCTCCGGGTAGCAGGTGCGGCCCTCGCGCAGGCCCGCCAGCGCCAGCCGGCCAAAGTCCTCGAGGCGCTTGCGGCAGTGCGCCGGGATCTCCTGGTCGCGCGGCACCGCCGGCTCGAGGCTCCGCTTGACGACGCACCTGACGGCCGCCTGGACCAGGGCGCTCCTCTCCTCCGGCAGCCGGCCGCGGTCCTGCAAGGAATCGGCGCTTATTACTCGGCTCCTGCTCCTCCTACTCCTCGACGCACCTGGTAGAGCAGGCAGAGCATCAGCCAGCCGAGCGGCTGCTGGGCCAGCTGGCGGACCGCGAGCGGCTGGACGTTGAGCAGCTCGAGGAACTCGCAGGCCCGCTCGGCCAGCTCGTTGTGGATGAAGTAGGCGAGGCAGAGCCGCTCGACGCGGGGCCACTCGAGCCCGGCGAGGTGCAGCCGGCGCTGGACGAGCGGCCCGAGGGCCGCGGCGTCGCCGGGCGCGCAGGTGAGCAGCAGCCGCGCCTCCGGGAAGAGCCGGCCCTCGAGCAGCTCGGCCGCCTCGCCGAGGCTCGCGCGGGCGCACTCGTCGTAGCCGTCGAGCACGAAGAGCAGCCGGTCCTCGAGCAGCGGCAGCGTGCGCCAGAGCTGCTGGATCGCCTCGGCCAGCGGGCCGCCCCGCGGGAAGAGCTCGCGCGCGAGGTAGCCCAGCAGGCCGCCGCCCCGGAGCTCGCGCAGCGGCACGATCAGCGCCAGGACCGGGCCGCCGGACTCGCCGGACTCGCCGGGCTGCGTGGCCCACTGGTAGAGCAGCCGCAGGCAGAGGCTCGTGCGCCCGCTGCCGGGGCCGCCCTCCACCGAGACTCGCCGCGGCGCCTCCGAGATGGAGCCGTCGCCCAGCTGCAAGAGAATTCCATTCCATCAAAATCGAACAGGGACGTGAATGCGGAAAGAAAAGTGAAAGAAAAGTAAGGGGCGCCCGAGTCTCACCCTGACCGGGCCGAAAATCTGCTCCATCCGGATGTTCTCCAGCCGGTGCTCCTGCTCGCTCTTGTGGACGATCTGCAGCTGGGGCTGGAAGTGGGCCGGGCAGAGCGTGCCCCCGGGCAGGGCCGAGGCCCAGTGCGGCAGGTGCGCCGGGTCCCGCGTGCCGAGCTCCCGGTAGAAGCTCTTCAGGTGCCTGAGGAGCCGGGCCAGCGGATCCCTCTCCGGCGAGCCGGGCCCGTGGTTCGACAGTCTTCTCGACGAGGCCCTCGCGCTGGATATGTAGGCGGCCGGCGCCGGGGGCGGGCTGCACGGCGGGCTGCACGGCGGACAGCACGCGGCACTGCCGCCCCCGGGGCTCGACAGGCTGTAGCTCCGCTCGAGCTCCTGAAACATCGAACAAGATCATTCAGCACGTCGTACGGGCAAAGTTAGCTCCCGAGCCCAAAGGGGCAGAAGTTGTGGAAACCAGGCTCGTCGACCGTCGGTCCACTAGCCGTGTCGCGGGGGCGTCAGTTTGAGAATGTCTTTCGCCGCGCCCGCCAAATATTCGATCGACCGAGCGGGCTTTCCTTTTGGGAAAATTGAAATATTAGAGGGCGAGCAGCTGCAGCACCAACAGCCGGCCGCTCGGCCGATGGGGAAAGTGGCTCAGTGGGCGGCCAGGGGGCCGAGACTTTTCATTTTCGTCCTGCATTTTCCGCACCTGGCTGCGAGAACGTTAATACTGCCGCACCGCGTGCTCTTATATGTCGCACTCAATTAAAACTCCCAGCGAAGAATGGTGTCTAAACGGCGGCATTTTCTAAACGGAGTCAGTCACCCCTTTAACCCGCGCAGGGGTGACGGATTCTTTCAGCCATGGAAGAGTTTCTTTCTTTCCTCTTGCAGCTCTCCTCGGGACGATGCCTCCCTCCCGCCGGTTAATGAATCGATCCAAGTGGCCGAGCGAGGCGAGCTACGGTTACGATTTTTCTGGCAGCTGGCATTGAAGAACGTGTCAATAATTACGAGCCCGCCGAAAACTCGAGCATTCGCTGTCGAGTCGCACGAATGGAAATTTGAGGTAGAGGACGGAAAGTTACTGCCCGTAAAAAGACTGCGACTCTACTGCGGCGTTAGATTCGAAAATAAAAGTTGCAGCAGGAGTACAGGTCTGGAAAATTACCGCTGCCAAGTTTGGGCACTGGTGGAATTAGAGCGGGGCGGCGATCCATCATTTCAGCAGCCGAGATTCAAAGCAGCTTACGCTCGCGCGCGTTTTCATTCGTCGAACGCGAGACGTTTGCGCCGACGAGCATTTAAAAGGGAAAGAAAAACTCGAGGTTCTCGACGAGGCGCGCACGAGCGTAGACGTAAAAGCGAGAGCAGTCGGCTGCATCGGGACTATACGGAGCCACCCCCAGGAGTAGCCGATGCAAGTCTCGAGCGGCCGAGTCACCGAACGTTGGAGATCATCGACGTGCTCGTAGCAGCCCCTTCGAGCGAAGGCCAGCTCGACCGAAGTCGGCCGAAGAGTTCGAGCCTTGACAAACTCAATGCGAGAACCCACCGCGTGGGCCGACTCGAGTTGAGCAACCGATCAAACCTTGAAAAGTTCAGCTGCCGGCCATCGAGCAACTCTCCCGACCGATACGTCCCCGGCCCGGTATTATCCCCGCGATTGCCTCATCCGAATCTGATTGAAATGAAATCGGTGTTTGCTTGTCGCCTCTGTTCCCTCGAATACGACGGACATGTCCGGGAAATTCGTTTACTGCCCATCGCGCTGGATAGACCGGCATCGATCATTAGGACTGCATGCGGTACTTTCCAAGGGAAAAACCAGCCGCCGTCGCGCCGGCTATTGCATGCGACTATCGGGGAATTCCCAGAGTACAGGCAGAGCGGTGTACGTTCGCTGCTATTTCGGGCGATTAGGCCCATAAAAGACCCGCTCCGGGTCTGAGCGCCCCCCGGGTAGCCTATCCCTTCTACCGACTCGAACGCCATTCCCAGCCGGCGGAGATCGGGGGTGGCAACGCACGATGCAGGCGTGCACTATGTTGGGAGTAGCGCCGCCTGCCGCCAGAGGACACTACTGCTCCTTATCCTGTTTTATCGACCCTAACTTAGATTCTACTTTTCGGCGAAACGGCTGCTCAGAATCAAGTTTCCTTTTGGTAAACGTATTCTGAGGCTCTGATAAAGGGCGGACAAATGCTGTAATGCTATTTATTTGCCAAAAAGTAAATTTATTGCTAAACACAAATGAGCAAACCGGTATTTTTATTGATTTACATAGTAACCAACATGGCAACCGCGACCAACGGTCTCGTATGCAAAAATCAATTTGCAGTAATAAATTAAAATTTTTTTAATAATTGCGTAAAAACGGTCGAGCGCCCATTATTATATGCCCTCAGAATTTAGGTTGGTAGGTCGATAAAACAGGAGTGTGGCATGCCCTTAAGGCCCTGCTCAGACGGAGCGGAACGGATTCCGGACGTCAGGAGCAGCTCGTCGTCCTGCTTCACACTGAGGAGAAAATAAAGTTAGGATTACCGGAAAGTCCGATAGCCACTAGCGGAGTTGCTCAAGAAAGCATTGTCCGGTAGCCAGTACCGGACAAAATCCATAGGCCAGAGTAGATGCATTTTCGAACTCGTGCTACCGCATCTACATTGTAGGTAAACTAGAAAATTATCAATAATAGACAATATGATCGATTAATGCAGTATAACCAGAAGCAAAATGCTATTTACGAGCAGGACAGCGTAGGTACCTTTAGAGGTTATGTTGGACTCCGGCTCTGGCTACCGGAGACTCTCCGGTTGGTGCTACTTTGTGCTATCAAGTAACCCTAACTTAATTTTTTTCTCAGTGCAGTCTGCTTCGAGGCAGTTTCCACGCATCGCAGCTCTTGTAAGGTTTTCACCGCCTGCACTCAGCATCCCAACGAGGAGCCGTCGTTGGAGGAACGCCGACCTGAGGCCCAGCTCCGGAACCGAGGGCTCTACAAGCGCGCGCACTTCTCCGACGGACGTCGGGCCAGCGTAAGCGCGTTTAAAGTGTACACACGAATCCGAGCGTTAGATATAGCAGCGTAATAGTAAGTTTTATACTGTAATCGCGTACGCGTTAAGTGTACATTCATTGTTTTATAAGGGGAGAAATTTCGTATACGCGCGGCGTCGCTCTCGCATAGCTCGCACAATGCATCGTTCGAATTCTCGCGCGCGGTTGAGCCGGGAATCGAGGAGGAGAAGAATAACCGCTATGATATATACACACACACACACACACACATCCTCTACAATAGCACGCAGGTGGGCGCAGATGCAGAAAATCTCATCTGGCGCGCGTATAAATTGCGCTTAGCTCCGTTCGGAGGAAAACTCGCGGAGAGAGCATCGGAACGAGCCTTATTTACGACGCAAGAGGGGGAGAGAGCTTATTTATCCGGCGCTTTTCTTTGCCGTGAACGAGGCGCGCGCAAAGAGCCGAGTCCATTGGGGAAAGGGTAGCCGCGCACACGCGGAGCTGCGGCACTTGTCCGGAGAGAGTTTGTTCGCTGCATTTATTCGCGGTCATCTTGCCGTTGCTCGCAGGACCCATTCGTTCCCGCCGCAGCGCTATTTACGGCCCACTCGCGTTGCAGCGGGGATGTTCCGCGACAATAATTTTATGTTAATATAAGTAGGGCGGGCCGCCGAGCGCAGTTCGGCGAATTTATGCCGCTTGGCGGGGGCTTTTTCGGGAGTCGGCAGGCTACGCTTGGTGCGGCCGGACCTGTACTGGACTGCGCGTCGATTCGAACACCCGCTTTGGATTTTTCACGTTTCGAAATGTTCCGATTATGCATTGAGGACGAGACATTAGTCTTGCCATGACTAGGCGCTCAAGTAATTAGCCGTGGCGCTCAATTAAAACACAAGCCGAGCCTCGGCTGTCCGGCGCCAGGGCCATTGGATAACATGGGTTAATGTTGCTTTAATCAAACGCTGGCAAGTACGGCCAATGTGCAGCCGTGATTAATATTCGCTCGGCGGTGTATGCAGTGGACTCGGAACCGGATAGCCGCGCTATGTAAAGAAGCGAAAAACGCTCGGAGCCCCGAGTCGACAATAAAAAAGATAAAAGCTGGGAATAAGGACTCGAGGAAAATTCACTCTCGCACCGCGTAAAACGGAATCGAACTTTAAGATCCGCCCGCGACGCGCAAAGTGGCAAGTAAACGATCCTTTTCTCGTTACTCGGCGGGGGAAACAGGTGCAGCGCAGGTGTCGCCGCTGCTGAGCTTTTGCCGCCCAAGTTTTCAGTAGACCGGCAGCTTCGAATTTGCCGCTCGGCATTGATGCGCGTTAAATGAAAACAAGTGCAAGGCGCCTAGTACTGCCTAGAGTACTTGTCGAATCATCGTACATGCGAGCATCATCAGGTATGCACACACGGGGGCGTGTATCCAGGCGGGATTACAGTAAACACGCTTTGAACGGCGCCAAAAGCTAACCGCGGCAAAAACCGCGAGACAGCGCTGATTGATACGGCCGGAGATCGAGGGACGGTGAAAGCAAGTGGAGTCGATGCTTTTCCCCGCGTTGTCGCCGTCTCGTTAACGAGAGCGCGTGGAGCTCTTTAATAGAATGTTAAAAGTTCCGCCCGTCGCCTATCTATAATCTTTTCAAGTAATAAAAATTTCAGGCTGATATCGAAGAGCCAGCGCATTAAATCAGCTTTCAATCGACCCGATTTTCGGACTCTCCATTTAAATAGTTATCGTTGCATTTCTTCCCGCACAGCCGCGGGTGGCTTGGCTCGCGCGTTATTCGTCCGACCCGGTTGCCCAGATCCCATCGGCGAGTTACCAGGAGCGTAAAAAGGGCATTAAAGCCTTATCTAGCATCACAGCTGGGGCCGCAGGCGGGCAAGAAAGCGCAAGCTGCAGCGAGAGTCCGTTGTTTTAACCGCAATAATAGCGAGATTACAGCTTGCCCTCGCGCGCTCTCTCTCTCTCTCTCTCTCTCTCTCTCTCTCTCTCTCTCTGCTCCTGCTCCCATATAAGCAACGGCGTGACGCGGCTTCTCAACGAGAGCGAGAACGTCGAAGAACGTCGAGGGAGCTGCATTGCATTGCTCAACTCAAAGGAAAAATCTTAATAAGCGCGACGCGGTGCCATGAGCTCCTCGTTAATGTTGCGAAGAAGAGTGCGAAGACGGGCGGATTGAAAGGCCGGCTGGGGTCGACGGGCTCACCAGAAAGTCGGCGCTGCCGATGCTCTGCTGCGATCCGTCGGGCGTGACCGCGAGCTCGGCGACGATCGAGGTGGAGAAGCTCCGCCTGGCCTGGTGCCTGCAGCCGCGCCTCTGCGTCGCCTCTGCGGCCAGGCCGGCCAGGACGTCCGCCTCGGCGAGCTCCCTCCTGGCCGAGCGGCCGATGGTGCGGTGCTTGGCGTAGCGCGCGAGCTTCTCGGTGCGCGCCCAGTCGTGGTTGGGCCGCGGCTGGCGCCTGAAGCTCTGCAGCGGCTCGAGGTCGCTCGAGTAGAGCTCGCAGTCGCGGGGCTCGAGGGAGCCGATGCCCGTGGGGGCCGTCGGCGTCCGGAAGAACCTGCGCTCGCCCGCCAGCGTCCAGATCTCCTCGCTCGGCGAGTGCTCGCTGTGCTGCTGCTGCTGCTGCTGCTGCTGCTGCTTCGCGCCCCTGGAATAACGAGCAGCGACGCTTTAGGTATGCCGACGCTGACACCGCCGCCGCGGACTCACCGATGCGGGCCGCTCCTCTCGAGCCAGAGGTCCTCGGGCGAGGAGGCTGCGGCCCGGTTGCCCGTCGCGCTGGCGCTCCTCTGGTTGGCGTAGGAGCACCGCTGCGGGAAGCCCATGCCGTCGTCGAGTCCGGCCGCCCAGAGCGACTCGAGCGGCAGGTCGTGGGCGCCGATGGGGCTGCGCTGCTGCTGCCGAGCCTGCAGGCTCTCCTTGGCGCCGAGCAGCTGGCCGGGCCGCGCGGGGGACCCCGGGCTCGGGAAGACCCGCTCGGCGCCCTGCAGCACGCAGCACATGCTCGGCCCGCCGCCGTCGCCGGCGCTGGCCACGGCGAAGCCGCCGCCGCCCCGGGTGCCCGAGCTCTGCAGGCAACCTATCGTGCCGCCGGGCTCGCCTACGCTCTCAGGACTTTACTCGGCTGGCGGCGGGCGCTGCTCCCCATCGCGGCTCCGCTACTCTGCGGCAGCTGAAACAACGCGCCTTGGGGTTACGCTCGCGCGACCTCGCCGCGGCTCGATGCTTCAGAGGGCCTCGCAGCTGCTGAAAATTTATAAAACGCCGCTGCGACCGTGACTTGCGTCGAGCGCGATAATCTCGTTGGCAGAGGTTGCCTGTTTCCGCGTCCTGAGAAAAATGAGCGCCGAGACGAGCTGTAACAGAGGGCCATTTTCCCTCGGATTCAGAGCGCGAGAGACAGAGAGAGAGAGAGAGAGAGGGTGGAATTGCGGGAGCGCGTCGTCTGGGGCAGAGTGAAAAAGACGCGCTGCTGCGGAGGCAGTGTATTTGACGCGAGGACACTTGCTGGTTCGCGTTGGCTGGCAAAGTACGCTTTTCAATCGCTCCGGCGATCGATCGCGTTTTGCAACGAGCCGATATCACGGATGCGCTTGCCCGCGCGCCCCCAACAACGACGGGAATTGGCCGATTTCGTTTCGCGGAATTTCTAATTTTCCCAGTGCTCGAAACGTCGGATAAAACACAGACGCAGAAGCTCGGGGAAACAAAGATCCGCTCATAGCTTTTACGACGACGGACAAAAGAATATATATATACATATATAGGGATATTTGTCGAAGCATAAAACTCTCTCGCGCAATATCGCCGCTGCAGCCGGGCAATTTCGCGCCGCCGGGAGCATAAAGCCGAGCGTGTTATTATCGTAGAATTGGAGCGATTTACAGTTGATTCGATTGCCTTGGCTAGTTCGGTCGGCACCTGCGGCCCACGCGCTCCCGCTGCTTCCTTTCGCGTCTCCGGTCTCGCCTGATCGACTTCGCTTCTATTCTATATTCATCGACAAAAGTCATCGGCACGGCTGTAGGACAGCGGTAGCAGGTGGATGCGCCTATTCGGCCCCGTTTCGTCGGGAGAATCATTCGTCAGCGCAGAAGCGGCTCGGCTAAGCCCCGAGAGATGCGGCGGCCCGCATCCATCAGCGTTGTAAAACGTATGCCCCGATTTGGTTAGCGGGGCGCATTAGTCTCGGCATCCCGGGCAGGCAGTCCCGCAAAGATAGTGTCAGTCGGTCCTACGTTTCGCGAGAAGAAAATAATCAACGGTCGTTTATTTGCACATTTCGACGGCTGCTAATATTGGCCAATCGCGCGGCTTAAGTAGATCGCAAACATCCGCAAGTGCAATTTTCTCTTCCCCACTACTTGTAACTTTTGCGTAAAGGGATGCTCCGATCGTCGCGGCTCTATTAGAGCGCCTCCCCCTCTCTCGGTTTGACAAACAATTACTTTTCGACGACGCCCGGCGCTGCGGGCCGCAACAAGTTTCGTCCTCGGCTGCAGCGGCACTTTAAATATGGAGGGACTAGATAGGGGCGCGCTCACTTGGTGCGCGGCGGAGATGGAAAATTTTTCGAGAGCCGTCGTGGAAAGCAGAGTGTAGTACTCTCTGCGAAGACAATGCCGTAGAAAAAGTATAACTCTTCGCGGCAGATTCTCTCTCTGGATTCAAGGCAACAGCAGCAGCAGTATACGAGATAAAAAATCGGCGCTCCTCTTTACGAGCGGATGGAAAACTGGTTTCGTCTCTCTTGCCCCCGCAGGCTATGTGGAGCCGAGCAACTCGATAGCCGGCGCCGAGAAACCGAAAGCACTACTTGGCTTCTTCGAGTGACACTGCTGCTCGCAGTATCATTACAGCCACTTTGCTGGCCAGAGGAGCGAGGCTTCGACAAAGATTGAGAAGATGAAAATCTTAGGCCGTAGGTGGAAGTAGGTGGAACGCGGATCGGGGCTTTGTGCAAGTAGACGTACGCGCGTATCGAGGGAGGACTCTTTGACGTTTCGAGTTGTTCGTCTTTCGGCCTGCGTCCAGCGGGTGCTCGTCAAACTGGCTCTCTCCCTCTGTAGCCTCTCTAACCCTCTCTGCTCTCTCTCTCTCTCTCTCTCTCTCTCCTCGTCCTTGTAATCTAGCAGCTAGCCTATACGGGCGGAGCGATGCACTAGTCGGGTTTCGAGGCGGCGCAAAAACTGTCCGTATCACAATCCGACATATTCCGCGAACAATGCGCGCAGCTGGGCGGCCGACGCGCGTACCTACAGCGCCGTTCGGCTCCGGTTGAGGGATGGACGGGGCGCGGAACGCGGCAATGTAGGTCAGCGAAAGTACGCCGTACGGCGTTTACGCGGCACTTTTCGCTGGATACGTCTGCGCGGTGCGTTCGCGAAAATATGCCCGCGAGAATGGAATGTCGCATGCGTGCGCGCGACCGAGGGAAAAACAGCTCGCTCTCGATCGGCCCTGATGCTTATTCGATCGTCGAGATCCAAGCAACATGCCTCGCTTTTTTCCTTTTAGCGCCGCTAACGAGGCATTTATGATCGTTTTGATGAGACGAAGACGGAAAACGGCGGCCAACAAGAGCCTTCACTTATCTCCGTCGCGGCAGCCCTCACGCCGTTCATCTTGGACTTTTCTCTCTCCTGCATCGCGCGCACTTGAGCTCTACTCTGCTTCAGCTCGCTGCCTCCTCCTGTAGCTCGCGCGAGGGAATTGTCTTCCCAGAGCCAACGCGGCCAGCTGGACAAGGAACGCCCCGTGCAAAAGCATCCTAGCCCTTAGGATAATAATGAAACTTTCCCGATATGGCTCCGTTGACGCAGCCGCGCTTGTACACTTACTTTCTCTCCCCCGCCCCCTCCTCGTTTTCCGCGCTCCCGCAAATATTGAAAGTACGCCTTCTCGAGTTTGCACGAATTGACAAAGTCATCGCCTTCTTGCCCGTTCGTCGTTCGTCCATTCCCGCCTCGTTAGCGGCGCGTACGAAAAGTTCCGGGCCACCATATGATACGCTCTGTTATGGCAGCTGGGGCTCCTCCGAGAAGTTGATGCATTACGGATGCGCGCTGAATATTTTTAACGATGTCAGAGTGTCTTCGATTTGCTCCCTTGGACTCGATCGGTCGCACCGGCAGCTTCGTATCCCGTCTTTACGAGCGAGGACTTGTCGGCTTCCTGCGCGAGCAGTCGTATAAAACTTTTCGAAATCAGCGCGAAAGTCTGTCCATTAACGCGAACCCTTGCCGAACCCCAAGCTCCGCAAGCTCCGCAGCTCGTCCGCGCTGTCGTGGATTTTTCTGCGCGCGGAGCGCGAGTATATAAGGGGTTTGACGAGGGTTCGAAATATCGCGAAAGTGCGCCGGCTGATTGATTGAAAAGCTCCTTTCTTTTTTGCGGCTTGATCGCGATGCTTCCATTTCTCAAGACTCCCGAGAGGAATCGCTGGCTTTGCACCAGCGCGTTTGACAACGCGCTCCCGGATGAGAAAGTATTGGAAATGTTGGAATCGAGCGGCCCTCGTGGCCTCTACGTCAATTGTCAATGAAATGCGACCCGAGACCGAAGCCGAAACGAGTGGGAAAGGCCCTCGAATGAAAATATGGCCTTGATCCGTGCTCCGATTAACGGATGAACCGGCGGCCTCGGCGCAGTCCCGGAGCTTTGCCTGCAGTGCAACAGCAGAAACTCCACTCCCTCGCGTCCCGCTCTCCCCCACCGCTAGTCAAGAGGGGCAGAAGGAGCAGACGCAACGGAGCGCCGCCGGCTAAATCAACAGGCAAACGCAGGCAAAGAAAAGGGCCGGCCGCGCGCCAATCGAGCGATTTCCACTGGTGGCTTGGACTTGTCTGAAGCATCGCCCGGCGCCGAAGCGATCGGATGGGACTCGAAATACCTGGCAGCAGGCTTCTCAGCAGTCGACGTCCGAATGCGCCTCGCGAACTTGTCACTCGGTGGATTCTCTCGGCTCCTCTCTCTTCCCGTCCATCCCGGAGATCAAGGGAGCACACTGGCTCGCCGTCCTCGCAAGAGCCATCGGGTCGCCCGACAGCGCTGGATCGTTGACCCTACCGCGAGGACTCGCGTCGCTGCGCGCGCCTGGAACGAGCTCGCCTGCCTGGTCGGAGGCGTCGGGACGCGCACTGCCGCCGGACTCCGGAGCCGAGTGTACAACAGCCCCACCCGGCGCCGCGCGGATTCATCCCCCGCCGCCGCCGCCGCCGCCGCCGCCGCCGCAGTTGCCCGGAGCAACGCGCAGCCGCTGCACCTACCCCCGTCCCCCCCGGCACCTTTCTCCACTACTCGCAGCCTCCAATTTTCCGGACGCAGCTTAATTTCCGATGCTCGGATATCGCGCGTTCCCTTGATTAGCCAACCAGCAGACGGCCGCCACCAGTCGCGATCCATCTCAAACTCCGTCGAATCGTTAGTATTCTTCAGTGTTATTCGGTATTTCCAGAACTCGGGCAACTGCATGTCTCTCGCTGCGGTACTGCAGTGCACAAAGCCGGGAAGCAAGTCACTCCGAAACAGTCTTGACGCTGCGAGTAGCTTAATAAGACGCCCCCGGAGCGGCGGCAGCAGCCAGCCCGAAGCTGTGGATGCGGAGGGGGAGGGGGCAAAAGCTTCCGTTTTTCTTCCTAACCAATCGGGCTGTCGAATTCAACTCAAATTTCCCTCGGCCTGTTTGCAGGATAAACGGATGAAACGCGGCGAAGGAAGACATCTCTCCCGCTCTCTTCGGATTTACATCAGCCACTCTTTCCCGGTCGCAAGTGCAGCTCATTTGAATGAGAGCTGTAGGGACGTTTCTTAAAATCGGGATGTTCTCCGCTCCACGGGCTGGCGAGCGAACGGGGCCGGCGCCGTCTTATCCCCGATCGCACTTCCGAGCCACGTACGCGCAAACACGCCGGATCCGATGTTTTATTTTTCTATGCAGCCCGCCGCTGCACTCGGCTCATTGCAGTATCGTCGTCCACGACGTGCAGCCCCGACATCCGAGAGTTCGCACTCGCCCACATCCCGCGATGCCGAACAGCGCCGTCGCGGATAATCTCGAATTCCCAGCGCCTCCGAGCGACGCTCGCCCGGTCATCACCCGCAAGACAGCCATCTCCGCGACCAGATTGTCTGGCGGCAGCGCAACGCCATCAAGCCGGAAATGAGAGAAGAGCGCGTCTCTCAGCTCCCGCTACACTGCCTCGCGCAGGGATCAAAGCTCCGATCGGGGCTGATGGACTTTTTCATCAACGCACGGCCCAGCGGCGCAGTAGGGGCGCGAATAATTTCGGACGATGTAACTCGCATCGATCGAGCCTCCCGCGCGAACAAAGACGCATTTCGCAACTCAAACGCCGAGCTTCCACTAGCGGCGTACCGCGGCTCGGGTGCGCTTTGATTTTGACTTTCGAATATGAGCGCCGTTCACTTAACGACTTGCTTGAGTAATTGTGCAAACTTCCCAATCAGAGTACGAGGCGTGTTTGTGCACGAGTATCGTGTCGTCGAATCGGCGTATCGGCGTTGACGAGGCTTTCTGCCAGTAGCCGATCTCCCACAAGGGCGTTCCATCGGCGTCTCCATCGTTTCGAGATTCAATTGGATTAATTTAATTCGAGATCAACATAATACGGCAGAGCAGCTCCTGCAGCCATCCTCACTCGACAGTTGCGCCTTCTTTCTACTTTCCCAGGGCATTTCGTCCAAGATCAGAGGAAGACTGAGCAACGCAGGTCGCGAGCGGTAAAATTAAACGGCAAGTGTGAAAGTTGCGTACTGCAGGCTGCTGGCTCAAAAGCTCTCCCGCCAACTCGATGCAAACTTTTAAAAAGTTCCAACCCGTTCTTCTTTTTAACAGGACGATTCCGCGCTTCGGATGCCAATTAGGATTCCCCCGGCAGCGGCGTTGGAAATTATCGTGGGATAAAATGTCGCGAATTTGGAATTCCGAACGCGGCTGTATAATATCCCGAGCACACTTGTCCTTTCGCCTCGACGAACCCGATCTCACTCTCGCACGCGTCCCCGAATTCGAAACTCGAAACTACCTACGTGCAGGCCGTGTGCCGTAGCAGTTTTCTGCGTAATTTCATTCCAGCTTGAGTGAAAAGGCAGGTCGCATCGAGTCCGCGGTGAATAAGTCTGCTTGCGAGAAGAGAAGAGCGGGCGTATGATCGGAGCCGCCCCTTGGCTTCTCCACGAAACAAGCAGCCAAGCCTTTATAACGCGGAATGAAGATTAACGAGCGCCATTGTTTGGGCCGTTAAAGCTGAGCTAACCTCTCTTGCCTGCGACGTGAAGAATACGCCGAACGACCTGATATAAATTTATCGACGACGCGGCTGCGGCGGCGTCGTCGATAAATTTTCGAGGGCTCGAGTGCCACTTGCGCCCGGGCGATTAATACCGCGGGCTTTCTTTTTCCGGGATGCGAATTCGGTAGGACTTGCGCATTTAATTGAAAGAAAGAAAGCCGATTTTTCGTTTAAACGGCCCGGCAAAAGAAGCATCGCGAAAATCTTGATACCGCGAGGAATTTCATTTACATGCAAATAAAAGCACGCGACGGCGGCGGCGAGCCTGCTCACAAGCGCCCGTGTGATTTACTTTTATTAATTAAAAACTTCCGCCTCTCCGCGGCTGTGTGCGCGGTTCGCGCTCTTTCTCGTCAGCTGTATGTATCATCGCCGCGCCAGCCCGCACGCGCTTTCGAAAAATTGCGCTCGTAAAGCGCCGGCCGTATTTCAAGTTTTGCGCTCGGCAGAAACGCGCAGGAACTCGGGCGATAAAAATGCTCCTCGATTCCACACCAGGGAGCGGTATAACCGTCCTCGCCGGCTGAAACAGCCTCCGCGCGATTAATGATATTTAGTGCGAGTGCGTGATCCCGAGGTCCGACTCGATTTGAAGGATGGCTCGCGGGGAAATTTCGTTTCCCGGGGCTCCGACTCTCTGGGAATCTGCAACAGAAGTGCTAGCTTGAACTTGCAACAAAGCACGTCAATATTTATGACGCCCTCGGCCGGTCCGCCGAGAGAGTCGAGAGCCCGGCTGCAGCAGCGGAACAAGCGACGTAGAAAAGCAGCGGCGAGCCGCAGAAATTATTCCGGGCACGCGTGCGTGTGGGTGCAGTCGGCTTCGCTTCGTTCTCCAATTCCCATAATAGCAGCGCTCGCCGCGGCGCGCGAAGCAAATTGCGCGGAAAGCCCGGGATTAGATTAGCATTTTGCAAAATCGGAAGCCCGCAGAGCAACTGGAGACGCACTCTTTTTTGGCCCTTTTCCCGCCGAGTGGAGAGGCTATTCTCGAGTCGGGCAGGCTTTTTCTCTCGCCGAGGCTAATGCTATTGGCTACTCGTATCCGCTTATGCGCGCCGAGGAGAGGAAAGTTTTCGTCGCGGACACTCGGCGAAACATCGCATTCAATATTGATTGATGAATAATATATGAGCTCGCGAGAGATTGAATGATCGCCGTTTGAATATTTAGGCAGTGTGCCTCGGATGTCGATTGTTATGCAGAGCCGGAGTCGGAGCTAAGAATTAGATTGGCTCGAGGCGAAATATAGTTAAAGTGGAGTGCTCCTCTTATCCAGCGATCCCTATTATTTGTCCTTTCTGTACTCTATATGCTCGAGCGCGTCCCCCATACGGTATATTTTAAATACTCGGGGTAGTGCAGTTTCGCTTCCCGATGAATTATTCATATGCGTCGGTATATCAATATAGTAATCCATCAGCAAACCAAACGCGCACGAATAATGCGCCGCTCACACGTCATTGAGCCCAGTCGAGAAGAACGCAATAGCGAGTGAACCGTTGCCGAGTCCCAGCACTACAAGGCCCCTCCGTGGGGAGGAGGCAATCCAGCAATCATGCTGCATATCCTCGGAGCTCGGAGCAGCAGCAGCAGCAGTCCCGAGTCGCACACACCGCTGCGGAGCGAGAGAGTACATACGCCCGGTGGATAAACACCGCCTGGGAGAAATTGATTTTCGCGCGCGGAACCTGCGCGGAGATATCGATGCTAAGCAGCTGCGCTTGATACCCCGTCTAGACTTTGGCTGAGCTCTCGTGAAGAAGCTGTACACAGAACTGGAGCATCGAGGAGCTCTACACTACAATACTCTATCTTGCGGGTCAAGCGAGGCCAGAAGAAGCGCAGGAGTATAGGGAAGCGAGATGTATGAAGGAGCGTAATATCCCTCGGCCCGTAGCGAGGCTGCTCCCCCCCCCCCCCCCCCCCCCACTCCCACCCCTCGCGCTCTTTGCAGTGCCCCGCCGCGGTTCATCCGGATAACCCAAGGCCACGCAATATCCTCTGGAGCCCGGCAAAAACAAGGAGCTCTCCGACGCCGCGGCGCGTGCTCACTTTTTCGTTCGTGAGAGATTCCCGCTCATCTCGCGGAATCCGTGCGCTCAGAGGAATACGCGCTGGCCGAGGTGCTACCGCGCGTGTTCACGCGTCGATCGGGAATTAATTTCTGCGAAAAAGGCCGGCGGATATTCTCCGAGGGATGCACCCGATTGTTGCTCATTCTCTGGACGGAGTTGAGAGTTGTTCGAGCCGAGCTTTGATAGCAGCAAGTTCAGGCGGCGCAGCGCGCGCGCTCTCTCTCTCTCTCTCTCTCTGCAGATTAGAAGTAGACGAATTCAGAGAGGCTATTAATGATGGATGCATCACACTTGCGGTCGGCATTGATTTTTCCAGCGCCTTTGATCTTATACAGATCCCTGTTCTGGTCAACAAGCTGCGTTCTCTGGGTTTCTCGGACGGTGCTTCTGAGTGGGCGACATCCTATCTTACCGATAGGACTCAGGTGCTTGCTTTTCCTGGAGGTGAGCGCTCGCAGCCTTGCACTCGTCTCTCTGGGGTTCCGCAGGGCAGTAATCTCGGTCCTCCGTTCTTCTCGCTGGCAATCAATGATCTACCGGGTGCTCTTGAACACTCGAAGCACCATTTATACGCGGACGATCTCGTAATATATGTAAGCGGTAGACTGTGCGATGCGAGAGAAATAGTCTCGAGAATGATTAGGGATTTAGAGAACATCTCAAAGTGGGCTGATGACAATGGGCTTGTTATAGCTTGTTATAGAGCCGGGTGACTCCTTAAAACTCCTTGGAGTCAGCCTCAACTCTACATTATCCTGGCGTACACAGTGTACTCTGACTGCTAATAAGTGTTTTGCTTGGAAGTACTGTACTCCTAGTGAAGCAAGGAAAAATTTCCTGGCAATCTGCCTTCTTGCATGGCGAGTATCTGTTTGAACACGTAGAGTTTATACAGTCCGATGGCCTAAGTAGTAAACGGCGCTCGCACCTAGAGCTACATATCAAACCGTTTGACTGCGAATATTTTAGAAACTCCTTTCGCATTGGAGCTGCTTATCTCTGGAATTGTCTGCCTCATGATCTCCGACTGCTGTACCGTAAACCGAACAGCTTTAAGTCTAATCTGTATAAGTATCTACTTGCTAACGAGCTTAAACGTTAATTTATTTTAATTGTAACGCGTATCATGTATACTGGGACACGGAGCGCAATTTTTAGACTCTAATTGTACCATTTCGAGCTTTGTTATTTTATTTTAAATTTCAGTTTAGTTTTTATTCGTTATTGCGGTTTTAAAATTTTTATTTTATGTTACTTTTTGTTGTAAACCTTTTCTGCAAAGGGACGACTGCGCCCTATAATGCCGAAACTCTATCTTATTGTAACTATTATATTTTTGCTTGGGCTATCAAGGACCTCTGAGTCCTTAGCCAATAAATACACCACTCTACTCTACTCTACTCTGCAGATTCGCTGATTCGATTTGCTCGAATCGGTAAGCGCAATTCCAGCGTCGAAATTTGCACAGGCGGCTCGCGGGACTCGGGGAAACTGACGAGAAGGCCGTAAAAGACAAAAGCTCCGCGTGCATCAAAAAGCCATTTCCTCGAGGCTGCATAGATTTCGAGTACAGCGCGCCTCTCGATCGGAAGCGGCAGCGATTTACGAGGTAGACAGAAAAATGCCCTCCTCATAGATTTCCCTAGTATGGCGTTACATTTGAGGCGGCTCGAGACGAGCTCGTAAATCTCGCCGCCGGAGGACAGGCTTCTCGCTAATGGCGCGCGAGGGAATTGCTTCAGTCGATCGAACGCGATCGAGAACTCATTGAAAGCCACATCAGCCCGAGCTGCAGCGTTTTCCATCTGTTTTTCTTTGCTCCTCTCTTGACGGCTCTGTTTGTCCGGCTGTCGGCCGGCGCGTTCGACGCGACGACACTATTCCCGATGCAGCGTACGTTCGCAGCCGTACGTGCACGCCGTCAAATGCACTCGCCGCCGACAATGGACCTGCCCCCGTCTAACGCCGCCCGACACACTGTACACGTCGGATCATATCTCCCGGGAAATATCGTTACGTTTATGGACCCGAATTCTCGGCGCTTCTTCAGTCTGCAGTCCGAAAAACCTCCTGCCCGTGGATCCCCTTGTGGCGATTTCATATAGGGGTTCTCGTTACTCTGCACTTCGCTAAAGGCAACGATTCGCAACAACGCTGTCGTCCCTCAATTGACGAACCGATACCGCCAACAAGAGTTGCGAAATTTCTATCGCCGTTGCCCTGCAGCGTCTACTCTCCAAATGATCAATTCGCGAGGAAAGAAGCCGCTGGGGTCTTATTTGAAAAATCGACGCTAGACGAAAATGTCGTCGTCGTCGTCGTCGTTTAACGTCTTCCTTGCGTGTTAAAGCGCGGCATGAACGGCATACCTAATGCAGCTCGCCCCCTCTCTGCGCCCGCGCGCACGCTCGAATCATAAATCCACTTGCACACCTATATATATATATGCAACTGAGCAACTGAGTCCACTGTCCAGCGCTGACAGAAAACGTATCGAAAACGATTTGTCGTCACGGACAGTTTTTATCGAGTTAGTTGTTCGGCTCGTGGTTCGTGTGCCGTCGTACACAGCTGACTCATGCGGCGGAGGCAGCCGAGTTGTTACGCTGCTCCTTAGTGGCTATCCGCTCGAATTGAAGAAGAAACGAGCTCCGACTCGGTGACTTAATTGACACTCGGCGCTACGGTAATTGCGGTTTCACGCTCCGAGCCAAAGTTCACGTCTCACTCGAGATACTTTTCCGCCGCTCCGCGCGATTGATAGAGTCGAGAGGAAACGCTCGTTATCGAAAAGCCCCCCGCCCGTGTATTCACTTTTGGTCGTTCAATTTGGAGGACACGCTATTATTTTGATCACCGAATCGCGATTGGCAAATGTCGACTGCGCACCCGGGCCAATGATGCAAATAACTACTCTGATCAATTTCATAGCTCGGATGAAGCTCGCTGCTGTCAATAGCAGCTGCAGCCAAACGCTCAGAGTCGGTTGTACTCACCAGTTTCGCCAGCTCGAACTGGCCCTTCCTGAGCAGGTCCATCAGCTTCTTCCGCTCCATCTCCTCCTTGGTCACGTAAATCTTGCCGCCGTCGAGCTGCGCCTGCTGGTGCTGCCTCGCGTGGACTTTGTGGACTTTCTCGTAGTCGTCGTTGAGGACGCTGTTGTAGTTGAGCGGCTTGACGATCGGAGACGGCTCCTGCCGGCTTTCCGCGGCATCGGGCGGGGAGGCTCGGGGAGGCGGCGCCGGCGGCAGGTCCTGCTTGAACTGGAGGTTCTTCACCAGCACCTCGTTCACCACTGCGCCGTTTTCGCTCGGCGCTCTCTCGCGGATCGCGCTGTACGCGGGCTCGTTGTTGGTCGACGACGGCGTCGAATCGGGCTTGGCGGGCGGATCCTCATGCTCCTTGCGACGGTTCCTCTCGCTCTCGATCAGGTTCAGCTTGAGGGTACTTCTGGATTCGTAGGAGGTCGCGCCCGACTTGTCAGCGCCCTCGACGTTCTCCTTCGAGCGTTTGTGGAAGGTTTCGAAGCCCGTCTGCCTGGGCTGCTCGGGACTGGGGGGCTTCGCGGAGCTGTCCTCCCTCCTCTTCAGCCTGAAGCTGGGCGAGCTCTGCAAGAGCTTCAAGCAGTCGTTCAGACCGGACTCGGGCGGCCGCACCGCCCCGTCCCTGCCCGCTCCCCTGCTGCAGGCCTCCCCGTAGACGAAGTTGGTTCGTCCAGGCCTGAAGACCGACTCCAAATCGTCGGCGTGAATGACCTCCGGCTGCAGCGTCGTCTCGTAGATCTTCTCCAGGCGCCTCGCCGGCGAGTCCGGCTCGGCGTTCGGCTTGAAAGTCGACTGCCCCCTGTCGTGCCCCTTGCTGGGCTGGAAGCCGTCGCTCCTGGGCGACTTGCTCCTCGTCTCGATGAGCACGTTCGAGCCCTGCAGGCTCCTCGACTTGGGCGCCCTCTGCTCGTTCCTGCCCTGGAAGGCCCGCAGCCGCGCGCTCACCGGGCCGCAGTGCTCCTGGCAGAGGTCTGAGCCGGATTCCGTGGCCGGCGCCGGCCTCTCCGGCTCGGCCTCCCTGCTCGACTTGGAGCGCGTGCTCTCGCGCTTGAAGGACGCTCGCCGCGTCAGCGCGACCTCGCCGCCGGCCATCTCGTTTCTGGCCTTGATCAGGCTGGATATGCGATTCTCCATCTGGTGCCTCGCGCGCGCGTTCTTGCTGCTCCTGGCCGCCTGCTCCGGCGGAAGGGGCTCCGGCCTCTTGGACGGGGAGGGCCGGGGGCCGAGGCTCGCCGGGCTGGCTTCCCTCGAGCGGAGCACGGCGTTCGACTGCTGCTTCTGGAGGCGAGCCTTGCCCTTGAGGGCGAGGTACTGCTTGTACGTTCCCCTGCTGGTGGCCTGGAGCCCCTCGCAGGCGGTGAGGTCGTCGTAGCTGGAGGAGCCGTTGAGCTGGGAGCGACGCGACCTCGACTCCTGCTGCCTGAGTCTGCGGTGGCTCTTGGCCTCGGCGCTGCTGTTGGACCTGGTGAGGCCGGGCCGGCCCTCCTTGGCGAAGCCCGCGCAGTTCTGGCTGCGCGTCTGGCTGAGCCACTCGTCGACCCTCTTCTGCACCTCGCCCTTGCGCAGCAGGAGCTCCGGCGGCGACTTGGCCGACCTCAGGCTCGAGCGAACCTCCGGGTTCTGCGGCTGGAAGGGGGCGGCCAGGCCCTCGGGACCCTCGGAGCCCTCGGCCGGCGGGGCCGGCGGGGCCGGGGGCTGCCGGTCTCTCGAGCGCTGCCGGACCTGCGTCTGCCTGCTGACCTTGGTCGGCGCGAGCTGCCGCTGGGGCCCGGCGCAGCTGCTCCTCGAGCTGTGCTGGCGCTTCTGGTAGTCCATCATCTGCTGGAAGTTGGCGAGCTCGAGGCAGCCGAGCTCGATGTCGCTGAGATCGGAGGAGCGCCGGTAATCGAGCTCCTCGAACTCGTCGAGGATGTTGTTGACCGACTGCGTGTCGATCGAGCTCGTGCTCTTGGACTTGTTCCTCGCGAGGCACTCGTCGCTGCTCGAGTGGCCCTGGAAGTTTCGGTACTGCTGCTGGAGCCTCGCGTGGTTGGTCAGCCGTCGCCTCGGGTGCGGACTGAGCCGCTCGTACCTGTCCTGCGGCTGGCCAGCTCGCCTGGGCCGGTGCGAGCCGCGCGGGTGCATCCTCCCGGCTGGTCTTGCCTCTTCGTCGCTCTCTCACGGGTGCGCGGCGCCGAGGAAGTGCCGTGCGAGGAGGCGGCGCGCTTTCGGCATCGCTTCCGCCGCCCTGGTCTGAAACACACGGAGCATAATGGATTAGCGGGAGGGAACTCGAGGTAAATAGCCTAAGTAAAGGTAAAGGCAGGCGGTCGAAAAGAAGAATCTCGCGAGATGTCATCGTGAAAATCGGCTCGCGTCCCGCCGAGCAGTCATCGCACCTCTCGCGAGTTGAACGCACGCCTGTAACGAGAGAGCGCCTGGCGTACAGTCGCCCTTCCCTCTCATCTCTCTCTCTCTCTCTCTCTCTCTCTCTCTCTCCGATGTTGCGGAGAGCGCGCGCGTGCACGCAAGAGCGTCGACATAGAATCGCTGGAGAGGAACGCGCGGGCGCGCCCACCGCGGGCATAGAGAAATTCTGCTGTTGGCAGGGACTGAGACTGCAAGAGTCCAAGTGCACAGGAACGCGGATGAACATCCAGCTCGTTTCCCCATTCATATAGGCAGAGAGAAATTAGTAAAGTAAATTAGGCGCGCGTTCGATCCGCTTTTATGGACGAATCTTGAATAAAGCCGCAGATAATTGATCGTCAATATCAGACTCCTTGTGAATTAATTGTTAAGTCCGATATATCACACGGATGATGAAAAAAAAAAGTCAGGTTATGACTCGTGTCGAATTGGAGCTGCAATTGAAGCCAATTGAATGACACTACGCCAGTCTGGACAAAAAATCCCCCTCCCATCTCGAGGCATGATCACTTTCGAATTGTCCGTGGGTTTCCATTTCGAGGGACGAGCTTAGAAAGCGTGAGTCGAGATCTCTCAATTCGACTCGTTTGGAAATGCTCGTTAAACGGCTAAATTGGCATAGCTGCAGGCATGCACCAACGCCTATTAGACTCGCGAGTGGGCGGCTCATCTGAATTTGCCTAGTTTCTTTTTCTCTATTACCGTCTAGTCTACTGCCATCGCGTCTCTAATTATTTGGCGACGCGATGGCAAATAACAATAAACATAACGACTCCACAGCGCGAAATTCGGCCACCCGCTCGCGTTCGCAACAACAAAGCCGCCCTCCTGCGCCCGTATTTCCGTCTGAGAGCATTGTCTTTCGCGAGATCCCGCAGAGGTGGGCACAGCATCGGCTCTTCTCCTTCTTCTTCCTCTTCTCGCTGCTCGCGGGCATCCCTGGAGAGTAGCCAAGTGTGCCGACGCGCCGCCGGACGTATAAATATAAATATACGAAAGGATAATATCCCGCTTCCTCTGGCTCTCTCTCTCCTGGCGAGCCTCATTTTCCACCATCCTTGCGTGTGCTCGCGTGATCCGGTCCATTGCTCTGGCGGACCGCGGACTGCATCGACGTCCAAGACCTCGTTCCGTTGCCGCTGCCGCTGCTGTCCCGGCGCAGTTTTCTACGACAGCTTAAACGGCTCTCTCTCTCTCTCTCTCTCGCTTTCATTTCCGGCGATTGACGTCCCCGATAGAAGCCCATCGGGACGTGTTGTAATGAAATGATAGCGTGCTCGCTCTCCCACTCTCGTGGAATAGATACGGATAGATGGGTCAGTCACCGACGTCTATTGTGGTCGCGCATTGAAATATACCGACGCTCGCGAAACATCCCGCGGCGTCGCGCGGGTAACTTTAGAGGCGGCCGGGAAATTTGAGATACCGCGCGCGCGCACGCACGCTCGCATTGAAAGACGATCGGTGGCTTTTTTCTCCTCGCGGAATAATCCAATCCCTTCTCCCCGCCACGGTCTGAAAAGGAGCGAGCTGCAGCGCTGCGCCACCGCGTGGGGCCCAGCGAGTGACGTCGCGGCGGCACTTTCCTAACTTATCCTCCCGTCCTTCCTTTTTGCGCCTGCTGCTTTTATTAAGCCCGCCGCCGACTCATCTCTCGCGCGTCTGCAGCCTTCCGTCCTCCTCCGCCTTCGTGCACGGGCGTTTTCAGTCAACGTTCTCTAGCTGCGCAGCGGAGAGGGAACAATGAACGAATGGGAGGGAGGGCGACAAGTCTTGGTTGTTTTGCAGTTATTAGCAGCGTAGGTTTCGCTTGGCAAAAGGAAGGAGGAACCCGAGAGAGGGAGAGAATGCCTTTTCGAGATTAGACGCACGTGATGCGAACGACGAGCTCTAACAGTAAACGCATCTGTGGAGCTGGAGCTTGGAGAGCCAGAGCAGGAATGCATAGCATCCGTTTATGCGCGCGCAAGCTGCTCGCAATATCGCAGCATCTGCCGCTGTGCGTCTTCGTTTCAAGAGCTACTCGGATTTTTCATCAACAGATCGAGTGGCAGCGGGCTAAAACAGAGTGTGATGCCGCGCGGGAGCCGAGAATAAAGAGCTCACTGCAGCAGAGCCGATAAAAAGAAAAAGAATGTAAAAGGCCAGAAGTGAAATGAAAAAAGAGAAGGAACAAAGAGCCTAGCTGCCGCTCGCGCCTCGCCGCGCGGCCAGAGAGCTGAGAGAGAGAGAGAGAGAGAGAGAGAAGTGGCGAGTAAGAAGAGAGCGAGCAACTACACAGCTATAGTCTCTCCTCTCACCTCTTCCTTTCGCGCTACAAATAAACCAACTTGGGGGCGGAAAACTGTCGTTTATTAATGTTTTCTAAATTGAATGCCGCCGGTGATGAGCGGATCAAAGACTCAGGGGGGAAGGCCCACTGCCGCGTGCTCGAGTACCGACGAATTTACATTCTTCGCGCTACTACTACAATTAGTACATCATGCTCAGCGCGAAATTTTATCCGAGAAAGTCAAAGGCGCTCGCTCGGTGATGATCTCGGGCGCGGAGAGACTGCCATACCGCCGCAACTAAGTGGTCCGCACGCGTGCCCGCGACTGCCGAGTGTGTGTGTGTGTGTGTGTGTGTGAGAGAGAGAGAGAGAGAGAGAGAGAAAGGAAAGCCTCTCCTCGGGGGGCTTTGATCTTCGGCTGGAACCGGATATGCTCGTTACAGATAGGTCGACCTCGCCTTTCGAAACTCGTGCGCCACCGCTCGCGCGAGCAAGCACATTACACTACGATCTTAGGAAACAAGTGCACTCACTGTGCGCCTATTGAGAACGCGTATGCGCTTATCGGGAGATAGGCCGACTGTGGCAGCAACGCTGTGGCGTGAAATTCGGCTGCTGGACGAAACGGGCTGCTATTATCTCCCGCGGGAGAAAGTTTACGAAGCCGCTTTCAAAAGGCTCTCATGATTCCATTTAATGGCGATGTTGTACTTACAGCCGCGAATTCCCTTGCTGCGCAATATATTCTGCACGAGTAGTACTGTACAAGATGTACGACGATTCGTTTGTGTACTTTATATATTTACGCGAGATACACGTTAAATTTTAAGCATCTCGTATAAAGCAGAGTTCAATCCAATAAACTTTTCATAGCGCGTTAAGTATGGAATTCCAGGCCGTAAAAATGAAGGCGCCTAATAGCGAGGTATAATGTATGTAAGGAAAAACCTCTCGTTTCGACTCGAAAGTATTTCCTCACCCCTCGTCAATTTTACACCGCCACACGATGCACGCGTGCAGGTAATTCGAGTCATTAGAAGCAGTGAGCGCGCGCGCCGAGAGATATATTTCGCGACGCTACGACAAAGACACACACCACTTCGAAGCACGTGATTCCGTACTCAGTGAATCGGAACCCAGAATCGTTGCGTAACGCGTATTGTGATTGTTCTCTCATCGTTTTAATCGACGTGGTTGCCTCGGAGGACGTGCATATGCGAAGCTCTCCGCGAGCAGAGCTACAAACGAAAGTTGAAAATGTTTGTTTGTGACGCGCGTGTCGACGAGAGGAATAAACGTGGCGCGGGGGAAAAAGCGCATGAATTGTAGCTGTCCGAGTAGAGCATTTATTTCGCTTGCGTAAACAAACGTAGGCTCGTGCGCAATGAAAAGCCACGGCGAAGATGGCATAGGTAGCAGGAATTTCGACATTCTTATATAAGCTTCGCGTCCGATCTTGGTGTAAAAAGAAACAGAGAACCGAGAAGCAGCGTATAGATGTTGACAAATGCAAGAGCGCACCCTGCCGCCTTATCTCCCGCTCTCTCCTCGTCCGTACAGGTGCGCGCGCAACGTAAGAGTGTGTGTACTCGATCCTACTCACCTACTACGCGCGAGTGAAGCCTCGAAAAGGCGTCTCAACGTCCTCCGCAGCAGGCTAGGCACAGGCGGCCGGTCAGGTGAGGGGTCAGCATCGGCCACAGCGCACTGAAACAAACACACGCGATCCGCACTTCACACACACGATACTATCTTCCTGCAGGATCGCGCGAGAGAACAAGCAAGTCGCACACGTGTTGCACAGATTGTTGCCGGCCTCGGCCAGGCCATCGGAGGAGTGGGAGGAGGTGCAGCACCTACACTGCACAGAGCCATAAACGCGCGCGCCGAAGAAGACCGGGAGCGTTATTTACGAGCCTCCGCATGTTTGCGCGCGCCGTGTAGCCGAGCCGAAGCCGAGCCGAAGCCGAGAGAAAGCCGCTGCCGCAGCGGATGAATCGAGATTAGTCGGGCTCTATTTTTATCGGCAGATAGAGAGCCTTTCTCGGCTGCTGCCCTCGCTGCCGAAACGGCGCTTTCGAGGCCGTCAGTCAATGACAATCAGTCGTATGCAGCTGATTGGGCCTGGGCATGTGTCACCGCTCCCCACTCCGCGGGCGCGCGAACATGTTGCAGCAGTACCTATATGTATAGGACTTGTCAGAGAAGTACAGTGTCTTGTCGGTGCGGCTCTCCCGTTTTGGGGCGAGAGCGGTCGGGGAGAAAGGACGAGCGTTTACAGCGCGCGATTTTAAATTCGGAACTCCAGGAATGCCGCTTCACATCTTGGAAAAAATCGCCATCCCGCCTAACCTCAAAACACTTGCGATCCTCAGCGATTTCGATGTCCAGCGCGGATAAAAGCGGGCTCTCGAGAGGGACGCGCTATCGCCGCCGCCGGCCTGCGGAGAAAGAGGCGACTCGCGAGGCGAGTAGTTATTATTGGTACAATTGGAGCGCGGTCGGTCCGTTTCAGTGCTTCAGTGTTGACAGCTCCTCCCGCAGGCCCCCTGACCCCGCAGCGCAGTAGCGGCACTCGGACGCCGAGGACGATATCAGCTCGGCTGGAGACGTGGAGAAGTGAGCTAAGCACTTACTTGCACGCGTATTTACGATCGCGTCGCGAACTGCGAACTGCGAACTGCGAACTGCGAACTGCGAACTGCGAAGAAAGCCAGCGTGTGCTGCGCGCGGCTGGGCCTTCGAGGCTCGGACGACGGGCTGGCACTGAAGCGCCGAGTGCCGAGTGCCGACACTGCCGACTCGCACTCGATCGCGAGCCCGTACTATACTAAATACTTGCGCGCTCCCTCTCTCTTGCGCTCCATACCACACTCTCCGCAGTCTCTTTTCTCTCCGCGTCGCCGGCGTCGCTCCGTCCTTGTCCGGGGCCCGTGTGCGGAGCGGAGAGTGGACCCCACGTGGCCGCACCACGTACTGCACTGTACACTGTACACTGCCTCTCCCGCTCCCGCGTGTTTCTCTCCTCTGCAGTACGCGCGCATTCTATCTTTCTGCTTCGTCGAGCTGGCTTCCCAAGAAGGCTATGTTGAGCTATGTATGACGGACCGTTCCCGCTCCTCGATACTCTACTCTACGATTAATTAGTTTTATTCGAAAGCACATTACCGACCACGCTCGGCCGTGCCTCTTTCTCTCTCCCTGGAGTCTCGGAGTCTCTGCTGTCATTTCCTATTTCTGTCTCGGAATCCCACCGCCGCGCTTCTCCCCTTCGAGCACTTTCGAGCACCGGAACACGTATGGTTGTACGGCGTGAATGCCTTGTGTGCGAGCAGTGTGCTGGCTTCTTTACCTTATTATTTCATTCTTTCTTCCGGGCCAGCGCAGATGTCGTTTTATTGATTTTCCTCGGCTCTCTTGATCGCTGCAGAAATGGACAAGAGCCACTAGGCACGTAGCGCGAGAGTAGGGCTCTCTGGCGGCTGGCCCAGTCTGCGGAGAACAGTTACGCAGAGCGGCAAGAAGCTCGGCTTTCTTGCGCGCAGTGGCGCTCCACAAAGGAGACGAGCTCTCCATCCGGATAGCGCCACGTTGCGTCAGATCGGCCACTGCTCACGGTGTCCCTCTGCTGGCGACGACGCATTGTTCGGCCGCGGTTATTCTGTCTGGCGCCGACATGAGAGCGTGATTCATGCGACGCGTGCGGATGCACCTCGCCGGCGAGATTCACGAGGGTCAGCCCTATTTGCGGCCTACTGGATTCGAAAAGAGTTACGTTGCAACCCCTTGTCCGCGCCGCTGAGCCTGTCGATGGAATCGAGTGCGCGACGCGAAATAATTACTCAGCAGGAGAAATCCGCAGAATGGCAGCACAAAGCCACGCGAACGTGAATGGACCAGAATTTCAGTTGGCTGATTAGTTTCTTTAAAATTAACGCCGCTCGACGGCATCTGGCTGCTCTCGCCGCCTTTCAGTAAACAGCATGCCCCGCACAAGGCTCTTTCATTTCCGCTCTGGAGTGCCCGCGTACATTTGTACCGTTCTTTCGCCTCGTCGTTTTATTCCTTTTATTCCTCTTATTCCTCTTATTCCTCTTATTCGTTTTATTCGTTTTTTATTAATCGGGCAGCATGGCAGCTCGCCTCGGGTTCGCGCGCCTCGCGTACCACCCGCGGCGACGGCTCGCCGGGGCCGGTTCCACGTAGGCCTCGATCGGCTCCTCCTGCAGCTCGTCCGGCAGCTCGTCCGGCAGCTCGTCCGGCTGCTTGTGCTTCCTCGGGGCCTCGGCTGCTCGTTCCGAGCTCGCGGAAATCGCGGCAGGGGGCCCGAGCGGTTCCGAGCGGTTCCGGCCGGGCCTCGCGTATATCTTCTCCAGCCGGATCTCCAGGCCGCCGGTGTCGTCGCCCAGGCGAAACGGAGCCGCCCCCCCGCCGGCCATCAGCTGCTCGAGCTTCTTCACGAACGTCAGGATCTCCAGCATGCTCTGCATCCTCGCGATTTTCTCCCTCTGCAGCTCGTCACCTGCAACGCGGAGGGCCGACGATTCGCGCTCGAGGCAGCAGCGGCGCTTCCGCGGCCTACCTACCCTCGCTGCTGGTCGGCCGGTCCGGGCCGCTCGTCGTGCGCACCTTCTCCGCCTCCGTGCCCGTCTCGGGCTCGACGGTGTCCACCGCGACGGAGGTGAAGTCGCCCGGAGGCGGCGCGCCAGTGCTCGGGGCCTCGCAACCGCACCTCGCCGTAGCCCCGCCGAGCTTGGCGTTCGCGCGGATCCGCTTCCGGGGCGCCTCCTCGTCGGCGAGCTTGCGCCCGAGGAAGTCGCCTACGCGCCGCAGCGCTCCCCTCGCGTTCCCCTCGCGCTTCGAGCGCCTGCCGGAGCAGCGCTTCCTCTTCCTGCCCCTCGGCGTGGCGGCTCCAGCGTCCTCGGGCTCCTCCAGGTGCAGCTGGAGACTGCCCTGCACCGCGACCTCGTACTCGCGCCCCTCGGCCAGGAGACCGCTCAGGCCGCCGCTCCTTCTCGCCGAGCTCGCCGAGCTCGCGCTGGGCTCGTAGCCCAGCTCGCCCGACACGCGGACGTTCAGCCCGTTCAGCCCGTTCAGCGAGGACAGCCTTCTTCCCGTTCCGGCGTTCCTGCTTTCGTAGTAGTCGTAATAGTCGTCGTAGTAGACGCTCTCCTGCTCCGGCTCGAGCGCTGGCCTCCTCTTTCTCGGCCCGTACACGCTGGCTTCTTCGCGACTAGCTGCCGACTCACTGCTTCTTAACCCCGAGCGCAGCGCCCGAGCTGTATCCTTCGCTTTCCGTCTTCCCTTCCCGAGGAAACTTGGCGCGAGAGGCTTAGCGGCTGCGGCGGCTGAGGGATCGTTACTATTCACGGCAATCTCCTTGTACGATGTAATGTTCACGTGCCTCGAGTGATTCCCGGCGCTGCTGCTCGTTTCAGCAGCGTCGCCGCGCTCATTCTCCGATTGGCGCAGATCCCGCAGCTCCTGCTCGAGCAGCTCGTCCAGCCGGACGCTCCGCGAGTCGCGAAAGTAGTCCAGACCCAGCTCGTCGGCGCCGATCGCCAGGGAGATCGGCAGCCGCCGTCCGAGGCTCGAAATTATCAGCGCCTCGGCGAGCAATCTCTTTCCCTCCGGCTGAGGTCCGCGGCTGACCGCTTGCCGATCGGCCCCAGCCGAGTGCTCCTCCTCGAGCGCCGCCTTTTTCTCCAGCCTCAAGGCGCCCCTTATCCTGTCCAAGTCCGCGGCGATTCGACGGTCGATTTCGGCGACCTCCTTGGCGCCGTGGCGAGCCTGCGCTCTGCCCGCGAGATTAGGACGGCCTGCCGGGCCTCTCCTGCCTCGATGCTTTTTGACGATGCCCCGAGACTTGGTTGATTCGCTGTCGGCCAGGGACAGCAGAGCTCTCCTTCGGAATTGGACGACGCGATTCTGGCTGCAGGAAGTAGAGCGGGTTCCTGGAGTTGCGGCGCCGCGTTTCGAGTTCGGATAGTGCCGCATATACCCAGCTGATTTCGGCTCGCTTGTGCCCCGCGTTTGCGGGAATCGCTGACGCGAGCGGAAACTCGCACCTTTGCTCTTGCGGAAAGTTCGGAGGAAGTCGTTCCGCGCTGCTCGGACCGAATTTTCCGCCTCAAGGTCGAAGCGAAATTTCCGCGCCGTCGATTTTGCCGGGTTCTTCGAGCTACTTTGAGCTCCGTCCTGCTGCACATGTAGAGAGATAGTTCAGATCCGTTAGCAGCAGACCGGATACTTCCGACGGATTGCAAGGTCACTCACCCTTGTGCAGCCTTCTGCAATTATAACCCAGGTTGATGAAATACTTGTTGCAGTCGATGTTGCTTCTGGAAACTGGAATAAAGAAATCCCGAATTATTTCAAACACTCCGCGTCGAGTTGTTGGCGAAAGAATGGTTGTCGCAGCTCGGCGAAGAAGATTTCGAGCTGGCCAACCGAAGGCATGCTCGCTAGGGATGAACTACCGTCGGTCGGTAATATTGAAATCGCTTGAAATAAAGGATCTTGGTTTTCCGAACGACGCTTGCCCTGCACTAATCTGCTTGCAATGATCGAACGAGGAAAGTCAAGGAGTCGATTCGGCGTTTACACACTTACTTTAGTCGTTGTCTGGATGGTCGAGGACGAATGACGCTTCCCGTGAAAGGCAGGCCTGCGATCCCACTTAGCGCGAGTGTACCTGCGCATGGTGAAAGAAGAAACGCTATCGCTTCGGCACACCGTGCAACGAGTGCGAGACACGAGGAATTCGAATAAAGAGCGTTCGTACATTTCTCGCTGGCAGAACCTGGAATGACGATCATCGGTCCAGCTATCGCAGGCCACCCCATCCCCGGAGCAGGGGCATTGAGCGAGATATTCCGGATTCCCGGCTAGCTGTAATTGAGAGGCGTATTCAAATCGGCGCGGCGACGGCGGCATTCCAGGATCGATGCTGCAGGCACGCGCCAGCGAAAAGATCAGCTGTCGGGTTAGAATTCCCGGAGGAGTTAGCAGAAGCTGGGCAGAACAAAGTTCGAAATAGAGAGGTTAAAAGCAGCCGCTGCTTTGAGTTAACCTGCAATGACGTCCAGACGAGAGTGCTGCGGCGGAGGCTCGCTGACATGTTAAGCCATTCAAGCGGATTGCGATGCTTTCTTCCCGGCGCATTTCGGAAATCAGTTGCAAAGCTCAGACCCTGAAGGTACTTGTCGTCATGGTGTCCCTTCTTTTTCGATCGAAGCACAACAATCGTGAGGGAGAAAGAGCAAATTCTACAGGAGACTCGAAAAGCAACAGAACTGCTAATAACTCGTCAACAATATTGAACACAGGTGCAGAACCGTCCTTTGTTTTCACGCACTGCGTGCGAGCTTGCAAGTTCGGCTGACCTAGTTTAGTCTGCTGTTCAAAAAAAATCCATCGAATTTATGTCCAGCGAAGGCAAAGAAAATTCTTCCATAGCCGCGGTGATACGCGCGCGAGGCAAAAAGTGCATTTCAGTTTGTTTAATTGCGAAGCGAAATGCTCCGCCAACATTTCAGAAGCTAAACTCGCTCTTGTTTATGTGCATACGCGCGTCGATCGATAAACCGATATCCAGTTCGTTCTGTTCTTTTTAGTGGCTGGATGAATGATCGCAGGAAATTAACAACGCATTTACAGGCGGGTTTCTTACAAATGAGTATTTATTTATATCACTGTCAATGTTGTACTGCAAATACAATACGATTTATTTCCTTAGATGCTCGATTTTTCTCTGTCGTTGAATTCTTATTGCATCGCGAAACTGAGCCCCACAGAATAGCTAGTAGGTATATAATATTAGTCGTAAAATGTTAGGTGTAACGCAGTTATTGTGCTGAAAAAAAGGAATCGATCGGTGACCACGTGTTTTTTTTTTTTTTTTTTTTTTTTATTGCGCAGATGTACTTAACAAGAGGACTCGCCGTCGGTTCAATTCATCTACTATATGGTTACAAAGATTCATCCTAGATTTCGTTAATGTTCAAGATTATACGCGCTCGAAGAAATTTGTAGATCAGCGAAAAGAGTTAAAAATCGCAACTTGTTAAAAGTTCCTATTGAAACACGATCAAGCTTGTCTATCGGAAGCATGAAAAATAACGAGGATAATCGTATACCATTCTGAAATCTATAATTGCACCAGGTGTGATTCTCGAGTTGGTCTTCTTTTAACAAATTACGATCAATTTTTACCGTTTGCATTGAGTATAATTGTATACGTTATTGTTTCCGCGTTTCCTCGTTGTTAATTCTAATGAACGGAGCGAGCTCGTTTTTTTTTTTCATTTCGAGTTGCGTTAATGCTTAAAGTATCACAGTTCGCGTTTTTTGCGTCGACGCTAGAATTGCCCTTTCGTCCGCCTTTCATCCGGCCGGCGGCAATGTATCATCTCTCCGCGAGTGTGTGTGTGTGTGTGCGTGCGTGTGTGTGTGTTACTTCGGACCAATAAAATGGCTTCTCATTTAGCCGTCAGATCGAACATTCAGCTTTTTACGCCCGGAATAAAAGTTGCATACGCAAGGCCACACACTCGCTTCTTCCCGACAAGTCGAACGCATTCTCCGAAATACTGCAGCTCGTACGCGCGCTCGGGCAAATGAAACGTTCGTTCTTCCTTAAAGCGGTGGGTCTACGAGTTTGCTCTAGCAACTTCTCGCTCGCTTACAATGTTATATATGGTTATTGCTTCGAGTATGATTCTCGTTGGAATCTCATCCGTATTTGTCCTAAAGCTTGGCATAGGGGGTGGGGGAGTTGTCTCCTGCCCCGTCTATAGAATGGCGCGTAAGTATAGTCTAGAGTTGAGAAAACGGTGCCGGACAGGTGCGGGAATCGCGAGCTCAGAGGTCCGTGCGGGAGGGGAGGAGGAGGAGGACAGCTACAGGAAGAATGTACGGCAGTCTTTCCCGTCTTTCGCATGCCGCCAGCAATCCGACGCCCCGATCGACTCGTCGTCTTCTTCTTCTTCTTCTTCGCCGCTCGGTTATACGCAGGCAGGCAGACGCTAGTCTCGAGAGAGGAGTAACTTTCGCCGACTGGTCCTGCCCTCGCACTCGGCTGCTGCCGCCGTCTGCAAGCACGCGCAAGTATTCGAGCGTCAGCTGGTCCGATTAAATTCTCCACTGCGGGCAGTACCTTGATTTCGCTCGCTTGATCGATCGCTTGATCGATCGCTTGATCGATCACGTTCGGCGCCCGAAATCAGCGGCCGCTCGCTTCGTCCTGTAATAGGCTTCGTCACCAAGTCTTGCACTTGTTCGGCGGATTCATCTTCGCGCCGAGCGAGCAGCGGAACGCCTCGGCGAACTCGGGCGAGTTCATCATTATGCCGTTGATCCTGGAAGCAGGCGAGAATCGTTTTAGCCTGCAGTGCCGCCGAGTGAAGCGGGGACTTGGCGCGCGGCGGGGCTCACCTCTCGGGCTGAGGCGTGTGGTAATCCAGCTCGACGGAGAGAATGTAGGCCTCGGCAGTCATGTTAGAGCAGTAGGTCTGCAAAGAGAGCATACGCGGAGGGGGGGGGGGAGACAGTGAGAGAGCGAACGGCGCGGCGTTTCGGCTTACTTGGGCGGCGCTGATGAAGAAGAGCTGGCTGGGACGCAGGGCCTCCAGCCCCGGCAGGGTTCGGTCCTTGCCGTTGGTCAGGATGTGCCAGGTGTGGTAGGCGATCTGCAGGGCGCCGATGTCCGCCACGTTCTCGTTCCTCGTGACGTTCCAATCGAACTGCCGGACAATGCGCGCGTCAATGTGCGCAGGCTCGATTTCCGAGGCCGCGCGTAAGGTGAGCCTACCTGGACGTCGACGCTGCTCCCGAAGAACTTGACCTTCCTCCAGAAGCTGCGCGCGTAGAGCTTGGCCACGCACTCGATCATGGCCTCGAGTCTGCGCCAGGCCTCGGGCGTGATCCAGGACCACTGCTCGCTCAGGGGGTCCGGGTCGAGCGGCAGGCGCCGGTGGTGCAGGTCGAAGGCGTGCAGCACCTCGTGGCTGATGACCGTGCCCAGGGTCGCGTAGACCGCGTACGCCGGCCCGCCCTCCCAGGACCAGGACCAGGCCGTCATCATCGCCAGGGGGATCACTGTGTGCACAAGAATCACTGTGAGCGCCAACGTCGCATTGGGTTGGGACTCGGCTCGAGACCTACCGATCGAGTTGGACGACGCTTCGTAGTAGGCGCTGACCGTGAAGGGGTAGTGCCACCTGTCGACAAGGCGAGCAGACTTTAACTCGCGGCCCCCCCCCCGAGGCTGCGAAGCTGATCGGCGCATGCGCGCGCGCTCTCCCTCTCTCTCTCTCTCTCTCTCGAGAATGCGAGAAAACATTTGAAAAATAAAGAGGATGACGGTTGGCGTGTTACTTTTTAAAAATGGGTGGGTGATGCTCATGACGCGAGGCTCTGTTCTTCCGTCTTACTTGTGAGTCGCCTTTCTCTTCGGCTGGCCCTCCGCGGCTCGGTTCTGCCTGAACCTGCCCAGCACGGTCGAGAAGAAGTCCTCCTCGTCGATGACAACCTGCGCCGGCGAACAAACGCAGGGATTAGCGAGGGGCAGCAAACCTGCGCGCCGCGGCGCTAACGACCCACCTCCGCCATTTCCTGTGCCAGCAGGCTCTCGTTCAGATAGCCGGGCCAAATTTTGAATTTCCCGCGCAGGGAACGCAGCCGGAAGACGGCCTGCGTCCTCGTCTCCTCGTCGAGCCAGGGCATCACCAGCATCCGCTCGGCGAGCGTCTCTTTGATGCGCTCGAAGAGTGCCGCTATCTAAACAGGCGTTTTTCCCCATTAAGCTTTCATTACTGATGCCGGCCGGCTTGGCTGTACAGGTGACTAGCCACGTGAATAGCGATAGGCGAATCTCTGCTGGTTACCCGGTTTACGAGGAGTTGCAAAAAATCCGGATCGTACTGCTGAACGTAGAGCATTCCGAGCGCTTCGCCGAAGACGTTCTTGGTCAGCTTGACGCAGTCCTCGCTCCAGTTCTTACTGGCGCTCACGTTCACGATGTCGTGCAACACGTCCGTGGCGTAGAGCACCAGCAGCCCGTTGTGGATGACCCTGCAACGAATTCGCTCAGCTGGGACGGGGGATTACGGGAGAGCTTCAATTACGCCCGTGCTTAATTATGAGCTACACGCGTCCCAGGTGGAACATGGATTCGCGCAGAGGAACCGCCATAAATTCTTCCAAGATTTCGCTCGACAGAAGCGAGGCGGCCAAAAGCTTTTTCGCAGCTCCAGGTGCTTTGAAGCGCTAATTAATCAGAGCAGCTTTTTGTCTCTGTTTAGCAGGAAGGGCTGTCTCCCAGCCAGCTCGTTGCTTCTCCCGACCGCCAGCCTCGCATCTCTTGACGGCTGTGCAGTTAATTTCATTCGAGCGAGATCGTTCGCTCTGTCCAGATTGAATTTATTCGCTGAAATAATCGAAGGCGCGACGCGTTGGCTTCGTCGAGACTGCGCGGCCTCTTGATTCCGTGCGAAGCCCCCTCGACGAGTAGCCATTAGGAGGGCGCGGGAATTTTAAAACGATATCGATTCGCTCGTTGTTCGGCAGCTTTAGTTCGGAGGTCCCGCTAATCTGCATCCTCCAACGAATGGATCCTTCGAGGAGGACGGCGAGACTCGTGAAAGTCTAAAATTCGATCGAGTTTTTCCGCAGCGGACAATTAGGCGAGGCGTTACGTCGCTACACAGGATGCATAAACTGGCAATTTCCCGACTCGGAAAGCAAATTCCCGGGGAAGCATGTTAATCGATGCTATTTAACAAATAACTGGACGTTATCCAATATAAAATTAGGTTAAATCCGCCGTTAGGGGGAAGAAGATGGAGGCTGCACGGCAGAGGCGATATTACTGCTTGCGAAAACTGCCTTTGAAACTTGGATTACGCACTTATTATTGGGGGGATTAATTAGTTGCTTCGGCAATTCCGGAGGATTTTCTATACGGCCGGACTGAGGACGCGTGGCTGCAGGCGGCACGCGCACGTTTTATAGTTGTAATTGTTCCTATTTATAGCCGGCTGTCGTTCGATAAAACGGCTGCAGGTATATTGCGAATCTGTGTCAAGCTATCCGGCGCCGCGCGCAAACATGGCTGGCGCGGCGAATCGATTATTAAAATGTCGACTCGTCTCGCGAGGGGCAAGACTGGTCGCACTGACCTCTTGGAAAATCGGCCGAGCAGCTTGCCAAGGCTGCGGAAGTAATGGGGGGCGGTCACGTAGACGTAGGCAGGCTGCTCGTCGCTGCTGTAGAGCTCGGCTGCAGTGGCGTTGTCGAGGCTCCCGTTGAGCAGCGTGGCCCAGCTTACCTATAACCGGGACATTTCGACAGTTTCGACAGTTGCACTCACTCGCACTCGTCGGTACTCACATAGGCGAAGCTCTCCTGCAGGTGCGTCAGGTTGTACGGCACGTAGATCCTCTGGTCGATGTCGATCCAGTTGTACATGTCCTTGTGCCTCGGGTAGATCTGCCAACAGAGCGCCGTGACAATTTTCCCGAGGAGCTTTTTCTGCATTTTTGCATTTTTAGAGCTAGTCACCTTGTTGAGGGCCAGGCAGAACTGAAGCAGCTGGGCGGCCTCGGAGGATCGCTCCCTCGATTCCATGTCCCTGGGTATCAGGCCTTGGATGATCTTCTGTATTCTGCGCGAGCGCTTCTCCTCTCGGTTGTTCTGCGAGACGGGGTGTCAGAAAAACTGTTCACGCTCGAAAGTTAATGAGAGCCAAGCACTGGCGTCGCATTACGCTCAGCCCGAGTTATCGGGCATAAAGCATTCGTCATTGCGCGAGTGCAGCGAGCCTTCTGTTATCGGGACAATTATAGCTCGCGAATCTGTCAAATCTCAGAAAAAGACTTTTTTCAAAACTTAAAACCTTGGCAACAAAAAGAGTAATAAGTATCATTTGTTGGGAAAACTAATTTCAACTTCAATTTTATATCTTAATTTTAATGTTTACAGATTTCACTAC
Source organism: Nasonia oneida (assembly GCA_037356405.1). Classification (NCBI taxonomy): domain Eukaryota; kingdom Metazoa; phylum Arthropoda; class Insecta; order Hymenoptera; family Pteromalidae; genus Nasonia; species Nasonia oneida. The sequence goes on along the minus strand of JAZHPH010000003.1, from coordinate 6,385,897 downwards.
GTTTACTAGTCTTTTTCTTGCCAGGGGTTTCACTTTTGAAACAAGTTCTTTTGGCAGATTCGACATCTTTTACAAAGCATATCCTCCTATTGATCTATTCGATGGACAATAAAATACTTTAACCACTGCGGTGTTATAATGCCGCAGGAGGAGAGGAGAAAAAAGAGGAAAAAAGAGGAAAAAAGAGGAAATATACCGAGCACATTTTCAACTTGCAATATTAAGTTAATATGACTTAATGTTTTTGGATGAATCTTTTTAATCATGGAAGATCTCGAGACTTTTTCTAAGGTTAAGAAAAGCCATTTCGAAGCACATACATGCAGGGTTGCGCCGTCGACAAATCGTACTTTGTACTTTTTCTTGCCAGCGCGGCGCTCTCGCGGCCCTTGATGGCAGACAACAACGCTCGCTCTATCATAGCTACGCCAGCATTGTTAATCGAACGCTTCCGCAAAGTTCATCATCTGCATAATGGGTGCTAAGCACGATTAATACTGCGCCTGATTTGCGACTTTCCGCCGGCGGGGTGCGAACAATTGACAATTTATCGGCTGCCGGAACTCCCCTGCGCGTACAGGGGCATTTCTGCGGCTTCGCCAACGATCGCCATCGTTCGGCCGTGCTATATTCGAGCTCCTATCGGGGAAGTCGTTGGACCAAGATAGCGTTCTTCAGCTGAACATACGTCGATGCTTATCGCAAACTGGGCCGACTTTTTGCCCGAAAATGATTGCCCAGGAACGGTAAAAGTTAAGGCCGCGATAAAATCCTCCTCATTACGAGCGCCAGCCAGGGCCGTCGGCCGGAATGAGGATTCATCATTTGCATTTCACGACTCTGGCGCGCCTCCTCCGAACGACTCGCGCTCGTAGAGAGTCCGAATTAGAGGCAACCGCCCGAGAAGCAGCGCTCGGCTGGCGGACGATAAGTGACGTGAATTAAAAATCCGCGGAATAATCTCTCGACGGGAGGCCCGAAATCGAGGTTAACTCTCTCGCTCGTAACGATTCCGATTACGAGCGGAGGGACTTAAACGTAAAGCAGCGCCCCTTGCCCGGATTCATTCGCTCGTTCGCATCGTTTGTATAAACAACCGCGGGAGATAAGGCTGCCTCCGATTCCGCAGCTTCCGGTGATGCAGGCTGCGGAGCCCGGCCGTTTATTAAAAATCACTCTCGAATGAAACTGAAACGAAACTGCCGGCGCCCGGAAAATTACAGGCCTCCCTCGTGCGAGCGTACCTTGATGAGCGTGTAGGCCTTGCTCTCGACCAGGCTGGACGACCTGCGGCTCCTCCTCTGCTCGGCGAGGCCCTGCAGTCCTCTGCGCCGCCTCCGCCTCGGGGCCTCCTCCTGCAAGGCAAGACGCAGTAGACTCGCAAGTGCAAAGAAGACAATCTTTTATCGGCGACCAGTTTCGCGACCTCGTCGCGCGGAGACAAAGGAGCTGCTGCTGCTTTGAAAATTCGAAGGGAATATCGCGTAGCGCCAAGCGGCCTTTTGGCGGGGGGCCAGCGCCGAACCGATACTCCCGGCAGCGCTTCCTGCGACGCCGCCTTCTTTTTCTCCGGCGCGATTTATTGCGATGCGGCAGTTGCTACGCGACCAAGTTTCATCGTCCGAGCGCAGGCCTAAGCGGCGGCGGTGGCAAACGATGCGTAAGACAAGCGCTGGCACACTTGTCTTTACTCGCAGATTTTACTCTTGGCGCCAGTCGAGACACGCGCGACCAAGTACTGGCTCCGTCGTCTGCGCGAACAGCGATCGAGCTGTTTTTCTCCCGGCGAAGGAATTCCATCTCGGGTATAAAATTTTGAAAGGCGCCGATTGCCGGAGTCTGATGGGATCAGCTCGGGCCAGGAGACGCACTCACCCCGGCCTACTGCGCCAGGCGAGTATTTTCGTCAACCACTCGTCGTACTCTCGTTTCTCTCTTCGTTATTATGTAGCGTCCGGGTAAAGTGGCGCTCAAAGACTCGCCTCTGCTCGAGCCTTAACTATTCAAGCGCCTGTGCCGTTCTTGGGCCTTTTCTAATTAACTTTCAAAAATTCAGTTTTAATCCCGGCTCCCTGAATAACGCACAGGACTAAATTGCTGGCTCGCTGTGCCCGTGCCATGCCATGCTCATTGGATATGTGAATTCAGCCCGATAAGATAAGCGGCCGCTCTTCCCGTTCCGCGGGAGCCTGACGGTGCTGGGTGGGGGGGGGGGGGAGCTTTAAAGAATACATTTTCTTATCGCTCGCGATTTGAAAAAGCCCCGGCGCGCTACAACGTTAATTTCGTTTGCTCGCGCAGAAGTGGCCAAACACTCGCCGAGCTTTCGAGCTTCTCTCTACATTTTGAATCCCCATTAAGAGGCAGTTTGATCGAGAGACACTCGATTCCGCCGCAGACTAGCTGTCTTGGCCAGTGCACGCGCGCGCTTTCGAAACTGGAGCGCCGGATGATGCTGCCGCCGCTGAACTCTCGCTCTGTGTGCGCGGACAGCGTAGATCGATATGTAAGAATGCTCCCGCTGTTGCCTTTTTCGTGCCGAGCTTTTCAAGTTTGCTTGTGAATTTTCAATTTAACGTAAAGGTATGCAAGTAAAGTTTGTAGTAAATTTCTGCGCCCCTCCAAAAAAGGAGGAGAAGTTGAGCTCCTTCAGATTTCAGCCAAGCCGTTACTCACCGAGACGTTGTTCACGAACATGTCGGACTCGTGCTTCCTCGGCAGGTCCAGAAAGACGGCCATCCTCGTCTGGTCGTAGAGGTCCGCGTCGACGTAGAGGTCGAAGAGCGGCGCGCCGGAAAGCTTCAAGAGGGAGCCGACCAAAGGCGTTATGTCGGAGGGTGCCTCGCTCTTCGGCCAGATGTAACCGCCCAGTTCGTCCAGCAGCCTGTAGACTGCAACAGAGAGAGAGAGAGAGAGAGAGAGAGAGAGAGAATTACAGCGAGATTATAATGTCCGAGCTGCGCGGAATTTCGAACCAATCGTCTTTTTCCTCGAAAGTATATGAAATATATTAGCTACCCCGGGCAAAGCCGAACTCATAGCCGAAAGGGATAACGGCGCGGAGGAAAAGGCGAAATAGTAATGCCATTTGTAAAAGTGGATTCTGGCCGACCTCGCGCGGCCTATAGCTGTTGCTCCGTCGTCGTGTGCCTCTATAGCCAGCTCTTGCGCAATTAACTTTGGCCTTGGCAGCCTCTCAAACGTTTCCGATTCCGAGTGTCGTGCGACGAGATTGCTTCCCGCAAGCTCGCGCTCATGGGGCCGTATTATTTTTATTTTTCGGCCGATCAATGCACGGGACGACCTTGACATTCGCGCCGCACGTGCCTTCGATCGATCGGGCGGGAGCGCAAAACGTAACGGACGCGAGAGTATGATCGATCGAGGAGGAGCTAGGTTTTTCTTTGAGAATCGCATTCGTGCAGCCCGTAAAGCAGCTCGTTTGGGCCGGCTCGTGTGCGGCATTTCGTCAGCCTTGCACGCGAGTCCTCAATTAGCCTCAAACGGCTCTTTGCGATAAGCTTCGTATTCTCGTGCCGAAAATATCAAAGCGCATGCTGGCAATTGTACATTACTTGGATTAATCATGGATTATCAGCCGGCCGATATGAGAAAGTGGCTCAGTTTTGCGTGGCTCGCGTGCCTGTTTCGGAGCGCCATCTCCAGCTCTCGGCTTGTTAGTGTGTAATTAATGGCGGAGCGGCTGGCTCTCATTGTTTGTTATCCGAGGAAAACGCGCGGAGTATTCGGCCCGACTGCAGTTTCGAGCGTGCGCAGGCTCCAGTTGGCCGATCTGGCTTGCGCGCGAGAGCGGGAGAAGCCAGCCACAACTCGGGCTGGCTGATACAGCGCGCGTCACTCGCCCCCACCCAAATCGATATGCGACATCGCGGAGCCTCCATCCACTCGCTAATTTCATAATCGCCCGTTAATCCGGAATTCTTCTCCAGGCCCAGATGCTCCGTTATATCGGCTGGAAATCATATCCCAAGACAGCCGTCGAGTTTCGCGTAAACCGAATTTGTTAACATCTATCCGCAAATAGAGCTTCCATTCGGTGCAAGCGTCGTTAGTTGGACTCGGAGGCTGCGTCATTTTTACTTTTGAAATTCTCGTCTCGCCTCTGCCCACGCCCTACTCGGCGCTCCCTTCTCCCACTTGGACGGCCGATGGCACTATTATTCTGCTCGTGCAAATAGAAATTATTCCTTTTTCGAGCTCTCCCCCCACCGGCGCTTTAATTACGCTTCTCGTTAGCGGCCTCAGAAGGTTACTCCTTACTTAGCTTGGAGGCATAAATATTGCAAGCTGCAATCTACTTACCCGGCGCAAAGTCCACGGGTTTTTCTTTGAATTCGAGGCAGCTGCTGTAAAACTGGCCGAGCTTTTTGAAGGCGCCGCCCATCTTTCCCGTTTCATTGAGCAGCATCCCTGAAACAGATCGAAAAGCGGTGCGAGACTTATTGGTACACTAGCCGAGTGAGGAGGCGCGCAGGGTCAATGTCGCGCCGGGCGCGAGACGAGCACGCGAGCGGAGACGAGCTCGTTCGCACAGGATCCGGAGGATCTCTCTTCTCCGTTCGCGGACGTGCCTCGAAAGGGCAATGCCGCTGCAGGCCCGATTCGTTTTCGTTTCGTTTTTGCCAATGTTAATGCACATCCCTGAAACTACTGATGCTCCTTCGCGAGGCTCTTAAAAAATGCAGCCGCGATAACTGGGCGATAAATGGGAACGTATTTCTGCGACGAACCGATTCGGGCGTGCGCGATTCTTCGAACTTGACCCGCTAAAAATATCCCCGCGGGGATTAATCAAACCCGTTTGCTCTCTTGCGTAACTTTCGCCGCGTACGGCTTCGAGCAGGTTCGGTGTGGTTCAATGTTTCTCAGCTTTTTTCAGTGTATTCATTCATTGAAAGCTGTCGAGCCGCTGCGAAGCCCGACAAGACGTTTCGGCTGGGCCGGGGCAAACATTTTCCGAGAGCCCTCTAGCTCTGGTAAGGCGAATTCGAATTTATTTATTTCGGACTCCGCATTGCGCCGGATTAGCCGGAGAAGGAAACGGCCTTTTCCAAGCTGACGCGTCTGGAAATTTCGAGAGGCGGCACTCACGCTGTATCCGAGCGTCGAGCTGCTGCTGCAGCGAGGCGAAGCTCGAGCTCGGCTGGGGGGGCAGCCGGTTCTCGGATCCCCCGCAGGCGAACTGGTAAAAGTCCTTGCAGGGATCGACGCCCCGCTGCATCGTCGCGAGCATGCGGCGCGAGGCCTCGTGGCAGGCCGCCGACTCGCACACGCCCTCCTGGCCGTCCCTCTCCCGGATGCAAGCCTCGTCCTGCAACGCAGAGGAGAGACTCGATAGGAGGCCCTGACCCACGCCGAGGTACGGCTTCGGCTCGCTTCGATACTGACCAGCGCGGCGCACTCGCGGGGCTGCTCCCCCTCGGGCAGGCTGGTGATGAGAAAGAGGACGGGGCTGCTCACCAGGAGGCTCGTCACGAGCAGCATCGCGAACGTGAGCAGCGCCTGGTGCACGGCCTTGCTGCGCCGGAGCCAGTAGCACGGCACGCAGCAGATCCAGCTGCCCATCTGGCTGCCGCGCTCGAGCTGCACCATCGGCTCCTCCAGGCCCTGGCCGTCCTGCAACAGCAGAACACGGCCTTACCTCTCCCGCCCGTGGGCCGCGCGCCCGGCCGAGCGTGCCCCACGGGAGCGGGGCCCACCTCGTAGGACTGCCCGGCGCCCTGGTCCCGCGGCGTCGCCTGCTGCTGCTGCTCGGCGGTCCCGCTGCCGCTGCCGACGCCCGCCGCCGCATTCTGCTGCTGCTGCTGCGGCTGCTGCGGCTGCTGCGGCTGCTGCGGCTGGGCCGCGCAGAGGCTGCGCGGGCTCAGGGGGAGCCGCTCGGAGCGCGAGCCGGTGCCCCTGCGGGCCCCGCGGGACCCCGAACTCCGGCTCACCGTGCACAGAGCCACATTCGCCGGCTCCTGCTCCGCGGGCTCCCTCTGGCCCTGCTCGCGGCCCCGCAGCTCGCGCACGGTAGCGGCGTCGCGCGAGGCGCTACCGGCCCGCTCCTCCGTCCGGACGATCGGCCGGCGCCGGTGCAGCCACTGCGCCTACTGCCCGCCCGGCGCGAGCCTCTTGGCGCTGCACTCGGCCGGCGCCCGCATGCCCGGAGCTTCGACGTCGCTCTCGCCGAGGATGCAAGCTGAACGAGGCGGCCCGAGCTCGCCGCGGCTTCGGAGAACCGGTGCGCTTCGGGGATCGGGCTGGCGGCGCGCGCTCGTTCGTTCGGGCCTGTGGCGCGCGGCGGACTGGAGACACTGGTGGCTGGAGTACGCGACTACGCGGGCGGCGGGAGCGCGCGCTCTCGCCCCACCGCCGCCGCCGCCGACGCCGTTGGAGCACGCGCACGCGGCGCTCTCGCGCGTCGAAAATTAATTACGACTCGCAGCCCGTCGCAGTTAGCCGTACCAGGAGCGTCCTGCCCGAAGATATCGATTGCTGGCTCGCAACGCTTATTGCATGCGCGCGCCTTTTTATAGCGCCTGCACGTTACTCGAGAGCGATCCGGGAGATGCGAGGGAACTCAAGGTCGGCCCGAGCGCAGCTTTCGCGCGCGTCTCGGAAACGGAATCGTTTCGAGTTATCATACAATCTCGTTAAGCACTCGGCCCGAGTTAGCTTCCGTAAGCGGTAATACGTTTAGTTGTAATATCATTTGTCGCATTCCGCTCTTCCTCCTCGCACTAATTGTGAGCTCGGCGCACGTCGCTCACGCTGACATAAGTTTCAAAGTCCTGCACACTGAGCAAGCTGGCCAATCCCGGCGTACTTACCGCACGGGAATCGTCTGGTCCAGCGCTCAAAGTTGTTCATGGAGTATTCTTTACAACTTCGAAGGAACGAAAAGTTCGAGTCTCCCGCTCACGATCAAGCTCGTGTCGTGCCACAGGAGCGTCTGACGGACGCGGGCTTACTCTACTGAGGGGCAAGTGTTCACGCATTGAAATGACGAGCCGTGTGTAAAACGATGCAGGACAAAAAATAAAGATTTATTCACCCACGTACATTGTACAGAATAAGGTTGATTAAGTTCATTTCTCGCATGCAGATATCACTGATAAATTCTCTCCTTATATCCTCGACTTTTTTCTACATCGAAATTTCCGTACAGGCATGCACCAATAATAATCATATAATATAAATACATAGGAATTTCTAGGCTATACCTACAAATGAATCGATAAATTTATTCGTCGCGTCTTCGACATACCCATATGTAATTCTAATAATTTATTCCTTACAGTACTCAATCCTTTCTAAGCACACATAAAAATATGCCTCGCTATATGTTTAGCGTACAACTAATCAACTAATGTAACCGATTCTCGCAATTTATTTTAATCTTAAACAGATAAGGATTAGAATTCATATCAAATTCATACAACAAGAATATTTCGACGGAAAAATTTTACAATATACTTCTTTGATAAATATTTGGTAGTTCTTTTTATACTTGTATTTATTCTCTCTTCAGCGTAACATACATATTACGTTCGAAAAGTACTCGTCGAGCAGCTTTGTCGCAAATACTCAAGTCTTAATACTTTTCAATAACTCAGTGTATACTTCACCTTTCATATACAAATTCTTCTTTTCAACACAGAGAGCTGCAGTCACGCTAACTTAATATTTTTGCATAACAATGACTGGCTTTTAATAAATCTATTAAATCTCGTGTGTATTAAGAGTAGGTACATTGTAATTATATGTATTTTCTGGTTTCGCGCGACACTGCAAAGTAATCACTGCAATTTTAACATCATAGACATTTTCGATAAAATCTCATAAACTATATAAAAATTAAAAACTGATGACTAGTTTCATTTGGATGGAAAACTCTAGAAAAAACTTGTAGTATGTATTGAGATAGAGATAGAGAGAGAGAGAGAGAGAGAGAGAGAGAGAGAGAGAGAGAGAGAGAAAGAGTATACCTTTTATTTAAAAGTAATAATTCTATTTCGGATGACTATTTCGTTTTCAAGTATATAACGTCTTTATGTATCGTCTCTTTATAAAACTCTGATGCGGATAAACTAACAGAATGCTGTTACTATAGGCTTGTTGATGAATTCTCTAATACTGATATATCGTATATCTTTGTTTGCCAAGGTGTTTCCTCGCGTATGATGCCCGACGCACTCGACTCAAAAGTACAACTAAGGAAGTAAAGACAGTGGCTTCTTCGACTACACTATGCGCGTCACGTTACCTTTTTCTTCGTTATCAGTAAGAGTTCACTAATGAATTCTCGATATAGTTCTCCCGTTTCTCAAAAATTGATCCCAAAATTCCTCTTATTTTTGCGCGGCATGCGTGCATAAGTTGTGCTCGGTTCGATATTTTCATCTTCTACGCGTGCAATAGAGTAAAGCTGTGCAGGAACGTTTGAATTTGGTATGCTATTCCTCTATAACTTTCATTGATTTTATAGTTTGTGATGTAGGCCCTTGTAGCTAAAATGAAAATCGCAAATCATTGAATCGACATAATCATCCCGGAAACAAGAGGCGTATTTTATATATGTATGCATATTGTGTTATGTATAGTCCTTTAACAGTTCATATAAGTAGATTGGAAAAAGATTAGATACAATCAAAGGAAAACAGTTGCTAGGAGTGGTACCAATAATCGCAGACTAAACTCAGTCGGAAATTCAGACACTTAATCGCCTTTACCACGGATGTCTAGACGATCAGCGGCCTCTCTCGGACGGTAAACCGCGCGTACAAGGAATCAATAAATCAATAGACAGCTCGGCTAATAATCCGAAAGCAATATTCACGAGCAGAACTCGTGTTCAAACATAATGCACACGATACGCAAGCTTTTCTTTGAGATATGGACATTACAGTTTGCACAGCCGCAATTGTTCGTTGCCAGCACTTGTTGTGACCATCTCTCACGCGCGACAACCGGCGAACAAAACTAATGACCGTTTGACGTGGCACTTGTGCGAGGCTGCGCTGCGTCGTACTCGTCGCGAAGCGGACGTGTGTGGGTGGATGTGCGGGAAGTTGAGCGATCTTTCCGAACGTAAATTCATTACAAAAACGAGCAGCAGTCGTGTACATTGAGAGAGAGAGAGAGAGAGAGAGAGAGAGAGAGAGAGAGAGAGACAGGGGGGGGGGGGGACAGTGGAGCGAAAGTCAACCGGAGTGAAGTCGGCCGCGGATCTATTGATCTTATTCCCGCCGCGGCGAATTGCTTGTTTTATCACGCCGTGCAAAAGTTCAAAAGCAGCGGGCAACGCAAACACATCGAAAAGCCTCTCGTCGTCAGAATATGCGTATTGTCAAAAGTGCAGCGGTAGCTTCGTAAGTTGTGTCAAGCCAGATGGCGTAGCAGAAGAAGCAAAGTTAAATTTGGTGCATCCAGCACTGGGCTTTGATCGCAGGAGGCGCGCGCGCGGCCGAGAGGTCAGCCTCCGGTTGACTTGTACGCGATCGATATCAAGCGCGGCGAGACGCTGGAATAAAAGAGCCGAGCTGCTCCTCATTGCGCAATAATAATCCTGCTTTATCAATATCGCCCGCTCGGCCGGTATATGTAGTAGTGTCGGATGTGTTCTAAGAGAGATAGAGAGAGAGAGAGAGGGAGAGAGAGAGAAGGTGGGAAACTGGAGGCCAGATTACATGGCCGTGCTGCGCTCCTCGTGCGCCTTCTTCACGATCGCCAGCTTCGAGTGCGGATCCGCGGCTGGGAGCCCGGTGTAGGGCGGCTCCCGCGTCCCGTGGAGCATCAGCGTGAACTCACGGATCCAGCCGTGCTGCGGCGCCTGAGAGTTGAAGCTCACCTGAAAGGCGAGGAGGTTTTCGGTCACACGAGTGGCAACGCGCGCAAAAGGTCGGCCAGCTTACCTCCAGAAGCCAGGTTCCTTGCGGATACTCCCCCCAGGTGTGGGTGGTCATGAATGGCCACTTGGTGAAACCGTCCCGACGATCGTCGTCGTTGGCCCTTCTGCTGAGAATCATCGACCTGCGACCGAAGCCGAGAGCATTATACGCCTGCAGCGGCTAACGGCTCGCGCTCCGACCTAGTTCCGAGACGAGTGTAGGCGAATACTCACCTCGTGCCCATCGGCGACGTTAGGAAAAGTTCCAGATCTCCTCTGCGCGTGGCGTTCACCGAAATAACGGCCTGCACGTGCTCCAGATAATTCACGGCAAAGTCCGTCCCGGCGCAGGCATCCGTCTCGATCTTCAGGAGGATGGACCGATGGCTCGGCACTTCCCTGCGAACAATCGTGTGATTATCCGCCGAGTATTGATCAGGCGAGCCAGCAAGGTGAATAGACTATAGTGCTGAGAGAGTGGCGCGAGCTGAGCGAGATTATAATCCAACGAGCTTACTGCACTTGCTGAACGGTGCCGGCCATGCAGTGATATCTCGGCGGCACGGTCTTCCACTGCCTGGCCAAGGCGACCATGGCCCCGGCGTCCAGGACTCCGTAGCCGAAGAGGTGGTTGAACTCGAGGCCGACGCCGTTCATGGTCCAGTGAAACCTGCCCTTGGCGTCGAACAGCGAGTTCCTTTTGGAGGTGAGCACCGTCAGGTGCTGGATGTCCCGCCAGGTCAGCTGCGGACTGAAGCGACGACGTTATACATTGCGCAGCCTTTATCGCGCTTTATCGCGCTTTATCGCGCTTTCCCGTTCAAAGCTTCGAAGATAATGGCCTCAACAGCCGCTGCACTTTATGGAATCTAATTTCGCGAGCTTTTACGCGGAGCTACGGACGAGGAATCTTTGGAGCTATAAAACTCTGTCTCGAGCGGCGCGAAAGTGCGCTTCCCATTATAAACCGCTACGATTTATGCAGCGGCTCTCGATAAGTTCATATCATAGCGCGTAAGGTACAGCCGGCCAGTTGAAAAGTAAAAAGACGGGCAGCCCGTAGCCCTTGGCAATGAATTCCCCCTTATCACGAGATGGGAGAGAAAACTCACTTGGCCTCCAGAGCCAGAGCAAAGACGCCGGCAGCTTCCGGCGCGGCGGCCGATGTTCCGCTGTGCGTCGTCGTGCACTGCCCGTAGAGGTCCGTCGTCGCCTGCAAAGATACATGGGAGAAGCTGATGACTCGTAAATATTTATGCGCCTTAATGGCTCGGCGAGCTGTGGCCGTGGGGAGGGGAGCAGCCGATTTGCATCTCGCTCCTTCCCAACGCGTGATCGTAACTGTAAAGATTGAGAGCTGAGAGCAGCATCCCCGAAAAAAGGGAGAACGACTCACCACTCCGGTGTTGGGATCCTTGGCGCCGTTACTGAAAGTCGAGGCCAGAGTGCTCGAGCAGCTCTCGTCGTAGTGGGCGTTCTGGCCGTCGTTGATCGCGCTGTTGATGCTGACGGTCCACATGCTCGCGGCGTAGCCGTCGCAGTTGCAGTCGTCGTCCTCGCCCCCGTCGCCCGAGGCCCAGACGTAGATGTTGCCCAGGCCGTTGCGGCCCTGCTCGGAAGAGGCGCGGCTCGCGTTAGACTCGTGGCTCGGGAGAAATGAGGAATCGCAAATTACCTCGTTCACTCCCCGGACGATGGCTCGCATCGTCGCGTTCCTCGGGCCGTCGACGGTCTTGCCGTCGTCGGTCGGGCCCCAGGAGGCACTGTAGATGTCGATGAGGTCCGGCTCGTGGCCCATGCTGTTGGCCTCGATGAGGTCGGTCATGTAGGGCTGGTCCAGCATGCGGATGCCCGCGACCTTCGAGTCGTAGGCCACGCCGACGCCGCAGACGCCGTTGTCGCGGGCCGCCGCCACCTCGCCGGCGCACCTCGTTCCGTGGCTGCGAAACATGTCACGCGGCCATCATTGGTAAGGCTTCGATCGCGGCCGGCTGACGTCAGAGCAAGATGGAGCGTGTTTGCCGAAGCCCGAAGCGTTGACGAGCGGACGAGTGAAGCCAAAAGAGGGAAGCCGTGTCTCGTGTTTATTAGATTTCATTGGGGGCTCCGCTCATCTCGGCAGCTCGCGATTAAATTTTCAAATCGGCAAATCGGCTCGCGTCGCGGCAAATCTCTCCAAACGAGCCTCATTAGTCCGGGGGGAGCGCAGAGGAAGCGGGAGAAGAGGGCACGCGAATTAATCACGCGGAGAGGACGGCAGTCTCCCTCCAATACTCCCAGTGCTAGCATGTTCAATGAGATATTCACCTGTTGAACCAGTCGTCCGTGTACCTCGGGTAGGGGTACGGGTCGTTACTGCTGAAGTCGTACGAAGCTTTCGCGTTCTGCAACAGAGAAGAAGGAGAATAATAAATAAATAAATAAATAAATAAATAAATAAATAAATAAATGAATAAATAAATAAATAAGCAGCAACAAGTTGCTCGAGCCCCGTGCGACGGTACGCAGAGAGCCCGCAGTCTGACGTCATGCGGCTTCTATTTATATACACGCACGGCGTGCGTGATTTTTCTCCTCCCCCGGCCCTATGTCTCATCGATATTCGAGAACCCGTTATTCAGGCGCAGGTTTGCACGCGGTGTTTGCACGGAGCGTCGATAAAAATCGATGGTTAATTTAGCTATTCACGCGCAGCGCCCGATCAATTGGGAGCCACGCCGGATTCAATTAAAGCACACGCGCGGCGTCGATTGAACGTTTTACTGGCAATTACGCCCCGATGACGCGCCTCCCCTTTCCATCCGGCCGAATAACAGCTGCGGACTCGGAATCAATGCGCGCGATCGGAGCGCGTCTCGGAGAGTGACGGAGAAGCGCGGGAGCGTCGACTGGCTCATTTGAATTTCAAAGCGAATTTCCGTAGCGCCGTCGTAGGATTATGCTAAAACGTACAGGCGCAGGCAGAGACGTCGGGAAAAAGGAGCGTAGCGAGGTTCCCTCTCTCGCGCGGCTTTGTAATAACGCCCGCGTCCGCCCACTTGTATATTATCACCGGGAGCTTCTCCGCTGCACGAACCTGTTGTTCAGAGCTCGCGCGCAGCGGGATATCGAGTTTGCGCAAAAGGAACAGTAAGTTTCTCTGCCAGCCTTGGCTTCCGAAAAATGGAGAAGCGTGGCTGCGTCTGACGCGTACTCGATATGAGGTTCGTTATGCAAGCGCTTGTCATCTACCAGATTTTCTCGATTAAGCTCGATTAAGCGGGTCTTCTCCAGCGGAGCGAGGATAAGCTCGGAGAGAGCGACTGTACTTACGTAATTGTACTTGAGGTCGGGATGCATGTAGTCAACTCCTGCAACAGAGAAACAATTTTTCTCACTATAGGTACTGAGCTGCCGGAGGCTTGCCATTTCCGGAAGCGTTTCGTGCGCTGAGGGGTAAAACGGCTTCGCGACCTTCGATTCGCTCAGATATAATGGGCGTCCCGCTGAGCTCCGGCGGTTCGACAACATGATTTCCTCAAATTTATCTCGAGCTCGTTTCATCACGCGACCTCCATGGGAGCCATAAAAAACCGAAGCTCAGCCCTCTCGGGAGAATAAGCCATTCGTTGACCTTTTATATCCCGCTTCTTATTTTGCTTAGCGTTATAAAGGCCAAGTGGCCGCGTAAGTCGCCTCTGAATAAAGCTCGAATTTTCATGGTGCCCGCGTGATTGTAAAAATAGGAATGAATTCTATAAAAAGTCTGCCCGTGCGAATCGTCCTCGATTGAAAGTAAAAATGAAAAAAGTCTGATCCAAGACAAGGCCCAGCCAAGTAGGTATTTAAGGAACGATCGTGCAGGCTGTGTACTGACCGTCGTCCATGATGGCGGTGGTGACGTTCTTGCCGGTGAAGCCCTGCGCCCAGGCAGCCTCGACGTTCAGGTCGAGCTTGGGCTTGCCGCCGTTCTGGCCGGTGTTCTTGAGGTACCACTGGTACTGGAAGTACGGATCCGTGGGATCGCGCGAGGCGGGGTTCGATGCCGGGTTCTTCAGCTCGTTGTACAGCGGCACGAGCTTCTCCACGCTGAGCGGCTTGTAGCCGCGTTTCACTCGCTTGAAGCCCGGCTGCTGCACCGCCGTGTGCACCTGCGCAAACAGTCCTTTTACACTTGGTGCAGCGTCGAATGCTTGCCCGAACCCGCTCCTAGGGCCTCTCGGTCGCCCGTCAACGAGCCGTGTATAATCGACCGTCCATGCGGCGCCGAATCGTCGAGCGAGTTTATACGGGCTTTTTCCTTTCGCCGTAAGCGACGATGACGATGACGGGGAAAAAGGCACGACAAAGGCCCCCACACGTGCCGCACGCAAGCCGAAGCTCGAGCGGGGCGCGGGTATCGATTCGGCCTGTCGCGCCGTTTGCCTTTGCATTTCTACCTTTTTCTCCCGTCGCGCGGCTGACCGTACGCCGGCCCTCTCTACTGCGGAGCGCCGCTGGATGAGCGTTCGTAGACGTGAGCGGCATCCGCCAGCGTCCTCGGCGAAGAGAGAGAGAGAGAGAGCCGGGAAACGCGCTTCTCGCTCAGCCTCGAGACCTACTCACCAGGGGATCCACTTTCAGTCTTCGCGTCTGGGACACGGACCGCTTGCTCCTCGCGTGCGGCAGAGTCCTGTGCACAAAGTGGTACTCCGTCTGACTGCCCAGAACCTGCAAGCACAAGCGACGTCAGGCATTTCTGTTTGCGGGAAATAACTGCGGTTGATTGCAATTCGTTGGGGCGCGGAGGAATCGAACACGGCCTGCGCGTGAAACGAGAAACGGAAAGTCCCGCGTGTAAAAGAAGCCGAGGCTGTATAAATTGCGAATAAAATATGCCCCCGCAACGCAGCCGTCTCCGGTGGCGGATCTTCTTTCGCAGCCGCAGAGTTTTCCCTTTCCTCTGGAGAAGAGTGCGGCATGATAAGGCACGTAAGGCCGAACCGAACTCTAAACAAATTTAGTCAGTTGCGTAAACTCGGCCAGATAAGCGAATCTAACGTTTCCCCTCTGCTTACATTTCAACGAGCGGCACAAGTTGACCAAGCCGGCCGACGCGGCTGGATCGGAAAAGTTTCGCGCGCGCCTCGACTTCCGGCGACGCGAGCTGCCCGATTGATTGCCAAGCTTTCAGGATTAAAGGAGCCTCCGAATAAACGCAACGCAGCTCTGCATCGCAATGAGCGGAACGCGATGCGGGCATCGGAAGAGAGCAGCCGAGGGCCAATTAAAAAAGCAATGAAACCCGCGCGTGGCATTCACGGCTCAGCCAATGATCGGCCGAATCGTCTCTTCCGCACGACAGCTGGACAGCTACGTTAGCCCCCTTGTTTTCCTTCTCGTGAGAGCGCCGGGAAAGTGGCCAGACTATTGATTTTGCCGTGATAACGGCTCTCTTTATGGCGCCGCGGACTAGGCTGCAAGTCAGTCGTACGAGCCGGCTGGAATGCTTTTCGAACTGCGCGCGTTATCCAGTATTTTGCCAGTGTCGGCGGAGGTGATTGGCTGTCACTCGGGAGGACGGAAGACCGGGCGAATGGCCGCCCCCTCGCACGCGAAGCCCTACTGACCTGACCTGTCGAGCTGCGTTCCACCGAGCAATCTGCCCCCCATTTTTCCAAATACCTCGCTGAGCGGATATCCGTCGAAAGAGTTGCCGCCTGCATAAACGAGAGGATGACAAAATCCAGGGGAGGAACGAGATAGTTGCTATAGTCGAGCATCGCCGAGCTGATGCACGAGCGTGGCTCGTTTCTCATCTGCGAAGTTTCCTCCCCAGGTGGGATCTGGCTGCTTATAGGGCGATGCGCCCCGCGGAGCCACTTTAGCTCGGTTAACGACGCAGCTGGCTTCTTCCGGCGAGCAAGGTCGCGGGCCTTTGCCCCAGCAGCCACCACTTTAAACGGAATTTTCGCTCGCGCTTTCCTGCCTCTCGAGTATGGCAAACCCGTAATAACGAGTAACGTGGAGTAACATGCGCTCTCATCATCGCGGCTGGCACTTTAATCATCGGAAATCCCGCGGATCGATCGGCCCGGCGAAGATTGGTGCAGCCTCGAGCGGTTATAATGGGAGAAGAAGGCTGCGTATGGATAAGACAGACGTAAGGTGCGCCAGAGCGGGATTCGAACGCGCGGCGCGCGCAGGCAACGACAACATATGGCGGCGGGCCGCACGTGAAGCGCTATGTACTGACCGGGCCGAGGTTGACGAAGCCGTTCCTGCTGGCGATCCTGTCAGCGACGTGCCTGGCCGCGGGCTGCCTCATCTTGACGAGGAAGCTGTTGGTGAAGACCTCGGCGCGCGCCTCCCCGAGCAGCGCCAGCAGCCCGGCCAGCAGGAGCAGCGGCGCCAGTCCCGTCCTGGTCATCGTCCCGCGATGCTGCGGAGCCCGCGCTCGACCCCCCGGCGACGGCCCGTCGAGACGGCCGCGGCTGCCCCGGCACGAGCGCGCCACCGCCAAAGAAGCGACGGTCACACGTGCACTCGCCATGCTCGCCCGAAACCGACTGGCCACTGGCCCACAGCCCACTAGCGGCGCAGCTGCTCCGCTGCGCGCTCGAGACACCGCGGCGCCACCTGCGGCGGCTCGGCGCTCNTGCGCTCGCCTCCCTGAATAAGTGATCCTGGCGCTCGTTGTTATCCAGCTGAATTCTTAAAATCAGCCGAAGCCCTCTCGGCCGCGCGTACATAAGTAACGAGGCAACTTTTTCCCCAGATCATAACCAATCAATTATTCTCTCGTCTCTCTCTCTCTCTCGATGCGAATTAAAAACGGGCGGCCGAGGAAAATAATTGATTTGATAAAATCGATGGAGCGCGCTCGCTGACAAGTTCTCGCAGGGCGAGCTAACCCTACGCCGACAGGCGGGCCACATATCGATCTCAGCGGAGTCCATCTCCTGGCTGGGGAAAGGAGCGCGAGGCGGAGGAGGAGGAAGAGAAAAAAGATTACATCTGCCGAAAAAAAGAGCTCTCGAGTCTCTCGCGTGAATTGTATTTCATCGTTATTTATGGAGGCGAGAGACAAGCGAGAGAGGCTTTTTTCACTTCGGATCGAAGGAGGGCCAGAGGCATTAGAGAGTCCCCGGAGTCCTCGTATGTCATTAGCCCGAGAGAAAGAGAGGCGTGCTTGCGAGAGTGGACCGTCGATAGTCCTAAGGACACCCTCGTTAATGTCGATTTTTGTCTGTCTTCACAACTTTTCCGCTCTGTCCTCCACTCTCTGTCGTCGGTTTCTTTTGTTCGTTAAAAATAAGTTTTGTGTACAGTTTTGCGTGCAACCGGTCGATGAACTTTTCTACCAGTTGGCAGTCCTTCGTTTCAGAATTTCTCAATCCAAGCTCTACGAGAAGATGCTTTCGTGGCTTGTACTCTATACTGTGACGAAGCGGAGCCTCGCCTTGTACAAGCCGCATCAAAGACGTATACGCCACTCGTTGGAAACAATCCGAAAACTCTGTTCTGGCTCAGGTTCGAAACGAGCATAAGAAATCTACTGTGGTGTCAATGCTGCTACTGTATCTAAAGTCTCGTTTATTGCTTCTCTTTAACCTTCGAACAAATATAACAATATAATTACGTCGCCTGTATGCAGAGTCTTTTATAGCAGTCAGTCAACTCCGGCGCGGAGTTTTTGCTAAATGCGAGCGATGGCTGTATTTACAAAGTTTTTTCTCTTTCTATGGAAATCCATCTTCAGTTCAAGAGTAAGCAGCTTCAAGACGGTGCTGATAAACAATTTTTTGTATAAAGTGCGTTCTCAAACGAATACGTGACTCTTGAACTTGTTACTATTCTAAGAACTATGTACAAATCAAATTCAAATCATGTAACACATTTATGTAACACGCAAAACTAAGAGAAACGATAAGGAGCTCTCGGAAGTGGGCTTCTCGGGTTTTCTCTCAAATAGGAGCATTGTATTGTTGTTATTCCACAACGCCACTATCACTAGTACAAACAAACCATCTCAAACTTGGTAAAAAGCTTTTAACAGAATTTCGTACCGATCTAGTGCTGTTGGAACACGGAAGTGGGCGCGCAAAGTAAAATGAACTGGCGCAACTTGCATAAATTGATTCTGTGTAGCATTGAAATTCTCCATCTGGCACGAATCATCGTCGAAAAAAAAGGAGCTGCGAATTTCACTGTACTTTGCACTCGGAGGAAAAAAGAAAAAGCAGCGGGAACCTTTTACCTGAATCAAACTTGCCGTCTGGGTAGACTGCGAAATTGAAAACCTGAAAAAGCGTTAAAGTAGAGACTTCTCTTTCTATATTTGCTACTCTCGATGAGTCGTTCGTAAGTGACTGGAATATTATTCGCTGTATCAAAACTTAATTGCACGATGTTCTCTTCTTGACCCGTTTAGCTCAAGTGTATACCGTTGAAAGATCAATAAATTTCGTCCCCGGCTTTACCGATTCTCATTTTCAATACTTTAACGCATTTTTACGTCTGCAACGCAGCTTTCTGATTTTATTATTATTATTACTCTTTTATTCTTTAACGTGATTTTCTCACTTCTATACAACTAGTTTAGTTATTGTTTACAGAATCGATAAGTTTAGCCGTGCCACGGGTTCAAGTGTACTTTCACTGTGTTAATTAAATGTTTACTGGTAGACACCCTCTAGTAGATAATATATACGTTATATTCGCGGAATAATAATAAACGCAGTCGTTTGCATAGTATAACATGACTGACTAATATACGAGACTCTGCAATTTGCGCGACGCGAAAACGTTCTGGCGGTCCAATTACCAATCATAACCAACGATCCAATTCTCATAATTACATACAGCAATCCAGTATCAAAAATGTTCTAGCGCGATACAAACTCAAATGAAATTAATCTCCAAAATCATATATCTAGACGAAATGATAAGATAGCCGTTGCCTATGTATGTACAATGCAAAATGATAGGCCGCACATTCACGCGCACGGGAAAAAATGAAGAAAAATGAAGAAAAATAAGAAAATCATATGGAACAGAGGAAAAAAAAGAAGAAATCGGTGAACTTAAAGTGATAAATGTCTACGACTACTGGTAGGCAACAGCAACGTTAAAAGCGCTGGCTAATAATAACGAGTAAACAAAACGTTAATTATATAACGAACAGAATAAATAAAAGATCATAATACGAACAGTTGATTAGACAAGTTCCACAAAACCAAAACCATGTCATGACACCATGCATCCCCCACGTGATTGGATCAAGGAACATAACTGCAATTTCAACAACAACAAAATAATAATCACTGGCGCCGTTCCACACAGTAGCTTCATACTGTCATTTTTGTCGCCGGTGCGCACTATATAAGGCAGCAGAATAAGTGTTGCTTGAGGAAATTACGCGAGCGAGCGGGCGAGCGGTTTCGCGTAATTGTTGCAATATCTCTTTTGCGCCCCTGACGATGCAGGGCGTCGAAAATTCGCGCGCCAGTGAATCTACACGCGCTCCGAGTACATACTCAAACCTTGCATAGACAATAACACATAAAAAAATGTCTACGAGCATCCTAGGCCTTTTATCGTTTCCTATTCATGTCTGTTCCGTTCTTGCTTTTCTACTCCACATACGATCGACAAAGTACACAACGAGAAAAACAGAGATACACGCACAGACAAAGTGTCATAAAAACAAAACAGAGTATGACAGATCGTAACATAGAATAACAGAGGAGGGCACTGGGGGGCACATAATAATATCACGAATGCGTGACGAATCGTGATGGTTATCGTATTCATATATATAAAAATAAGTATACACGACAATATCGGTATATGTCATCCAGTGAAGTATCGTGTTGTGTGTACATATGCCAAAGAAGTCTGATTTGAAATATTGTCATGAGGTGAGATCGCCGTAAAGAGACACACAGAGAGAGAGAGAGAGAAAGATAATATTGCGCGGTGATCGAATGTTATAAGCGTCCGTTAATGGCGATATCGGCGCGTAACGCGAGTGAGAGAGGAATAGCCGCTTGGCGCGTGTTAATGAGAACGATTCAACCCCCTCACGCGCACACACACTGCAGAATAGCCAACCAACCCGCCAAGTGATCGAATCCCCGCTTCAAGGTCAAGGTCGACGACGTGGCGACTCAAATACACACACACACACACACACACACACAGAGTCGGGCGCATCAAAAGCCGTAAACCCCGTGTGTGGATGCCTCTCTCCCTACAGCCGACCGTACGCGGAAATTTACCGAACGAAGCCGATATCCCTTTCTCCGGGCAAACGAACGGAAGTGCCAAGCCAGGTATCGAGATTACGCTACTCGCTGGTGTGCATGTGTGTGGACGTACTGCGCCGCTGCAGATCGATCCGCTCGTGAGATGCTCGGCACGCTGCATATACGCGTACGCCGCACAATCGAGTCGAGAGTGTTCGTGGGTAAGCGGTACGTAGTATATGTATAATTTTCTGCAGAGATAATGAAAAAAAAAAAAAATACACCAGACACAATATATTCCGACGCAAAGTCCTCGGAAATATCTAAAGGCATGCGTCTCTAGTACAGATATACCTCTCACCAGTCAGACATATGCTCGTGTACGTGTGATGCAAAAGGTTGAAAAATCCGCCCGCCACATCCCAGCGAGAATGAGTTTAACGAAGCTTCGATTGTCAGACGAGTAGGATGCTCGAGTGAGTGAGCGAGTGAAAAGCAAGCAGATTTCTGGTTGCCAGAACCCCAAATGAATGAAATTGCGCGGGGAAGAGATGAATAAAGAGTGGAAAAAATGGCTAGCACGAAATATATATCTCACTGAGTCTGATCCATTATGCACAAACGTGTATATATAGTAAGTAATGTAGTATACTATAGACTGACATAATACATGACACTCCGTTATTTGATGATGATCTAATGGAAGCTTTTGTGAAAACTTACTGAATCTTCTCAAGAAATTGCTGCTCGCGTCCTCGGCGTGCTTGCGGTGGTGCGCGGTCGAGGAGGAGTAGGCGTCGCTCCTAGACCTCGAGGCCGAGGCGGAGTCGGCGGGGCCGGCAGCGAGCAGCGCCTGAGCGCCGGCCGCCTCGCTGGGCGAGTCCTTCTGATACTTAATGTTGGGCACCGAGAGCAGCCTGCCCTCGGCGCGTTTGGCCTCGGCCCGCTTGGCCTGCAAGCTCTTGACCACCCGCTTGAAGCGCATCGGCGGCTTGATCGGCGCTGCGGCGGCTGCTGCTGCGGCGGCCGCGGCCTCGCTATTCAGCGCCAGATTCGTCGGCCGGTGCAGCTGGTCCTGCTGCTCCTCGCTGCGGGACCTGCCGGCCGTCAGACAGGTCGCGGCGTCGTTGCTCGTCGCGCGACGCAGGAAGTCCGAGGCTCGGCTGCCCACTTCCGGCACCCGGTCGTTCGCCGGTTCGCGCGCTTCGGGCGACTGCGGCGACTCTAGCTCTACGCTTTGCACTGGGGACAACGTCCTTGTGTTATCACTCGAGGATTTCTGTTGCTGCTGCTGCTGCTGCTGCTGCTGCTGCTGCTGCTGGCTGCCGCCGCTGCTGCCGACGCTGTTGTTGGCGGCGATGTGCAGGCTGGCATGCTAGAGCACAGGGAGTTGCGGTCGGGTCAGCCTTTTGTTGCCTACGTATCTCGAGCTGTTTCTCCGTTGCTTTTGGCGGATTGTTTGCTTTTTTAATCAGTGGTTCGGTGGGGTGGCGGGTCACACTGGGTTACCGGGGCTCGGTTAGATCTCTTTTCTCTTTTTCAACAAAAGCGGAAAACAACAGGCGAATTCGGTTTTAGTCTGGCGGAGGGTTACTATATTATGCGGTGGTGGTGGTGCTGGTGGTGATGGTATACGTTGGCCGACATCGGCACCTCCCTTTGCTCGATTCGGGGATGCGGGTTGGGTGTGGGGTTGAAAATAATACAGAGAGAGAGAGAGAGAGTCGGACATTTCGAAGAGAAACCTGGTGAGAACGTTTCCCGCGAGGCTTCGCAGCTCTTGTTCGAGTCTTGAATCCTCGATTATGAATGCGACAGAGGCTCGCGGGGGACACTTTTTCACCAGGTTCTTTTGCTGACTTGCCAAGCTTGAGAAGAGCTGGAAACAGGGAGGGAGCGGCGACAATTCAGAACAAAAAGAATGCAAGAGCTAGAGCTAGAGGGAGAGGAGAAGAACCGCGAGGCTGCGAAAATTGCTCTAAATGCAACGGAAGGCACAAGTAGAACGTAAAAGAAAGAGCGGGATGGAGCGTGAGGGGGAAACAAAGGGGAGAGACAAAGGATAGCCAAACCAAAAAGTAAGACAACCCAAACGGGAAGAGAGAGAGAGAGGGAGAGAGTAAAATTAACAAACTTAAAAGCAGAAACAAAACAAAAAAAAACACAAGTACCGCATCTTGGGAGGTGGACGTCGGCGTGGTCGCCTTACTCTTGAGCTCGGCCTTGCTTTGCTGTCGCTTCAGCTTGAAGCTCTTCCATCCAAAGCCTCCACCGCCTCCACCGCTACCTCCGCCGTCCTTCTCCTCGGCTACTTGCTGCTGTTGCTGCAGAAGAATCTCACGCCGTCATTTCTCTCTTCCCGCTAATTCTTCCCCCTTTTTCATTTTCCGCTTACGCATCGGAGGCAGGGCGACTCGGCTCTCGCTCTGTTTTGATTTCGGGATATCGCGCGATCCATCATGGGGAGTGTGTGTGTGTGTGCGTGTGTGTGAAAGAGAGAGAAGGGGCGGGAAACGCGCGAGCGCCTGTTCGTTATTTTTTATCCTCCACGACTATATACACGATTACCTAATCTCGAGCCGAAATCCCTGCGGCCGTTCGGCACTTGCTCTATCTCGCCCTGCAGTCGGCGCGGAGTGTACGTATGAGTGTGTACCTTTCGGGGCGCTAACCTACTTTCGCGCGCTACTCTCACCCACTCGCAGCTCTCCGCCAGCCTGTATCGGCCAGATCTGTGCGCCGGGCTACCCGTAAATTTAAAGACTCTCTCGTCCAGCGACGCATCGCAATCAACGGAAGATCGTTCCTTTGCTGTACGACTACGTACACACGCTTCCCTCCTATTTGTTCCTTTCTTTTTTACTGCGCAAGACTTATCGGGCAGCGCCATCGAGCTGATGTTTGAAATTTTGAAAGAGAGAGACACTGCCAGGGGATGGTGGGGAGGGGGCTCGTTTTACGAGGATCCGAGTTAATTGCACGTTTGATCTTATCCGTAAAAGCCGTAAAAGCGATCCACGCAATTTGTCGACCGTTCGCGAGTATCGCTTGCGTCTGATCTACGGAGAAGAAGTCGGTTAGTACAAGTTTTATCTGGATACGGTTATGCGTGTGTGAGTGTGTGTATGAGAGAGAGAGAGAGAGAGAGAGAGAGAGAGAGAGAGAGGAGAGAGTTTTACGTGTGATCCGCGTGTGGTCAAAAGATTACGTGTGCCGTACATGTCATCTCCATCAAAGAGGGTGGCAGAGAGTAGGAAGAGAGCTTGAATTTCAGGTAGTTTGGCGCTTATCAACCATCGGCGATTAATTCTCGAAAACTGGGGAAACTCATTCTTACTGATGATAATTACTCGAGCATCTCACACGCTCCAAGAAGCGGAGAGCTTGACGAGTACTCAACTCGGGAATCTCTCGATGCAATTCACATTCAATTTCTCCATCGAAATGACAAACGCCAACGGCGTCGAGCGATCCCTGGGAGAACCGACATTATTTACGTAAATCGTAGCACTCAAAAACAAAAAGAATTGCCTGCATCCAGCCGATATGCGGACTGGCATTGAAATTGAAGTGTCATTTTTCCAGCTTCTCTCTCCGCAAGCAAGAATCCAATCGACAATCTTTTTATTTCTTATGTATTCCGCGCATGGACTCGATATCCTATAATATATAGATCTATAATACAGAAAGTCATCGCAAATGCGAGGCCACTTGTCACTTCCCAAAAGCTTTCTTCCCTCGTTAAAGAAGGTAACGACAGACTTTCCAGTCACAACGTGAGATTCGATCAAATGCCCCTACACTCGAAAGTCTATACTTTATGACCTAAGATGCTCATAGAAATCATCAACGCACCACCGAGTTATTTCCTCTAGGCTACGACGAGACTTTAAGGCGATTATATAATATATTATGCTTTTTTCTACAACACAGAGGGTGGCTACTGTAAATTTAACACTTCAACTCGCGTGCTTACTCTTTTTACATGATAAACAATTTGACTTCACGCGAGCAGACCGTAAAGAATTATCGATTTCAGCAATTCACGATTAAATTTTATTCACTCGAAAAAATTTGTCCCGATTTCAATAATTACACTTGAACATATAAAAGCATTCGCGTTGATCGTATCAGCGATAATCGTTTAATCAGACAAAAATAAAGCCTCCGTTTATCGAATATTTCGCATATATTTTGACTATCGGAGCGTGTATTTATTGTTCCCGCGTACGATTGCAGTTTAAACGGCATACACTTGACTGTTTGTCAAATATTATCATGGCTGAGGATTTAATTCATATTTATTTATAGAAATCAGAAAATATTTTCGCACGTGAGAATTAATCGATGCCATGTTGCCAGGCTCGACTGTGCGAGAATGCATAAATATTTTGAAATATCGAGCTCCGTGGCCGTAGCAAAAAAAATCTTAATAAACTAGCATCAGCAGTAACATCAAGAATTGTCCAGAAAAATGCGAACACGATCACTGAAACGCACGATGCGCATGCAGAACTAGAAAAAAAACACATCAACATGCAACATACGGCATATAGAAGGGTATAAACAACTCTGGGTCGGAATATAACGCAGCTTTTCAAGTCTATCCAAATGGAATCGGGCATAACGTTTTTCAACAAACGAACAACATACAGTAAGTTAAACAACGACAAGCCAAATTCCAGGTAAAAGCATATAACTCGTGCATAGCTGCTAAAATCATTCCCTGATACTATCTCCCGTTACCATTGTCGTTGTTCTCGGCGTCATTCGTATTCCTCTAAATTTCGAGCGACATGCGATGAAAATACGGATTATAGTAATCATAACTTTAACTTTTTCAATATTTTATTATTAACATTAAAATGAACAAGGTCGCAAAATATATCTCAAACATTTTGATGAAAAAATTTCAAGAAGGCCGTACACATGTATTTTATTTTTATGCATGTTTTGTGTTCTATAATTTTGGTCTGACAAATAATATCATCTCATTTTCATCGACACCTTTCAAACGCAACGCGAGGATATTGCGTATTTAGACGAATGTAAGGCAAAACATGAAAAAATATGTAGCATCTTTTTCTTACACATGTACACTCTCTGTCACGGCATTAGGACGGCGAGGTATTCATGTTAATATGGGCATGCACCGATATAGGGATATGAGCAAAATGAAATATCTAGAGCCAATCTCATCGAACGTTGGAGATATGTGTAAAAAAATAATAAAGTAAAAAGCAGCCAATCGTATCCTGACGTTCACAGATGGATGCACACAGAAGGATAACTATTCGAAGCGACGACAAATGATGCCCCGGTATGTGGGAAGGAGAAAAGATGGCAGCTATTTTTCGGATATTAAACATCGATTTTCGAAAAAGAGAAAGAAGAAAGGGAGTAAAAGGTCAGCCACTAATGGCTGACTGCTGTATGCGCATCTATGATCTGAAAGTCGTTGCAAATAAGCACCTCTTATCTATTCGCGTTGTATTGAAAAATTATTTTGAAAGTAGCTGCCACCTCTTGTTCCATCGATAGGTCACAGTCACGTCAAGTTCGTCCTCAGCTGATAAACACACTACCTTCTAGGAATGCCTAATTCAACATTATTGTTCATCACTACTCTTCCTCCAGTGCACTTTATACGAGCAGAGTGAACATGGCCACACTTATTTTTACGATTCACTGTTCAATTATCCATCATTTTATCAAAAAAAGAGGGACAAATTTCGTCTTTTTTGTTCGCGGCCGTGTAAATCAATAGTGAACAAAATATTGACTCTTTCGATTGATTTTTCTTGTTTCTGTTATCCGACATAAAAAGTGCAATCCATTCGATTCTTGTATTCGAGAACATGTACATAGAAAAAATACCCGGAACGATTGAGATTTTTTAGAGAGGCGAAAGAAACGGAGAGAAATAGAAAAAGAGAGCGGCTACGTGAAAAATGAGTGAACGCAACAATGAGTTTTCAAAGACTCAGCGCAGAGACACCGAATAACGATTAGTATGAAAAATACTGCACAATGTTCTATGTAGATCACAACGACGCCAATTTCCAATACCTCACACCAATTTTCAGAGTGGAAACAGAAACATAATAGAAAAAAGCACACGTTTCACAATTAAAGAAAAACACAATTATAGTAAGACAAAATATTTCACGTATACAAATGTCAATGTCGAGTAAATCTAAACCATGTACCATGCAGCGTACGATGTATTATTTCTCTCGTTTATATAATTACGTTAATTTCATCGAAACAAGTCCCCTGAACGTATAAGAGAGGGATAAGGAAAATGACAAGATTGACCCGCAGTTGCCAATGACGTTCCATACTCGAATTTCGAAGCAATAAATTCATGCTCTCAATATTTGTCACTTTTATTCAGCAAATGGATGGCACTTCTTTTAAACGTACGCTTTATACAAAAAACTACTTTCCTATTCCTTATTCATAGCTATTCTCAGGAAAGTCCAAGAGATTTGAGTTTACGTTTTCGTCTGCTTTCTCAACAGTCTCTACGAATGACACAGTTATTTTCTCTTCTGCAAAAATTCTTCAGCGATCTCAGAACTTTGAATTCTTTCCGTACACTCGAAAGAGCACGCTTCTTTTTCACTTAAATGTGCACTTTTTTCGTATTCGAGCGGCTTGATTATGTATGCACACATATCCATGGTAATGGAACTTTGTCTATAAAATCTATTCTATTCTGTATATATGTATAAGCTGTATCAATTATACATAAATAAACGGAACAAAAACGATAAAATATCGTGAAAGCAAAATAGCATGATTTCTCTGGAAAGATATACTCTCAAGTTATAATACAAGAAACTAATAGGAGTGAGCTGATGGGAGCATCGAAATAATGTCGTCTCACATTTATTCTAAAACGAAACTAATCGTCTCCTGCATTTTAAGGCGTTTTGCTATTGTTTCTCCCGTTTGCGTTTCATGTATTGTCGAACTCTATCGCATATAGGTATATGTACACATGAGTATATAAGAATGAATATAAACTCTGACTATTTATACATATATGTATCGTCATAACGTATCGTCTGCCACTCATGCCGCATTCTTTTACTCTTGTTTTGTCATATTTTTTGTACTTCTGTTTTATTAATCTTGCACACATTATTTCATAAAAGTAAAAAAATTACTTTGGCCTTTTATCGTATAAAAATGGCGATTTGGGGTGTGTATCACAAAGGGGTCGTGGGGGTGGTAGTGTGTTGGTGAGGGTGCGAGGTAAGGTTACATCAATGCGCTCAGCCTCGGTTGGGCTAACTATTAAAATAGCATTTGAATAATCGACGGGGGTGTCGTACAGGGGGAGTGAGAGAGAAAGAAGTACGGGTTCGTGTGTATCGATCATTTGGTAAGGTATGTCATTTTGTACGAGAGAAGGGGTTATTTGGACCGTTAAGTCGACGCCGAAGGATTTTTTCTCGGCTTCTGGTTTACAACGGAGGACTGCTCGTCGAGGGAAAAGTGGCCTTTACCTCCTGCAATTTCGCAACATATCGATGCGGCGTATAAAATATATGTGATTCCGAACTTTTATCGCACGGAAAATTAAGCGAAATTTCATAAAGGTAATTTATTGCCGGAAAGTATTGATTTGGAATTTTGTTGTTTTCTTTTTCTCTCGGCGAAAGTAGGTCAGAACTATTCGGTATAGAAGAGAAGGAGTTTTTTACACACAGTCCCACTCGCGCTTCGATCTGAATGAGCCGATTCTTTGTCAACGCGCAAGTTCATGCAAGAGCGCGCTGATTCGAGCTTCTCTAAAAGCTCTCGAGACGACCTTCATTGAACGGCTCTGCGTGGCCACATTGAAAGAGCGTTTTTTTAATTAAAAACTGTCGGCACTTCAAAGTGAGGTACAGCGTCAAAGGGACATAATTAACATTTTAATGCCAACTCTCCGCGGCTCTGGTTGCAGGAAATTCCGTTTAATATTCGACGAGGCGGCGAATCATCAAAAACGCACTGAGAGCGCGAATTAAAATAAACAGGAAAAATGTGCAAATAGAGCGAAAAGTACGCGAGCGCGGGGCCGGCATTAAAAGAGCACAGAGCCGCCAGATTGTCTGAAGATTAAACACGAAAAGCCCATACGCGCCGAGAAGAAGAGTCGTCATTACAGCGGGATGAGCAAGCAAACGCGCGGAGCTCAATGCTTAGAGCGATAGTCACGGTTAATTAAAAAAATGCCGCGTCGGCAAGGAGGCTAACGCGATCCTTTGATCTCTTTTTATTTCTGATAAGAGCGAAAATGCGACTTATTAATGCTTCGAATTACGCAGGGGAAAAGCCAACTTCCACGATCGTGCATTATCCGAGACAGACCAATGAAGCATCAAAATCATAATATTTACAAGTGCGGGGCCGAGTTTCTTCTCCGGCAAAAGTATGAAACAAAAAGAAACTGTTTGCGAAAGTTTCGTACTAAACTACGGGATTAGTGTTCAGTTGACGCGGAAAGAGTGTGTATGTTGGGCCAAGGCCATTGGGCTTGTGAGCATCGAGAGAGGAAACTGTAACTACTGTGAGAGAAGAGAGACGTCGCTCGGGGGATGGCTGCGCGCTAGAGTAAACTGAGTACATCAGGCCGTGTATTCCGTACTGTGAGTACGAGAAAAAGTAGTGGCAGTAGTAACAGTAGCAGTGGTGGTGCTGGTGCTGGTGATGGTGACGTAGGGAGAGAAAGAGAGACAGAAAAAGGTTCGTCGCGCAGTCGTCGGGAAAAAGGCCGGGGGACGTGTTGGGTGACATGGAGACAGAAAAAACGGCAAAGGGGGTCATTCGAGATGTATAGAGATTATACAGAAGGAGCTGCCTTTGAGTGTGTGCGCGTGTGTGTGTGTGCGTGTGCGTGTGTCAACGTGTGAGCGAGATAGAGATAGATATAGACTGAGTAAGAAGAGAGAAGAGAGACGGTGGAGGCATTTTACCTGATCTATGCTCGGACTCCTGGCCTTGTCGTCGGCGTCGCGCTTCGCGGCTGCGTCCTCTTGGCGCTTGGGGCTGCGGAGCGCGCGCTGGGGGTCGCCACTGCCCCCGAGGTCCGACGTGCACATCACCAGCAGCGAGACCTTCTGCACGATGTCGACCACCACGAGGCCCGTGTCGTTGCCGTAGGCCAGTCTTTTGTAGTGCAGTACAGCAGAGCGTAAGAGCGTTGCATAGCGAGTTTTCTCTTTTCTTTCATTTTCGCCTTTTGACGCGAAATGGAGCGACGTCGCGGCTTTATTTAATTTTTCGAGTTATAGGATGAAACTTGTAAGCTCTAGTCGTGGTTCCCAGTTTTCAGGGAAAACGAGCGCAGAGCCTTTGTTCCTCGACATCCAGCGCGACGAAAGCTCGATCTTCGAGTATACACATTTCGCCAAAAAAAGAAAAAAAAAAAAAACGCTCGCGCTGAAAACAAACATCGCGAAAGCTTTCCGAGGGATTACAGGCGAGAATGTTTAAAAAATCTCTCGCACTTTCCGTTCAGCCGCGCGCGCGCGCAGTTTAAAATTCAATCGACGAAATAAAACTCTCTCTCTCGTTGCCATATATTAAGCTCTTAAAGTAATTGCACGTTCGTTTAAATTTTACTCACTCGACAGCAGAGAAGGAATAATCGGAGAGGATAATAATCGTATATAGGCAATAAGGAGGGTACAGCGACGTCTACTCACAGTCCGTAGGACGAGTTCAAGCTGAGGGCGGCGATGCTCTCGGGAAGCTCGCCGTTGGGTCCGTGGGTGAGGCAGACGAGGGTCGCCTGGAAGCCGGCGGCGCGCTTCTGCAGGCCGGTCTTCACCTTGAGCGGCTGGTTCTTCTCGAAGTTCGCCTCGGGATCGTCGCTCGTGTTGGAGAAGTCGAAGTCGGGCGAGCGCTCGGTGTCCTTCGACGGGTCGGCCAGCATTACCTTGAGCGTCTGGAGAGCGGTTATCGAGTTAATATATTGGAAACTGCTCGCAGCTATACGCCGCCGGCGAGTTTGATAATTGACAAAGCGATCGTCGCATTCGATTTCGATGGCACTTTTTCAGCGGGACATAAGAGTTTCCTCCTTTTAGTGGGATTTTCCGAATACAAATCGAAAATTCGGCCCGCTCTGGAGGAATAAATGTGGCAAGGCTCGCAGTCGAATCACAGACGAATAAAACGTTTCGCCTGCATTGGATCAATCGACTATACAGGTACGAGCAAGTCGGCGAAAATCAGAGTCGTCAGTCGTCACGTAGCTGGGGAGGAAGACAGATAGCTCGGCTGGCTGCTCGAAAAGGGGGGACAGCGCGACGGAATCGTGAAATAGGCAAGCTTTTCTGGCTCGAAAATCGTAAACCGCGCGATAAGTGAGAACCGCAGCGGAGTTGGAGTAAATCGCGAGGTGCGACGTACTCACCACTACTTCGGACATGCTCTCGACTTTCTTGAACTTGAAGAGCACGACGTGCCTGCCGGCCCCGACGATCGCGAGCTTGCGGCTCTCGGGGCAGAGGAATATCAGCTGGATCGCCAGGGGATCCTCGTCGTTGTCCAGGCTGCGCGTCCGGCTCTTCTCGAACAGCTTGGCCGTCTTGAGCTTGTAGAGCACCTGCAGCGTGCCGGCCGAGGCGTCCCAGAACTTAATGCTGCCGTCGGCGTGCCTGTGCGGAGAGAGGTGCGAAATGTTCACTCTTATCAATTTACCAATCAATCAATCAATTCGCCCGAAGGCGAATTTCGATCTGCCGATAATTGGCTCGGCCCGACGGGAGAAAAGGAGCCGGGCGAATAAAAGAGATTGAGTTAGGAGAATCAATAGGCTGGCTGTAGCTCACCCCGTGAGAATGATCTCGTTGTAGCCGCTGGAGTTGGGGCTCCACTCGCCACCGCTGACCGGCCACTCCTTCTCGCTGAAGCCCGTCTTCTTCTGGCTCTTGGAGCCGACGGAGTAGAAGGCCGGCACGAGATCGCCCGGGCAGTCGGCGAAGTAGGCGCAGCAGGTGACCGGCGACTCGTGCAGGTCCATGGGGTAGGGATTCTCGAAGCAGGGGAAGCCCGACGTCAGCAGGTCGATCACCACGAGGTCGTTCTGCAGCAGCACCACCACCGCGTACGGGTCCTGGAAGTCTGCGCCCGGCCGCGCGCAAGCCCAATGAAACTCTTCATCGCATTCGATCGCGCGTCGCGGTATTCAAATCGGTCAGGGCAATGAATATTCGAACTCGATTTCGCCGGAAGCCCTTAATACCCTTTGTCTTCGAGGCGCGAGTCGGAGAATCCAAATTTTAGAATATAAAATTTTACGAGGCTCGTCCCCTGCGATTTGCTGAATTTTTGAGAATCTGCCAATGAAAGCGCCGTGCGAATGCAAGTTGAACAATCGATTATATCGCGATATTTGCTGGCTCTAAAAGTTTAATTATGTTCGCGGCGGCATTTCCCTACGACTACGATCGTGCACGTGTGTCGGGGAGGGGATTTATCGGCAGTTGCGCCGTCTCTCCTTTCCAGCTGGTACATACCGCTGGTCCAGGGGCTGTCGCAGAGCGTGATAAAGTCAACAACGTTGTGCTCCATTTCCAAAACCGTCGTCGTCTTGCCCTGGATGACGGTGATGCTGGGCGTTCTGCCGGTCGTGTCGTAAGCCAATCCTCCGGAAAATATCACGTACGCCTCCCTGCAAGTGACAGCAAGTTCACGCCGGCGCTTTTCCGCTTTTCCTTGTAATATACACGAGTGACGCTCGTCGACGACTCTCTCATTTTTAGCCCGCGGAGCGCTAGAGGAGCGCCGACTTTATTCGACTTTTTCGAGCGCGCGGCTTTCAACT
Source organism: Nasonia oneida (assembly GCA_037356405.1). Taxonomy (NCBI): domain Eukaryota; kingdom Metazoa; phylum Arthropoda; class Insecta; order Hymenoptera; family Pteromalidae; genus Nasonia; species Nasonia oneida. The sequence continues at coordinate 6,353,967 of JAZHPH010000003.1, read as the reverse complement.
TTCCCTCGAGATTAAATCATTTCCAAGCGTACTTTTATTCACGATTTCCTCCATCTCTGTCGCGACTTTCCGGCTTGATTTTCTCTATAATCATAACGAGCAGCACTTGTCGAAAAGCTTGGAAATCTCTCGTCCCGAAGTCGGGGGGGGGGGGGGGGGGGAGAGTCCCGGCTGAGCGTGAAATCATCCTCCCCGTGCCATGAGGGCGCAATTCAAGCGTGAAAACAATGCCGAGAGCTCGCGAACAAAAAGTCTTTGTGCTGACTCGCGAAACGAACGCTCCAAGTTCATCGCGGCCGTAGAGCTTTTTAAAAAGGCGCATCCGTCATGGCGGCCTCTGCGCTCCTAGCCTCTTCGCCAGCGGGATTGAGCGAGCGATTCATTTTATTTCGGCTCGGGTCGCGGCTCGGTTTCTTCGCGAAAATTGCTTTCTCGCACCTCCTGCCGAAAACAGGCTCTAGAGATACTCGCGCGAGCCCTCGATGCACACCAGCCACGGCTTTGCAACGCCGCTTCATGCTCGGCTCGAGGCGATAAGTAAAGATGAATTTTTCCACGCGGCTCTCTACCTCTCTGCAGGTGTAGATGGATCGAGAGCTGCAGTGTAAAAGGGCTGGTGCCGCCGAGACTTACCCCGATCGGGAGAGCTTCCACTCGACTTTCTGAATGGCTTTGCACGGCTCCGGCTTGCCGTCCTTCGTGTTTTTCGCTGTCGACGGAAAAATCCAAGTGAGTACGGGGAACACGGCGAGAAAGAGAGCGAGAGCGAGAGCGAGTTTTGAGGAAAACTATGGATTTGCCGCACTTGCTCCCTCTTGCTCTCTCCGAATAACAAAGGCGTAGATCAGCAGCAGTACTCACCGTGAGGATGCGTGACATTAATGGGCTTCGGCTGTCGAAGGAGCCACGTGGTGAGGGAGCCGTCGGTGTGACTGCACATAAATTGCTTGCCTTCGTGATGCCAAGATATTGACCTGAGCGGCTCGTCGCTCTGCCATCGAAACTCCGCGGCCTTGGTCTTCAGGTCCCAGATTACGATTTGGCCCGACTCGTAGCCTATCAGCATCTGCGGCCGAGGCGATAAATATTCAAGGCCCGTAATCGGTGCACACCCTAGCCGCATTACGGATGCGCGTTCTTTGTGCAGCCCGCTTTCGGGTCAGCGATTTCGATCGGCGGAACCCGACCCACGCAACATCGACGCACGCCTCACTCGGGATTTTGCTCTCGAGCGGCTCCGATGCACTTTGAAATTCCATTAGCGCGCGACGCCGATTATTTACCCGGCTCTCGCGAACGCGCTCGGAAAATAGCCGAGATGGTTCGGCATAGTCGGGCTACGAGATATCGGCCGGTTAAGCCGTTTAGAGTTTCGCCGCGACACGTGCCAGCTAATCCCGGAGCAAAGTTTGCCCCAAACGTTCAAAGCCAATAATAATCGATTTAAAATCCTCCCGCGATACGCGCGTAGGCGGCTACGCTACTAGAAACCTCGGCGAAAGCATACGGCGAGGCGGATAGCCCCCGAGATTGCACTGCCGCAATAGAAAGGCTGAAGGTCCCGCGGACTGCTCGTCCAGCCTCGTTATACACAACTGATGGGTTTTCCGATCGCGTCGTCCTCGTCGTCGTCGTCGTGAGACGCAAACAAAAAGTGCGAGGAGCGCGATAAATCGCGATAAGAAGGCATTTTTTCGTTCGTATTGGTAAACGATATTTAAGAAAATAAGAAGGGAGCCGAGACATTTTTTACCGCCGAGCATTTGACGGGCCGATTAATATCGCGTCGCGCGCGCTCTTTCATTACGAAAAATAGATTAACGCAGGGACGGTGTCATTCGTTTCTCCTCGAGTTTTTATTTAGCCGGGAAATTCACCGACGCGTTGAAAAAGGTAAAATTCCATCGGATAAATGTTGGCGTTTTTCATTTCCTCGGATGGAAACTAGTTTTCCAGCGGAAATAGCAATGAGAGAAAAAGAGAGCGGACTGGACCAACTTTTTGTTGAAAAATTTAGCTCTAAAATGCCGTAGGTACATGCACTCGGCGAAAGACTTTGCATTATTAAGCGCGCGCGTTCGCAGAATTTTTCAACAAAAAAAATCCTCGTCAAGCTCCGTAGCTTCTCAGCGGCTAGTATACGTCGCATCCCTTATACGCAACTTCTGGGCGGCCGCCGCCGGTAACTCGCTTAGGCCCCGACTCCCAAGGGCCGCGTGTATAATGCACGAATGACGTAATATAGCTATACTCCCTTTCCCGCGGCCGAAAAATCAATAGACACGCAGCGCACGCCATCGATTATATAGCCATCCTCAGTATAGGAGAATAGTCCTGGTGTACGTACCTTGCTTAGGTCCAAGGGATTATCGCTCAGGTGCACGACCGGGCCGGGATGCGTCTTCCTCGACCTGCCAACAGCCGCAACAAGATACATTCATTAGCCGCTCCGATGTATAATAGTCGTGTACGCTACAAATAAAGCATTAATCACGGGCGAAGGCTGCAGGCCCGCTGCGGGCAAGTGTGGTCGCTGATTGCGATCCGTTAAATAAGTCGGCGAAAGTCGCCGATCGTCCATTATTCAAAACGTACCGAGCGCAATACATCAGCAATACAAAAGGAGCCGAGGAGGTGCATCGCAACAAAGATATTAGCGTGAGCGATTGTCGTTGTTCGAGGAAATCGCATTGCCGACGGGCCGTATTTTCAAAGACGTCGCGAGCCGAGCAATAAAACTGTACGTCGAGCAGGGTCGAAAGCCAAATTGGCAATTAGAGCTCCGCTAATTTGTCGGATTATTTCGCGCCTGGCGTGGACTAATCCAGAGAGCTCGGGATGCGCACCGCAAGCCAAGCGCGTTTCGCTGAAATTTGTGCAAACGCGTGCATTCGTGTTCGGAAAAACGCACCTGAGCGGCTTGGCCAAATAACGGGCTTTCTCGCCCCCCGCGTCGACGGGGTGAAGATAGCGCGCGCAGAGAGCAAGAACGGCTGTTGTTTGTGAACGTTCCCGCGCGAAAAATTGCAAACAGAACGGGATTTCCTGGTAATTCCACCGATAAACTCGCTCCTTCTTTTTCTCCGCTTTGTTCGCCTCGCCGAGATAATGAGTCCTCTCGCGGCTGCACTCGATTGTTTTGCTCTTCTGTCCGGTGCGGCGATTGAATTTCGTTCCCCGATCACACTTCAGGCCGCTGCAGTCGAGTGAATAATAGAGGAGCCCCGCGTGTCAGGGATGATTTTCGTCGGGCCGGCCGGCCGAAAAGTAAATTGCTCCAGTCATTGCTTTGGAAGCATTCGGTTTCGATAAGAAAAACGTCAATCAATAGCTCGTTACGCGCGCCTCAGTCGGGCTTGGGATTAGAGTTTTTTTGCCTCTGGCGTTTGTTTTTTTACACAGCGCGTTTGCGTTTCTGCTTCTACGTGAAATTCGAGCCCTTCTCGCGGATAAAGGTGCGAGCAAGTCAGAAATAGCGCGAGCAAACGCGAAACTCGATTTGACGAAAGTTCAGGGACGCCCTCGAGGAGAGAAAGAAAGCCCTATACATATTTATCAAACAAGCTTGGCAGCGCGCGCGGAAAAAGAGGCGAATTCGAATAATCAATCAATCTCGTCGACGCCCCTCGAAGCAGTCAGTCCATCGCTTTTCGCGCCGACTCTCGCTGCTGCGGAGCTCAGAAACGAATGAACCCGAGGCGTCGAAAGTTGCTCCTGTACTCTACACCAGTTTTTTCTCCCGCGAGGATCGCTGTGAGCTGTCTTATTAAATTTCTGCTTCGATCTCGGGACTCGGAGGCAGAAAGAGACAAGTCGCAGCTCCGACTTTTTAATAAAAGCAATGGAATGCAAGGGACGGATTTGAATTAAAAATTTTCCAATTAGAAACGCGCGTGCCGAAGTAACGAAAATATTACGCACAACGAGCTGAATTTTTATTCGAGCGCGGGCCTCCACTATGTGCCGCTCGGTCTAGATCCAGTATCGAGATAAAGATAATTCTCTTTGCAGCTGGTCGTCTGGTAATGCCGGCCCGGTGAACACACAGCGGAGCGAGGCTGCGGTATCGCCGCGTATCTTTATGCTAATTCCCCTTCGCGTACATCGCGCTGAAATATCGCTCCCCGAAAGCTCCTGACTGGCTGAGCGTCAATTCATTCGGAATGGATGCAGCGTCAGTCGGAAAAGGTGACAGCCGCGAGTTTTTTATTTAACAGCCGAGCAGACATTGCGGGAAGGCGAAAAGAGTAGCTCTCTCTCTCTCTCTCTCTCTCTCTCTCTCTCTCTCTCGCTGGGCTCGCAAAAAGTTTTATACCGGCTCGCCAGCGGCGGTGCAATGATATCTTTGTGCAGCGCGCGGTTATTGCCCATAAAAATAGAAAGGAACACGTGTAGCGTGACCCGGCTTGACGGCTCGCAAAATAAAGCTCCCCAAAGCTCTCTCTCTCTCTCTCTCTCTCTCTCTGGCTTTTTATCCGGGCGCCGATCCCTCTCTCTCTCTCTCGCCCCTGCACTTTCTCAACTCGCGCGCGCTCCATCCACAGCTCGATGCAGGAGAACTCACACTTCGATGGCCTTGTTCCAGTTGATAACGTAGCCCGACAATACGAAAGTCTCGATGTGGAGGACGTGTATGTTGCCCCGCTCGGTGCCCACGTACAGCCACTTGCTCTGCAGCGGCAGGTGCATGCACGTTATTCTGCAACAGAAAACAACAACAACAACTCGTCACAGTGTGTAAGTACGTCGAAATTCGGATAGGGCCCGGCTGCGTCTCTGCGCTAGCGTCCATACGCATGCAGAAGCACACGAGCACGGCTGCGGCAGCGGCAGCTGCGAGAAAAAGGCGCCAACTCATATAAGTATTCCCCTGACCCAGTGACCTTGACCTCATGCCGAGAGTGAAATACGTAGCGATGGCTGAAAGCCAGAAAGGGTGCAAGTGACATCTTTCACTGGGCGCGCTCATTCCATACGCGTTTTACTCGATTCTCACGCCAGCTCTTGTTTACACGCGCGGCCTTCGTTTGGGCAGCGGGTTAGGTAGCGCGGCAGACCGAGTGCGTCTCTTGAACATTTTCAAACGTCCATTAAAATTAACTATACAATACTCCCGCGGCTGCAGGATTTTCAGGAGAGCGCAGATACAATCGTATATTGTTTCAATCGTATCTTGCTCTAGGGGCGACGCGGCAGCCAGAATTAATTATGAATTCACAGAGAGCCTGCACGTACCGCTTGTCAAAGTTAAATCGTCGTTTTCAATTTTCCCGCTTTCTTGTTCTGCCTCCAGCGGCGGCACTATCAGATTGGCTCGACGACGAGTAGTCGCGCCTAAGACTTTATATGGCGAGAGAGGAAATTTCAATTAACGAAGGTTCGTTTGACGCGGCGCAATTCGCATATCAAAAGACCAAAAGACATATGTAGCCGGAGCTCGGCCTCACCTTTCTCGCTGAAACTTGAGGCTCTGAACTACTTGCGGTATTTTCTGGCGAAAATTCCATAGGTGCAGGGTGTCGTCCTCGGTGGCGGACACGAGGGCGCCCTCGTTCACGAGGAACTGCAGCTGCGTCACCGCGCAGCCGCCGTCGTGCTTCACGTGCACGTCCACCCCCGGCCTGCCCAATCTGCACTCGCATTCTTGCTGTTAAGGAAAATGTCTTACAAAACGCGCCTAATTCTGCGCCTAATATTTTACCGCGGTTGATTAAACTTTCGGATTAATTACCACTCGCCTGCCTGGTAATTGAAACGTTCGACATTCTGGAAGCACCGAGCTGCGGAAAACTTTGAATCGCGTGTATCCGCGGGTGAGAGGAAAAGCAAACATCCTTCAAAAACCGACGCTTCCGTCGCGCACCTGGCCGCGCTACACGCTACTGCCGTCCGAATAATTAAAAATCTCATCATTGTCCGTGTGCATATAAATAACGATTCTTCCCCGGACGGACGTGTGGATGCGGCCGGTTTTAATTAAGAGATGGATTTCAACCAGAGTCGAGGAATACAAAACGCGCTTCAGAGTTTTCAATTGCACCGACTGAAATTTCTTTTGCTGTTTATTATACATAACGTTTTCATTATGTCTAATAAACAGCAACCGACTCTCGACTCTCGGCTCTCGAGGCGCACGAGCCGCTGAAATCCATCACCGGGGCCACCGCAGTCAATCGAATCAATTAAATCTCGCGGCCGGAGAAAAGCGACCTTATTAGATTCCCGCGCGGCCCCAGACACTTAACCCCCTCCGAGCTATCTGTCGCGCTCACTTCTCCCACGGCTGTCCATCTTTTTTACTCGGTTAACCAGAGGCGTCAGCGCCGCGTCTTCGGCCCATTCTCGTCGTTTTCCATTTCCGCGTTGAAAATTACGCGCCACTGAGGGAGAGTTACACTCGCCGGCTGTGATAATTGGCTTTCTCGATTAGCCGGCCTGCGACTGGCTTTTGAAGGGGCCCGCCTTTTTCGCGGCGTTACATCATCGTTCCGAATCCGGTAGAAGCGCGCGTGACATCACGGCGATAGGAATCCAGCTGCGGATATTTATGCCTCGGGAGGCAATCGTTGCCGGAGACTGGATTTTTCATTGCCACTCGAAGCGTCATGTCAACCAATAGCTCTCGGCATTGTTATCATCGCGCGCTCTGGCACACTTTCGGATGGCTCGTTCGGCTAGATAGCCTTGAACGCCGTTAATTAAATTTAATAAACCAGATTAAACCGAGACTAATTATGGTAAATAACTGGTGCTCCAAAGAGGCGAGATCGCTGCTAGTTAAAATTTTTTCCCATTCCGGCATAATTAATCTTATTTCAGTCTTTAACGCGTAAACGCGTAATTATAAAGCCCATACCCACGCGAATCGCGAACTTTCATCGGTTCCTTGATCATTTCGAGTGGGCCTGCATTTAAAATCGTGGATTCGAGAACACTTTTGTCAAAGTAAACGCCAAAGTACAAAGTTCTTTCATCAAAACGTACAAAAACGCGACCGCCGCGCATTTCTCTCTGCCTTTGGCAATTCCAACTTTAAATGGCTCGACTGAAGCGGATTGCACACTCTAAAGGCTATCTTTTCCGTCATGAAATTTCAACATTCGCTCTTCTCTTCCCATGCCGATTATTAGGATCTCCGGAATTGAACGAAGTGACTTTTTACGAGCTACAATTGCTCCATTGATATTCCAGGAGTCCTCGGACATAAAGCCGATAAAACGTACATTTACCGAGCAATCCATATCAATTTGAGAATTTTCCGCGCCAAAAGACTATAAATATGTATGCGTTAAAAAGGTTGCGTTTCACTTGTATAGAAGGAAGGCGTATCCAAAACATATAAGTTTATCGGCCGGTTATTGAATTTCATCGATTGCGTCGAGAGTTGAAAAGTTGTTTGGAGTCAAATTGCCACGTGCACCTTGAGGAAAGTTTAGTGAAAGCACGTTAAAGAGTCGGAATTAAAGTGGCCATATTACTTTGGAAAAAAAAATTAATGAACCTTCTGCTGCGTTTCAATGCATGCGTGTACAACTTTAATTCCTTATCAGTCCGGCCGTTATGCTCGTTATTCGTGTTCTATTTCGTATCAACTCGGCAACTCGGCAGCAGGGCGACAGTACCAGAGCTCTCTACACTACTAACACCCGCGATGAATATGCATGAATTTTCAATTTCGTCGTGGACGTCCGATCGTATGAAACACGAGAAAACATATGTCTTGTTGTGTCGCTCGCGCAAATGAAGAATAATGAGCATTTCTCGTCTGCGCGCAAACTAGCGCGCAATAATCTCCCGATTCTCATTTCTCACATTGGAACGCCCTTTTATCCGCTTCCTCCTCTCATTTTCCGTGCCGCGTCCCTCTCTGATCCCGAGAGGTCAAGAGTGCGTGCATGGCCCGCGAACGCGAGGCCTCCAGTGTACGCTCAATGACAAAGGATACATCCGCAGCGATCCTGATTTAGTGCCGATAGCCAGTAACCTTTGTACCGGGTCGAATGCCATAGCGCTCGGCTGATGCGGAAAGCCATGCCTGAATGTCTGCAACAGAGAGAAGATACGTTCTCAATCAGTGGATTACACACACACACACACACACACACACATATATATATATATATATAGACACATGGATATGCATACACATGCGCACGCACTCGCGCATACACGCAGGTCGTATAACGCGCGCATCCTGTCGGCGCACAGCGGATGCACACGCGACAGCAGAACCTATGCTTGTCAGCGTAGAAAATCTACGCTTCGATTTCGGGAAAATTTGAATACTATCCGCGTACCTCGCCAGCTCTTATCTGACGTTTGGTTTATTTTTATCCCCCCGGCCGCTACATCTGCTTTCTACTAATGAGCGGTTCAACAATTGTTTCTGCTCCTCCGAGATAATTTGGACGTAACGCATTCGATCGCGACATCTGTTTTTTAATTTCGAAAACAACGACCTTCATAATGCGAAGCATTTTCTCGTTCCCGATGAACGAGTTACTCATCCTATGCAGCGCCAACAGATTCGAATGGAGTGGCACACTATTTGAATTTATGCGGTCTTTACACATGGAGTTCGATTCGCATGCGCTCTTAAAATTCTCATGCATCAATATCAGGACTTATTTATTCGGTTCAGCAGCGGAGTTAGCTAATCCCCAGCTCAACGGGCTAATTCCGAACAAGACGTCAAGTTCGGACGGAAGTTTGGCTTTACCTCTATACGCCCTAGGCCCACTTCGGAATCGATCGCACAGAGAAGAACATTTCTTCGAAAAAAAAAAAAAAAAAAAAAAAATTACCAATACTTGAAATCTCCTCCAAGTGCGGGATAAACAATGTGAAACTCTGTTAGCAGTCCAGGAAAAATCCAATATGCTGTAGGTTATTGGGTATCCTCCTTTGACACAGAGCGTTTCAGTCTCTGTGTGTGCGCGCGGAGAATGAACGCAGCAGTGCACAAAACGAAAAACTTTTAGCAAAGCGAAAATCTCACTGCAATAATGCACTCGCTCTAGCATAACTTAGGATTCAGAGCTTAAATGTTTGCCGATATATAAGAAAACTTTTCCGATATAAAACAAATGAGAATGGACTATCCGCAGGCTATAAGCGCGCTGATTCTCCGACTGTATAAAACTTTTTCAACCCAGTTACCCCGTACCTACAGAATCGGGCGCGGACTTGTACGATCCGTACATTAGGATTTGGTTGAATCTGTGCGAGCTAGCGGATTTTCGAGCGACGACCGCCAAAAGTAATGGAAATCGATTTTTCAATAATTTAGAGGCAAATCTTGCATCTGCTGTACAGAGAAATCCACGTAAGGGATCATATATTATTTCATAAAAGCAACACGTGCTCTCCAAAATTTATACGTATGTGTGTAGTAGCTGCCTACCAATATCTCTGAAATATGGATATAGAAATGACCTAGCCGAGCAGAGCAAATTTATCAAGCTTGTTTGTAACGCAAATTTGACATATACCTTGGATATGTACATTATTGAACAAACGCCGCGACTGATTGGAACCATTGAAGATATAACACGTAGCATGATTTCTAAATGCGGAAAATTTAATAGTTCAGTGCACAATAAGAGCACGCGCGACGGACTTAAGCTTTGGACAAAGCAACTTTTCAGTGAATTTTATCTAAACTGCGGCCTAAGCAAAGCGTGCGACCTGAAGAATATTTCAGGCACTTTTAAGAAATGAGTATAGAAAATGATGGAGGTTTTTTTTTATTCTGTAAACGAAAGTTAATGTTTCTAACGACTGAAAAGAATCGCGTCACCCCTTTCGACAAGCAACAGCAAAAGAGTTACAATTAAAATAGTCTGCTCCCGCGATCACGAAGAACGGATTATTAGAATCATTCGGAAAAAGCGTAAAATTTCATCTCCCAGATGCAGTTTCATGCTTTTTTCTCAGCTGCAAGACGAACGTCGAGCTTTTCAACTCTATTTCAATCATATTGAATATCAAGCTTTGTTCGCATTGTTAAAAGTTTGTTTAGGTGGGAGCGTTGATGAGAGACGTTTTTTAAGCTTGAGAAGATAAAACTCGACCGAACGCGCTGTAATATAGGGCAATATAGGGCATCTTTCCATTTTGCTCGATGTATTGATTTTACTTTGTACGTTAACGAAACTCGATACAGTAGAGTCGAATTTTAATGCATAATGCTATATCAGTTTCTAAATTTAGATTTCATTAGGCAATTGTCGTCGCGCAGGTTTTCTACTTTACGTACAAAAGAAGTGCGGCATTTTTAAAATACAAATGGATATCCAACCCAATCTCGCTAGTTGGGAGTCTCTTTCTTCTGCTACTGCTTTTTGAAAGCCTCACTCCGGGATCGGCGAAGCGGATCCCGATTATTTTCCACTCGGAGCTTCGGCCTCGTCACTTCCGACTTGAAGATTCAATTGGAGCCCGTAAGAAGCGAAGCGCACCGGCGAGTGCCAAAGAAACTCGCCGCAAAAGTAGATCAAATCCGCGATCGCCAGAAGGGCGGGAAAAGCGCAGTCGTCGCTTATTTTGCTCTTAACGAAGGGAAAAACAAGGGCAACCGAAAGATCGTTTCGCGTTTCACGCGATTATGGAGAAAACCTTTGAAGATTCATCAGGGCCTTGGATCGGCTCGTCGGTTTTTAATTCTCCGAGTTTTAATGGCCACCTTCCACTCTTTCCACTGCCACTCAATTAGCTCTTAACTACTCCCGACAAGGACGTTTCTTTTTCAATTAAAGATCCCTCGCGCCGCGGCCAACAATTCGTCCTGGCCAGCCCTTTAAATCTCTCCTGCGCTCGAATGAGGGAGCTTCTCTCGTAAATATCATCAGAGCGAGCCACGAAACAACGTTGGTTCTAATAATTAATCCGAGAATTTGCCCTGCGGCCGAGGGCGCTACGTCATCGCCAAATAAGGCACCAAGTTCTGTGAATATTTCCCGTTTCCCCTGTCCGGGTGGCTTTGTCGCACACGTGCAGAGTTAACCGCGACGCCGCTGTGCACACAGACGGCCGACTCGCCAAGATTCTGCCGCCGCGCGAGAAACGCAATTGTATGGCGCCCGCGCGACGCCCGCAATTTTCCTACCGTTGTAGCCTGTCTGTTACGCGGCCGTCTCCGAGGCCTCGGGAAATCGTGCGATACAGTGCGCACACTTTTTCCAAGTCTCAAAGGGGATACTCCGCTCCGGAATTTGCATCGTTTGTTCGCGTGCAGCAGCCAGGAGTGCGTAAAAAATGTAAGCGAGCCGCGACGGGCGTACACGGGCTGTTTTCCATTCTCATCGCCGCCGACGACGACTGGGATGCTTCCGGGCCACAATGGACACCCCCCGGTGCGGAGGGGAGAGCGGGATGAGCGCCGCGCCGAGACAGCTCTGTCAGCTCCGCTTCCCATCCGGGAGAACACAAGGCTCTTCGCTCCCGGAGGTCAGGTGCTTGCAACTTTCCAGCTGCATCCAGCGCGCGGCTACCTTTCAACGCGTGTTTCTACAGCTGTATAGCAATGCGCGCACAAAAGACGGCAGAGGCTGAATCAGGAGCTTTGCAAACGGTGCGCATTACCGAATGAATGCGAGAGCGAAGGAGGCAGAGAAGGAGAGCGCGTCAAAGGGCGGAATTTTCAATATCGAAGTGAGCGCGACTCGAGGAAAATCGTCGGAAAACCCGGCGACTCCTTCATTAACCGGAAAAAATCTCTCCGAAGAGCCTATTACGGCCCGTAAAGTTTTTCGTTCTTTTTCTCGATAGTGATTTTTTGGTGCTCCGAGCAATGGGCCCTCGGCGACCCTCGATATCGGCTTTTCGCGCGTAAAACGCCTCCTTCGTTTCTCCCGGAATGCCATTCGATTTAATAGGAGTGTATAGCTAGTCCTTTATTCGAGGGGCAGCTGACGCTGGTCATTCCGGCAGCTAATCTCTTTCATCGCGGGCGCTCTCCCCCGCCGGACCTTTTAATTTTTATCGCCACCTCGATTCCCTCGGATCGACAAATGGCGCGATGAGCCTGATGAGAGTTACAAATCTGACACTGGCCGATTGATTAGAGCCGAAAAGGAGAGCTCGGCTCGTGTAAGAAGCAAGGCAGTAAAGAAAACGTCAATATCCGCGCAGTCGAGAAGTTTATCAAAGACGTGCAGTGTGTGTGTGTGTGTGTGTGTACGAGGCCTTTATTGCTTCGTTGCTCCGTCTACGAGCTCAGCTTTATTACTCGCGCGCCGCCTGGATCAATGAATTTGCCTGCGCCTGTTGTGCAAATGCCAATTTTATTCGATTATTCGCGCTTCAACACAGCGTCAACAGCATATAAACTCGCGATAGAGGGCTGGAACTACTAGGAGCAGACTACTAAGCAGATGCTTCCAAGGCGCCGAGGTGGGCAGCGCGTCAGGCTCGCGCGAAAATCAATACTCAGGAAAACGGAGGGCAGTATCGATTTCGCCGTCGCGCATGTGAGTCCCGCGGCGTGAGCGCTCGACGCGAATATCTACAGCGTACACCGGCTCGAACACGCGGCGCGCATTGTGCCGGGATTGCCGAGCACGATCTGTCGCGCGCGATTGGATGATCCGACGGGAGGGAGACGCTGCCTGAATGCTACCGGGCACATTGGCAATGACCTACATCGCCGCCGCCAGCGCCTTTTTCCGCAGGTGCAGCAGCACCCGGGCTCATCTCTCCTAGCTCTTATTCTCCGAGATCACAGGCGAGTTTCGCTCGAGAGCAAAAACTTTCGAAATTATTCACCCTTTGCGTGTAGCCGGATACACGCAAGGGCTCAACTATTTACAGCAGAGAGTAACGCGCGTGAAAGTGAGCCGCATGCTCTCCTCTCGCCAGCTTTCAGATCTCGAGTGACGCGCGTTTTCTTTTTCATCTTACATTTAGCGAGGCTCCGACCTCTCAAAACGCCCTCCAAAACAATGCTGTTAAAAATACCAGATGCAAAAACAGGCGTACGGCAGACGAGCTGGAAATATCATAACAACGGCGGCGCTTAATTTTCTAGATTAAAATTATCTTTCCTAATTGGAAGCCACTTTTTTATCGCGACGGGCTCGCAGTGCCGTTTTTGAGTTCAAACGTCGGTCATTCAAATAAATTTATATAATTCTGAGCACGCTAATAATGCCGCTAAAAATCTAACTCCGCGGCAAAACAACAATAATCGCGAGTATAACAGACTCGTTATGACGTTTGAGCTAATGACAAAGTTCGAATTACATATGGCACATAGCACCCAACTTTTTCTCGCCGCTTCCTCGCTACTTGCACGGCATTTTAATATTTCCTCGGATATCCTCGCACAGTCGAGCGAGCTCCTTGCCTCGTTGTGTGATAACGAGCTGGCGCGGGTGATTTACATTCCAAAATTAGAGCAGCTGCCTTCGTGGTCCGCAAAAAGCAGCATTAATTAAAAAAGTAACCCTCCTGTCTTGCTTTTTCTCCCGCGAACATTCGCGACCTGGCGACGTCGAATTTCAAAGGGAGAATCTCTTTGCTCAAGACAATATTGCCTGACTGAATATGAGCGAGCAAGTTTCGAGCTCTCCGCACTGGCGCTGGCCTGCAGGGACTATTCTTTGTGCCGAATTGTTTGGAGGCTCCAACCAAGTTCGAATCATCGGAGGCAGACATCGACGATTGCCTTTTACCGTTGAATCACGAATCATTGACGTAGGCATTGCTTCGAGAACGCTCGCAATTGCTCATTATGCTATCGCGCGTCCGACTCCTTTCGCGAGTGTTTTCTATTCCGCGCGGCGGTTATCACTCAAGGCCTAAAGTGAAAGATTGTAAAAATTACGATAAAGAATAAAAATAGGCTTTACGTAACGAAAAAGGCGGACAAATATTTTCATTCTTCTATATGTAAGACTGAAGTGAAAAACGAGTCAGCGCACATCCGAGCGTAAAAATGCTCATTTTTAATATATATATATATATATAGAGAGAGAGAGAGAGAGAGAGAGAGCCGGCGTGCGCTTCAGAAACGTCCAACAGCTCGACCGAGTTCAGCTGAAAAGCTTTCCGGGATTTGAAAAAAGAAGTGGCTAAAGAGAAAGATGTCAGAATCTGACTCGCTGCTGCAGTATGAAAAAAAGTTACGCGAACACGTTTAATAAAGAGCGGAAATGTAAAAGACGATAAAACCTGCGCGACTACTATACACGCGGCTTTCATCAGAGCAGTAGTGAAATCTTTCACGCTACACCTACCTACGTGTAAACGCGATGGAACAGGAGGCGCTCGCTGGAGTAGTGGGAGGGAGTCGCGCCTAACATTCGATTGCGCTATAGATATTTCGAGTCCGTGATATCACGTCTGCGCGCGAGCTCGACTCGGCAGGATGATTCTATTCAAGGCCGCATTAGCGGAGAAATCGCAATTGCCTTTTGGCACGTTTTAATACGCGCTTTCATGCCATTCCTCTGCACTCCGAGTCCTTCGTGTGTCGCTTGTAAACACTGCCAACGAATAATAATCCAGGGATTTGGGAAATGTGTCGGAGCTTTTTTGGAAATTGGCTCTGGCTTTGAATCCGAGTGGGATTTGCCGCATGTACCTAGATGAATTCGTCCTGATTTTTTCCTTTTTGAGGTTAGCGAGCAGTGACGAGGCCTACCGTTCGCTGAACTTCAACCATGCTAAGTAATGCCGGCGGAGTTAGTTGGCAAGGGTAGTTTGAAAAGCACGATTCACTATCACACCCGCAAATTGGATTACTCGAACGGCAATGCGGAGTCTTTTTTCTCCAGCGCATCTTCCCTTGAATTCCAAAACATTCACTTTTCCTTCCGTTCTCGACTCAACGAGATTGCCAACTTTTAGCTCATTTGACTTGCAGCTTATGGAAGTTGGACTTGGTTCAAGAACGTATGAATATCGAGTTTCTGCATGCTTTCTTCTGCGCATAGCTAATAAGTCGTGCGGGAAACTCTGATTGATGACGATGTCGGGAGCAGCAATCGCGCTTGGAAAAGAAAAATTCGGAAACGTCAGCTGAGCGTCGCGCCGAACTTGGAGCAATTTGCACGAAGGGGGTGGATTCGAAAATGCATTGCCTGTCGCCCGGGGCCTGGCAGCCTGAATTTTATCACTATTAGCTCAATGCCAGGCCATTAATTTTCTCTCGCACGCTTGAAAGAAGGAATAATCTGGCCGGTGTTCATTTCCGCGCAATTGCCGCAGAATTTCCCGCCGGCGCCATAATCGCGCGAGCCTAGCCGTGGTGCGCGAGGC
Source organism: Nasonia oneida (assembly GCA_037356405.1). Classification (NCBI taxonomy): domain Eukaryota; kingdom Metazoa; phylum Arthropoda; class Insecta; order Hymenoptera; family Pteromalidae; genus Nasonia; species Nasonia oneida. The sequence goes on along the minus strand of JAZHPH010000003.1, from coordinate 6,338,706 downwards.
ACGCGTATACTGGACGAATAAAAAGGCTGAGGCGGCGGAAGGGGAAGGAGGCTATCGCCGTTTCCGTCGGAGCAGCAGCAGCCGGGGGAAGAATGAAAAAGAGAGTGTACGAGATCAAAAGGAGCGAGCGCGGGGAGAGTATCTCAGCGTGGCGTTTTTTATCGACTGGCCTACTTCGGGATCGCCTTGGGACAAAAGGTACTCGTCCGTTTATATACAGCGCCCCGCAGCTCTCTAATGCGCGCATAGATATACATATCTCGCGTGTATAATACACGTGTAACGTATACGCGGCCTGCAGACGAGCGGCGCTCGAATAATAATCCCCCTCTCCCTCCTATTTCCCTCCGCGCTTTAAAATTGTCATACACTTTCACCTGCCCCTAATACAATATACTCTGCGCGCAGCAACCCCCGCGAGTCGACGAGGCCTTTATTTTGATTCACGAATCGACTTTGCTTGCGGGAATTCTCTTGATTGCGCGGCCCTTTAGCGCCGATCCGAGAAGTATGCACATCGTCTGAGATTTTTCAATTTGCACCGCGATCCCCGGCCCAAAGTAAATGAACGAACGACGAGTGGAAACCTCAGCCACCCCGATAAAAACGAGTCCCCTTATCTGCGGAGCCGGTCAGCGAGGGCATGGTAATTTTTCTCGGCGCTATCTCCTTCCCCTCGACTCTTGTTATCCGTCTCTCCCTCTCTCTCTCTCTCTCTTCGCAACGCCGCCGCCAGCGGCTTTCCCATCGATTTTTCTAAGGTGAGAGCGCGGATGCACGTACACGCTTTGGATTCTTGAACTGCGCCACTGCGCAGGGGAATAGACATTTTCAGGGGATTAGCCCTTCTCCTCTTTCTCGCGATCGGACGTGCCGGCAGAATTGATTTCGTTTCTCTTGTATACAGCCCTTCCTTTAACATGAAAAACTTTCCTGATCTAGCTTAATCCCCTCCTCTCACCGCCGCACGGACCAAGTGTAAAGTTAATACGCACGCGAGTCAGGTCTGTCTCGGTGGCATTTTTACTTCAAATAATTGGGAGCCCCGAGGAATTCGACCCAAATAAGAGAACAATCGATGCGAGAGCCACTGATTTATTTGATGAAAATTCTTAATCTCGACGATAAACTTGGAATCGCTCTCGATTCTTCCCTCCGCCTCAGTCAGTCGCGAAGGTGAGGCGGCCGCGCAAAGCCACCGATAGTAGTTGCTGTTGTTAATTAATTCGTCCTATGGGAGCGAGAGACGAAAAGAGAACAAGTGCAGGACTAAGGCGGATCTCTCGCGTCGAGATCCATCTCGTTAATTAATCTGCAGCGGCGGTTGGTAAAAGCCCGCATATCGATTATTCGGACAGCATATATAGCCGCTCTCTTTTTGTTCGCGCGCGGCCCACACACCACTCGAATTACAGGCCGAGCACAATACGCGCGATGACTGCGTACGATTTCTGACTCAATTAATTAATTAATTAGCCTAGCGAGCGCAGCGCCGTTTTGCGCGCAGCTTAGGGAAATTACACGCGAGCGCGAGGAGCGTTTTGCATTGGCTTCAATTTGCCTTTACGGGCGGCGCGACTTGACTCGCTCGGGCGAGCAGAGCAGCGCCGGCGCTCTCTCTCTCTCTCTCTCTCTCTCTCTCTCTCTCTCTCTAATGCCGACGAGCTCACACGTGTCTTGTCGCGTTTAATTCGCAGAAGAGACCGGCGCTAACTGCTCGCAAGCTTCTTTTTCTCCCGTCCGGCTAATTCATGCCCACTCGCAGTTTTATTCGTAATTGCAGCCTCTGCATGCGAGGATCCCTTTTGGGCGATGCTCGAACGGCAGGTCGCTTCGATTAGGAATCACTTATATTTATAGCGGACATGCACAATGGCATGCCCCATTCCGATCGATTCTAATTACGTTTTAGCCGATAATTGTCGCGGAACCGAAATGAAATCGATGACGCGCAGGCTCGCGTCCCATTAATATACACGGTACAGTTTGGCTGCAGAATGTGCCAGCGCCCGCGCGCGCTGAAAATCGGATTACATAGCTATACATAAAAGCGCACTCGCAATACGTGAGCTGGAAGGTTCAGCGCGAAGACGAGGGGAAATGAGTGTTTTCGCTTGCGGAAGAAAACGATGTTTTTAGGGCATTCGAAAGAGAAGAGGCCGCCCCCGCCGCAGCCGTAAAAGCCCTGCGCGCGGAATAACTTGGAACGATCCAAAGACCGCGAAATTCGCGCCGAGATTCGTAGAAAAAGCCTCGCATCCCTTTGCGCCGCTGGAATAAATTCCAGAGAGTGGCGGCCTTTGAGGTCGAGGAAGAGTTTGGGCTTTAATTCAGTCGCAAAGTGCAGTGCCGCACGGGCGCTTTTTTGGCACGTGGCGTCGGCTCCGTATTTACATTTTTAAGCGCTCTAGAGGTCATGAAGTGGACACTCGTTTTAGCATGTATAAAATGCCGGGCTCAGCCCGCGAAAGCCTCTGCCAGCGCTTTAAAGCTTATATACTGGCGCATGCTCGCTATAACGCCTGCGAAAATACCCTACTTTATACGTACTGTGCAGGACTAAGTTTTAAAGGCCGTTCCAAGAGTCATTTTCAGTTATAGGCAAGCGCGGGGAAAACCGTTTGCGAATCCAATAATTTTTTTCATTTCGCAGAGTCCGTGGAAATCGATCGGCGGACGTCTCGGGACTCAAAGAAAGAGCCGGAAAAACTCCACTGCTTAAAATTCCATCAATTTCCATGAATATAAAAAAGAATTACCGTCGCCAGTTCAGGCCCCTCCCGTCATCGCGGCTCTGTCACGCGCGAAAATTCGCCGCCGGCACGCAACGCATTCAACGTATTACGTACGTACCTAAGTACACAGAACGCGTATTCGACGCGTGCGGTGCAGCAGAGAGGCAGAAAAGCGAATCGAGTCGAGCTCATTTTTCACCCGAGGAAATGACCTCGCCAGAAAAGTCCAAAGTCAGAGTGGTGCGTCGTCGCGTGGCTGCGAGAGAGACAGAGATAGAGAGAGAGAGAGAGAGAGAGAGAGGGGGAGAAAAAAAAAGTCCCCCCCGAAGGATCGTCCGGTCTGTGTCACTGGGACACGCGCGCCGCGGCAGCCCCTCTCCTCTGCTCCCTGCTCTGCTTCTTTCCCTTCTCTCTCCCTCGGCCGTCGTCGTCGCGGCGAGTTCTTTGAAGGATTGTACAAGCTTGCCGCGCTTCGAGGGATTTAAGTAACTGCGCGCGCGCTTCTGCAATACTTTGTATTTCTTTGTTGCTTAGCTTCCGCGACGGCGTTTCACTCCGTTGGGATATTTGCGCGCGAGAACTGAATTGTCCCTTGATTCAGTGGTTCCTAAATAAAGTATCGACGCTATGTCGAAGTTGCTCGTCACTGACTAGCCAGATTGTTACTCCTGCAAGATCCGCTTCAATCATGAATCACACGGCATAATTCATGAAAATCCTTCGTCGAAAACAAAGTTTGGCAAACTCCCCAGCTCCTTTTGTGTTAAAAGGCTTGATTTATGAAGGAGCGATATCATCGCGTTATGAGATTGCGTTTTTTCAAATTTCATTACGCGCGCCCCTGATGGAAAAGTGGAAATTTCGAAAACACATGCACCCGCGCAGCCAAAACCATTCTGCCGTAATTCGCGAGGTTACACAATTTGTGTCGATAAATTTTCGACAGAGTAAATACGCCCTGGCGGCGGAAAATTAGGTTACACACGATGGTGGACTTTAACGAACGGAGCTATTATATATTGCGAGCAAAAACTTCTGTTCACTTTACTCATTAGCCACGTTAAAAAAATCGTTTTTCGAATCATCCGATGGAAATTTTACGCCGAGTGCACTTTTACGAGTCAATGTTTGTTTTATGTTACAGGTATAGACTGCCGAATAACCGAATGCAGTTTGCTGCGCAGAGAAGAATCGTCGCGAAACTAAGGATTTTACGGCCGGCCAATAAAGGCCATTCAAACATGATCGAATTTTTATGAGAAATGTCTCCTAAATAGGAAATTTATGGTCCGCCACGACGTCGCTGCACACTCCACTATAACCGCTCTAAAACAAAATGCACTGCACACATTGCAGCCATTATTCCTGCGTGATGTCCGCAGCGGAAAATCCCCCCCCCCCCGGCCGCCGTGTGTTTTCGAGCCTGCAGAAAAACGCGAAGACCGCGACGAAAATAGGATCGAGTTCTTCAATTTTTCACAGGCTCCTCGCTGCCGGTACGATGAGTGCGTGCAGAGTTTGAGCAGCTTGGCTTAATGTTGAACGAATTTAATGGAGCGGCGCTCTCCCTCCATTAAATTTGTTCAAGTTTTCAGCGGAGTTTACATAACCTCGTAAGTGGATTCGGAGGGCTCGATATGCATAAGCCCACATTAGTAGCGGCAGCGAAATTCGCGTGACCTTAAGCTTGGGCTTAATTTTTCCCGGAAAATCAATATATACCCGGAGAGAGAGAGAGAGAGAGGCTGACGAAAAAGGAGAAAAATCCTCTCCCCGCGCGCGCGCGCCAGAGTAGCAGGAGAATTCGATAAAATTCCCGCCAAATAGCCGCAGTATGAGGGTCAGGGCTGACGAAAAATAGCCGAGTGTATAGCGGCGGGAAAAAAAGAGTCGCTTCCAAAACGAATGCGCCGCCGCTGCGCTGAGTAATCGACGTATACCGAGATTCCTTATCGCGCGCGCGCCCTCTGCGTCTATGACCCTGTATGTAGACTGTGCACCTGTGTGCGTAAGTACGTTTGAAGATTTTTCAGGCTGCTGGACATATTCAGCGGCGGGTGGATTTTGCGCGCAAGCGCGAGCACTGTACGCAACGCTGCAGGTATACGAGAGCCACAACGCGGCTAATAATAAATGCCAGGTATGCGAGAGTCGCGCGCCGATCTGTCAATAGGTCGAAATCGGCGACGCACACCAGCGCATCTATATGTACCTATACACAAAGCCTGCGCAGCGGCTTTAATGCGTTTTTATCGCGCCCGCGTGATAAATCTCGCGGTGCGTGAGTAGCCACGTCGCGCGGCTCGACTTTTTCGGCGCCGGCGGGAGACGCCTCGCGTGAGGTTCGCTCGCCGAAGGTCATTAGCGTATGGTCGTTACGACGGACACTGCTAATCGACGCTATTTCACCGGTGCGTTCTAACCTGCAATCCCGAAAGCTCTCCCCGACCTCGCGCGAAGACGTGCCGTCCGAAAGTACAAGTGACTCGGCCATCGGCACTCACGACAGTCGGTAGGCACACAGAGAAAGAGAGAAACAAGGTTAAGACTGACCTTCTTGACCTGGAAGTGCTCGGAGCGCAGCGTCTCGACGATCTCCTGCTCGGGCCTGTTAACCTGTTGAGCTACGGAGGATCGGAAGCCGTCGAGCACCCCCTTGAAAGTGAACTTCTTCATCTTGCCTGCTGCTGCTGCTGCTGCTGCTGCTGCTGCTGCTGCTGCTGCTGCACTCGAGTTCGTCCTCGATACGCGATCACATGTGATCCTCGACTCGTCCGCCGGTGAGTGTGGCTTTCAGTCCGACACTTTGCCGCAGCTGACGCAGTCCGTTTGAGTTCACGCGGTTTCTTGTACTCGTACTCGAGTGCACGAGTGTCACTCGACGATCGGAAAACGGTTATAATGACCGCACGCAGAGGAGCGAGGACGAGTTCACTATCGGCGGCGAAGCGGCAGCAGCTCCAGCTGCCCGGAACACGACGTCGGCGCTGAGCTTGGGCTGCAACGGGCGGACCTCCTCGGCGACATCCTCCTCCGCTCCGCGCGCAGGTGTAGGTGCTCGTATACGACACACTCACGACGACTCTCTCGGCCTTGTGCCGCTGCGCCTTATTTTCCTTCCCCCTCACGGCTCGCACAGCTTGCTCGCGCGCTCCTGTGTGTGCGCGCGCGAGTATTATATACGTGTGCGCGTGTGTGCTCTGGAGAGCGCGCGCAGGCAGAGCCCGTTCTCTCTCTCTCTCTCTCTCTCTCTCTCTCTCTACTTGTTCCGCATTTTCGGTTGCTGCTGCAGGGGACACGACCTTCTGCGCGGCGCACGTGGGTGTGTGTATCGGCCAACAGAGCACTGCAACTGCCCAGAGAGATGCCGATCCTGTTCTTCGCTCCCGCTCGCACTCGCGCGAGAGAAGCGTATGCTGCTGCTGCTGCTCTAGAGACACGCACGACGAAGACGACGACGACGACGACAACGAGACCCACTGACAGCAGCGATTTTCACGCGACTGGCGAACTACCAGAGCCAGCCGTCTCGGCCCTCTTCGGGCCAGTAGTGCGCGGGCGCGCTTCTCCTTTCCCCTCCACGGCTCCGCGCTACTCGCGCGCTCTACATCTACCTATATGTAGAGCTAGTACTCTGGCTCCGATGCGAGAGAGGGAGAGCTGAGCGTGGCGGCCGCGAGAAATGTGTGTGTGTGTGTGTTTTCCACCGCCGCGCAAGCACGGGCGATACCACGGCAATGCAGTGTTGTTTAATCGTGCCAGATCAATAACTGGCAACAGGCCGCCGCCGCCGCCGCCGCCGCCGCCGCCGCGCGGACGGTACTTGCGGCTACGCTGAGCGAGCCGAAAGCCGAGTACGCATGACGTGCGACGGAGCGAGCAAGCCCTCTCGGCTCTCGCTCACTCACAGCTCTCTCTTTCTCCCGCGCATATCCTATCGGATGCTACGCTCTGACGTCAGACGCGCTAGGCTAGCTCATACTGCGCGCTTTTCGAGGCTTCAGAAAGCATCCGGTCTGTCTGCCACGGTCGCTCGCACGGTCACGAGAGCTTGCGAGACAACACGTGCAGCTCGTAAGCTCTCGGAGGACGGAGACTGAGGTGCCGAACTTGCGTTTGCGGTGCCAGCCCCGCTGACATACACTCCGTCTTTTTGAGCTTTTTGCGCATTGCGCGCCGAAACTCGCGATAAGTAATGCTCCGCATTTGTATAACTGTAAGTACTGCGCGCGGAGCCGATGCCAAGTCTCTGGATGACGGATAATGCCGTTTTACTTGTAGCTCATTGAGATACAGCTTCTTCTACGAGCTCTTCTCTACTCACTCTCTTTCGCGTGCGGTATATACTTTCGAGGACCTTGGCGCTGTTATTTTTCAATCTCTTGCACAATGTGCCTAAGTACGTGTTTTATGCGTTTTTTGGACAGTCGTTTTCAAAATGCTTACTGATGCAAAATGGGAGTCGCGCCGGACTCGGACGTTACTACTCGCACGCGTTTTCGAATCCCTTATCCCCCGTACTATATATGTAAATCGCCAGTAGATACATTCTGGGAGTGGTGAGACCCACTCAATCATGAACAAGTGGGAATACATTTATACAAACTTAATAATTTATTTTAACAAAACCTGCCTAGCCTTTCGTACTCGCATTAAAGACATTATCTTTATAAAATTTTAATTCTAGTATACTCTCTTTAATATCATCAAGTGCTCTATGATTGAACTCCTTTTTAGGTATATTACTGTGGATTTCAGGCTTCCAACGTCTGAAACAAAATATCCAAATATTGCACGTAATTCTATGATTGATTCCAAAGGTACAGATAAACTATTCAAAACTCTTACTTAACAACTTCTTTAATGGAAGACACGTCGATTATCCTATAGTGTATATAATCATTGGAAACAGGCATATATTTACGAAGAAATAGTCTGTCAACGTAAACAGAGTTTCCTGCCAATGGACATTTTCCCTTGGGTATATATTTCATCATGAAGTATAAAAGGTTGATATCAACTGCATCTTCAGTTTCTGCGCTTTTTTTACAAGCGTCAATAAGTCCAGTCTGCAGAAAAATTGATGAAAATATTATTCAAACACGTTTTAAACAACAAAAATTTTGATTATTATAGCCTTATACTTTTCCATGATTATTTTGACACCAGTCATTCATTGTATCCAATTCAGTATCTGGTTGGTACAAAACAGCTTGAAATTCATCACTGATAACATTTAAATTTTCATCTGTGATCAAGCATGCGATTTCTAGTATACGATTCTTATCAACATCTAATCCTGACATCTATAATGAATTAATAAAATCAATATAATGTAAGTTACAAAAAATTATGAAGCAATATGAAAACTCAAAAGTAAATACCTCCATATCAATCCATACAATTCCATTTCTGTTCTGAGTGACAGAAACATCCTCAGAATCAGCATTCGAATCAGGTACTGTGGTTGACCAATATTGAAAATATAAAAAAATATGAAAAGTAAGGTCAATTAGGAATAAATATGTAACAACAGATACTTGTATACCATTTGTGCAGTAGCTATGTGAAAATGCAGGTTGCGTAAACCTTTTCAAACACCTGCTAAAACTCCTTAAAATTGACATTTCCACAGAATTAAGCAGCAATAACAATGTCAACAATTAATATTAATTACTATATACACACAAAGTAGACAATTTTACTTTAAACTTCAGAGGTGCACTATTTATTTATCATAATATAACCTAAAATTCACAGCCACATTGGGATTTAATCAAAAAATACAAGAATGACGCAATCATAGATATATTGTTTACAAGTTAACTAGTTAAAAAATAAAATTTAATAGAGTTACTGTCACTGTAATGTTTGATTAGTTAATAAATTTCTACTATAATATTTACAGTGAATAATATGAGAAATGAAAATTTAAACGAAAGACTAAACCGCGTGAGGGTGCCACATGCTGACATGCATATGTCGAAGATATAATGTATATAGCCGATAATACCTATATAAGTATAGGTAGATTGGAGCGCAAAGCGACAGCACAAACTCAAGCAAAAATTATATAACTTTATAATATTTATTTTGTTGCAGCTGGGTTATCGTAAATTAAACAAATCTATTGTATACATATACATGTATATAGAATTATAATATTTGCTATATAAAGTCTGATTTTCGTTAAAGTACGGTTCACCAAACACGAATAATCATATTATAACTGATGAATATTTATTTTTATTATTTCTTGCTACCTATTAAAAACAGAAAATATTGTTAAATAAACAATAATGACTAAAAACATTCCAAATATAATAAAGAAATCTCTATATATGTACTTCATTTGTAGTTTTTAATCTCAAAATATTTGAATCACTTCGTTTTACGCGCTTAAAATATAATTGGCCAACATAACCCTAAATCAAGTGAACTGTATTATGATTTGAACTCGCGGTGCTAATTATATTTGCGTATACTCACTATCAAGTAATATGTTGTAGAATGAGGTGTTAAACATTTTTTTAATATTTTTTTATTTTTTACTGCATCCTGTGATAATTGAAAAAAGGTATAGGTATGATTTATCAATAAAATTTGTATAACTACAATTTTTCTAGAACCTTTCCATATTTTCAGAAAATACAAATTTTTGAAGTGTCTATTAACAAGTCTCCCGTTATTTTAGTATGGATTTTATGGTAAAAAGATTGATAACATTATCTGTGACAATAAGAAATTTAGCATTTTCACAAGCTCAACGAGTTAATATATCAAGATTTTGTAACACATCCCGACTTCATAAAGGTAAAAATATAATGTTTATACAAGGAACTAATCAATTTTATTTCATTTTCATCCTAATCCTAAAAATATATTAAAAGTAATGTTCTGTATCTTATTTAGATGAAGTTAATCGATGTAATTTGAAAGCTCAGAAGGAAGACTTGATGCTGAAAACTCTACGCCAAGGTCTTAGTCCTTCTAATCTCATAAATTACATTGATTCCAACAAGGATCAAATGAGGCGAGAACATGTCATTGCAGCACTATCCTCATTGCATTATTTTTATCGAGATAAGTGTCAGATTACCACAAACTTGGATGAACAGATAGATTTTACTAAGTTATGCAACTGTTTACAACCGCAAATAAAACAGTTAACACCAAACGAAGTTATTGAAGCTCTAAATATACTTCAACTTTTGAATGTACCAAGTTCAAATATATTCGTTATGACTCTTCTACAACACATAGAAGAGTATATGAAAGACCTATCTTTCCAGGATATGTATAAATTGTCAACTGTACTTGTTCAATTTTCACCAACAAATTTCATCAAGTCGATTGAATCTTCCATTAAGAGTCAATGTTTCGCCAAGATTTCACAGTTAGATAAAAGTGATATAAGTACACTAATTTATGCATTATGTTTTGCTTCCAAAAATGTTCAAGATAAAGCTATTTTAAATTTTCTATCTGATGCGGTGGAAAATTATAAGGAAAAAATTGAACTCAAAGATGCTCTTCATATTTTAAAATCGCTTTGCTATACCAATGACCTTCCATATAAATTTACAAGTATCATAGAACATGTACAAAAAATTATTATTGAAAATATTGATGAGCTGAATCCAAATCAAATTTTACAAATAATAAAAGACATTTCTTCCAAAATTAGTACCAAGTGAGTATAGTCATTCAGTTCAAATAATATGTACATACATTCTCATTTATGAAATTAAATTTTGATATGATTTTTCAGTCATGATGAATTTTACAATGAAACGTTCATTGATGAACTAGTTCAAAAAGTGATATATGAAAACTGGGATTTTACACAAGGAAGCGATATTCTTTCTTGTTTAAATTTTATTCGTCATGTACAGATAGATCTTTTAGATTATTTGTCTGCTAAATGCTATGAAGATCCTAATGTTTTTAATGAGGAGTCAAATGTGATACAACCTTTAGTCACAGGATTGGCATTAGCTGATTACAAACCAGTATTTTGGGATGTTATGAAGCAACCTATTTTAAGTCAAGAAATCTCTAAAATGGAACATTTAAAATTATGCTACTTTGCCTTGCATCTAGCATGTTTGGAGTGTTTTGAACCAATGCTTTTGAAAGAAGCATTTTCCACAAAACAGATAATCTCTGAAGAACATCAGCAAATCATATTAAGACTGTATCAGATAATAAAAATACTCTGTCCTTCTTATGGTGGTCCATGGCCATCAAAAGATCTCCTTGACTTATTCAAAAATTCACAATTAAATAAAGACTATCCACTATTACCTGCTCTGGAACAAGCAATAGGAGGAAATGTTTATATTAAAACGAATGTCAGAACAACAATGGAGCATTACATTGGTTAGTAATCACATCATATAAATGTTGAAAACTGAAGTATCTTCATTTTATTTGTTATTTCAGATCATGTGGTGATACTAAATAGAAGTGGCTATCCTATTGCTATTAATTCCTATGGAAGTATTGAAACTAAGTGCCATAACAATGGTATTACTTATTTAGAAGATTTAACGATTCCACCTGATAGTCAAATGTAATTATAATTCAATGTTGAAAATCTTCATAACAATGTTATATTTGTTATATTAAAATTAATTTTTGTTTAGATACCTAATTCTTTACGCACAACCTGAATGGTATGCCAGAAATACTCAACGAATGTTAGGACCGTATTCCTTGTTCATAAGGACATTGGAATCAATGTCTTATACTGTTATTCCAGTAAATGGAAAAATGTGGAAAAAAATGCCAGAAAACGAAAAGACTTTATACATAATGCAGGCCATTAAACTTAAATTTGAAGATGATACAATCTCTACTACCTCTTAACAGACTAAATTAAGTCCCTTGAAAATGCTCACCATTATAAATTTTGATGTATGTATATATCACATTTTATTAAAGATTTTTATGTATATAGTTGAAGATATCCTACAGATGTTACATTTTTATACAGAGAGTTATTGCATATGTATTTTGTGAAGCATTTAGAAATGAAACTCATGTGTTTGAGCTTTTAATAATTATATAAGAATGCAAAGTTTAAATAAAAAAGTTATATTTTGTACAGACTGGTTTTGAAAAGTTAAAAAAAGATTGTTTTTGATTATATAATAATTTATTCTTATGAAAATAGGCAATATGTCAACAATAAAATATACACATTTTTATCGCACAACTGTTTTACAATTTAAAACATCGTATCGTATCGTCGTTCACTTCAAATTCGACGCACAATTAATTTACGTCGTCGTTTTCGATTAAAATCTTTCAAAGCCTTAAAAAACTTCTTTAATGACAATGTTTCTAATATCAGAGCAATAAACGCATGTATCGTCAAGATATAAATTTTTTTATTGCACCAGGTGTATGGTTGACTCAGAGTCCAGTACGCGTTGGCTTAAGATTACACTGAATACAAATAAATTGGATATATAAATTCTATATGTTCCTAAAGTTAAAAAAGAGTAAGAAATTGCGTATTCAAGCGTAAAAGCCATCATTCTGATCAATGTGATGATCAACGATCCACGGGATGACGACGGCACCCAGAGCTAGCACCACTTGCGCCTCGCTTATCATCAACAATCATTGATTCAGACCGAACAATTTGAGAGCATTGAAAGCAGTAGCAAGCGCTACTTCTTCCGGCGTTTTGTGCATGAATGCCGCAACCATCTCAACAATAGCCGGCAACGCGCAAGGCTCATTACGCTGGAAAGTGCAGTAGCGTTGTAGGAAGGTCATGGATCGTTCTGTCAACGCATCCTTGACGTGGACCGGCAGTTTACTAGCTCTGGTGTTGGGGTACATGAACGGAGCGTCGGTTTCTACGAGAATTCTGTCCAGTGAGACCTGTCCACCCTCCAACAGCTGCCTCACACCGCTATCAGACTTATCTTTACACAGATAGCCTGTTATTCCTAAATAAAAACCGTGATCCAAATAAACTTGTGCTTCTTCTGCTGTGCCAATGAATGAGTGGATGAGCACTGGCGGTAAATGATCTGCGAAGGATTTTAATACTTTAAGTACATCTTCTTGAGCCCCTCGTTCATGGATAACAAGAGGTTTGTTTAAACGACAAGCAAGCTCAACTTGCTTTTGAAACACAGATCGTTGTATTTCTGGTTCTGAAAAATCTCCTACAATAATAATTTCAGTATCAGTCCTTCTGAATATTAGGAGGCATAAAAAAATTAGAGTTTAGGAATCTTGTCTTCAATAAAAATAGGGAATGACACTAGTTCCAAGTTCTAACTGCTAATCTCATAACATTTAAGAAAGGTATGATTCTTAGGAAACAATTTTTGCTGCACTTCAGTTTTAGGGTCACTTACTGTTATAGTCCAATCCACATTCTCCTATGGCAACACATTCTGGATTGTTAGCTATACTTTCTAACTCTTCCAGTGTGTCCATGTCCTCCCAGGATTTGGCATCGTGAGGGTGGACACCAGCTGTCGAGTACAAATTTCCAGGATAAATCCTCGTAAGACGTAATGCCTCTTTGCTAGATCGTATGCTGGCTCCAGTGACCATAATTTTTTGAACCCCTGCATCCTTGGCCCTCTGTATGACACTGTCCAAATCACGGCTGTACTTTTTATTGGTCAGGTTTGCTCCAACATCAACCAAGACGTAATTTTCATAGCACTGAGTCATGGCTGAGGCAGTTTCATCCATCTTTGATCCACTTGCGTCTTCAGACATTCTAGAGTACCTGCAAGAGTATAATTGATATATAAATAGAAGATATAAGCCAGTGCTGAAAAATTAATTTGTGACAGTACAAGGACAGAAACTTTATAGAAAACTTGGAGTATACACTGCAACTCAAAATCAAATGATTCTCTGTTTAGTTTTGCCGGAGTAGGCAACAGATTAGATAAAGCCAGGCTTGAAAAAGTTTCCAAGACCCACGTCTCATATGTATGTAATTATATCGCGTACTTCAAATCTGCGAAGCAATAAGATTGTACCGAAATACTTCGATGGCTAATTGATCATTAGACCGAGACGTCAGCGGTCAGAGCACTGTCAATGAATCAAGAGAGAAAACACCCGCACTAAAAATAACCAATGGCACAGCGACGAGCGAACGCGTGAATTAATAAATTAATAGCTCGAAATCGTGCCACATTTGAGTGCATTGCATACTTATAGCTCTAGAAGAAAAGTAAATTACTCACGTTATTTGGCAGCACTCGCTATCAGCGGGAATTCTTCGACGTATAAGTAGTCTTTCGGGAAAGATTATCCTCCAGCCGCGCGAATCTTCGCTTTTAACCTAAGAAAAATAAATAGAGATAGGGGGGTATACTGTCGGCGGCGTATGACGTGTTCGCTCTGCGCTCCGAAATAAATGCTGGTCCACCAGTAGTAGACAGAGGCGCAGTTTTGACCAAACACAAAGAAAAGGTCGTCTTATAGGTTACTTAGTTATTATTTAGTTTTTGCGACTTGTTAGTCGAGGAAAAGAACGGAAGGAGGGAAAAAATGAACTGCACGCTTCCAGCAGTGAGTCATAACTCCCCCGACTCGATCCCTCTGATGGAGTTTCTCCCTCTTCTGACTCTCGCACTGCACCGTTCGCTATTGTAGCCTTCGGTGCGGCATTCTCTCCAAACCGAAAACTCGACTCTCGAGAGAAAGAGAGAGGAGGAAGAGAAAGAGATTACTTATGACTGTGATTTTTTTTATTCTCGATTTAGCGACCGGTTACTGGGGGAACGCGCGTCGCGCATTGCGTCATGTTTACGACCTTCTTTACGACTGTCTAACTAAGTAAGTACCTATAGTCTCTGCTGCTCTCTGCGCTGCACTATAAGTAAGCAGCTGTGAGCTGTGAGAGAAAATAATCGTGGGACATCAGAATCCAGATGATCCTCTCGATGACCACGAGATGCGCGACGGCTGCTGTTATGGACGATGCCTTTAGATGCGGGCGAACTTGTTTGTCTTATACTCTTCTTTCCGAGAGGGTATAATATTATAATACGCACATATGTATGCCTGACCGCATGATGGTTAAAAAATGAAAAAAGCAGCTGCAATTGAGTGTTTGATAAGTTATACGTAAATGCGGTTCCATTTATGCGACTGATCTTTTTTTTCGTATCCGCAGTTACGAAGATCGATATACGACTGTACGCGCTATCTTACGATAAAAAACTTTGTTTTGCAAATCAATTTTAAGATTTGCGCAGATTATCCTAGAAATTCATCGCCGAATATTGTAAACGATCCAAACAATTCTTTCTCACCGCTGCACCCATATACGCGCGCACTTGTTGAGCACCGCGCCAACTCCGCCGCCGTTTATTCTGTCACGATGACAGTCAATGTGATGTCGGTAAAATTTTATTAAATTCATTGCCTAGCGACTAATTTTGCAGATTACGTAGAACAAATGTTGCAGTATCTTAAGACATCCGCTTATTTTCCTTGAAAAGAGAAATTTTTGTAATTTAATTGTTAAGTTTCCATTTTCGTGTCCTAATTAAATTGTCATTCCAAATGTCAAGTTGCGATCTTTCGTATAGAGCTACTATGTTGGTAATCATACACAGTCAGAGCATTGGCTATTGAGTTCCCGCGCGATTCTCGCTTGATACTTGCGGTTGATGTGTTTACACTTTCGACCGAGTCGCACACGAGTTGTAAGAGTTAAAATCGTTCATCATGAAGGTAAAATGTTACGACTATTTAAATTTGTACATTGTCGGTTAGTTTTAATGCATCTATATGGCTTTTTAGTAACTATTCAAATTTCCTTATATAAATATGTATTTACTAGTAAATGTCATTAGCAGAATCAAGCAAAAAACGTATAACCTCTAGATGTGTTAAAACTTTTTCGAATGCGACATTCAACAAAACTAATGAATATTTGCAGAAAAAGCCTCGTAAGACGAGACGACAGCTGCAAGCTGAAAAGGCAGCCGTTGCAACTAAACTCACAGAAAAAGCCAATGCACTAGCCAATCCCTTAGAATCATTCGAAAAGTTTCACAAATACATTCCTAAAGAAGGTTCGAATGTGGAATTGAGCACAAATCGAGTCACAACTTTACCTGTGGAAACAGTTGATTGGATCTGTGACTTAATGGAGAGAAATATGAAAAAACTCTATGAGGAGTCTAGTTGGGGGTGGAATGGTGAAGCAAAAAAAACAGAACTTACAGAGGATAGTGCATGGTACTTGATAGCATCAAGCGAAGGAAAAAAAATTGGCTTCTCACACTTTAGATTTGATTTGGATGATGGAGTTGCAGTGTTATACTGGTAAGAAATATATTTTCCATCAAGTTCTATTTTCTTACTTTAATACAAATTTTTTATTCATTTTATCAATTTCCTTATATGCAGTTACGAACTACAATTAGAGCTATTAGAAAGGCGCAAGGGACTTGGTCGTTTTATGATGCAAGCTCTTGAAGCTATAGCAGCCAAAAATCAGATGCAGAAAGTTGTTCTGACTGTTCTTAAGCACAATCCAATGGCCCTTTCGTTTTTCTATAAACTTGGGTAAGTAAAACTTCATTAATCTTGTTAAAAAATCGAACAATTTTCACATAAATAAACAAAGCATAGTCTTATGAGTAAATTGAATTATACATTTTTTTTATGTTATCATATACAATTTTTGTAGCATAGAAGTTATAAAATAATTCTAAAATTACTCTTTTATGAATTCAAACTTTTTTACAAATCATGAAATTGATCACAGAAATGAGAATATCCTAGACATTACTACAGATCTTGTTTGTACATCGAACTTGACATTCATACTTGCAAAGCATTTAACATAATAATTTTTGGGATTCTACTATTTTTCAAATTATGCATTTTAAAATATTGAAATTATAAACTACACAAAGCCAATATTATTGCATTATTTACAACATATATTATCTACAGAATTTAAATATCCCATGATTATTCAAATATGTAGACACTTTTTTTAAGTGGCCATTTAAGCTAAAACTTGTGAAGTACATTTATGTTTTAATTATAATATTGATTTATTTGAGTAAGAAATAAAGCTGCTTCAAATTTCAATTTAATTTCATATGTGAAACTTGTTGGAAAAGTTCATTGAAAATACCTTTTAATTGATTATTTGTAAAATTGTTATTTTTAGTTACAAACTGGATAACACAAACCCCCCGCCATCAGAAGAAGTTGATTATGTCATTTTGAGCAAGCAAAATCTTTTGTGTGAATAAATGAACTCTGAATTAATTACATATTTATTGTAATAGACCATTATTGTGTGAATTTATATTGCAAAATGTTCTTTCTCTGATTAGTTGTGAAATTGATAACAATGACTGTTTTTTATTTAGAACGTATTTACTGATTAATTTTATTATTTTTGTATAGACTTTTAATAAAAAAACATAATTTACGTTACCAAACTTTTATTTTTACTTGTTTTTTTGAAAAATGTCAAATTTAATTTTAAGTATTCAATTCTTATACAATCATATACATCACATCAAATTATTAAAGCATAATGTGTCACCAATACGAATTTGATGACTCACAAAATTGCTCTGAAAACTTTATTTAGCACATATAACAGTAATTTGTAAATTTTTTGAGTTATAAAAAATACCAATGGTTGGTGTGCATAAAGAAAGGTAATAGGCATGCTTTCGAAATTAAAAACAAATATGTATCAGAAAAAAATACCTGATCAAAGTTGTATGTTTAAAAAATTATTCAATACATAATATACATCTCATAAACATCACAATTCGTCAATAAAACTTATAGTGAATAAAAATCAATTGCTGGGATCATTATAATAATTAATGTGATTTAATCAATTAAAACACTAATAAAAGTTCGTATTTCTATTTTGCAAAAATCGTTTCTTAGACATGCAAAAATACTTTCCAATTATAATTTGTTGGATCACAAGTAATACCTAAATTTCCAGCAGCAATCATTGAACTTCAATATACAAAAATTACATTTGTAATATTTAACAAAAAATAAACGATGCCAAAGAATTTTTTTTACGTGTCTTATCTACCAAAAAAACGGCTATTTCAGCTTATATTTCTTTTTGTGAAGTTTACTTTTTATTAGAACAAATATTCCGTAATTTATCACAGCATTGGCAACACACTACTTTTCCATTGGCTGAGCTTACACGCAAAAGATTCTACCACGTTTTAACTACAGAATCTATCGACAGAAAATTGTCATTTTCTTTTTCTCCGTAGAGTACTTTTATGTACGATACGGCAGCTATTGAATAAAAGTAGCGCGAACTTAATTTTTCAGATTTCATTGTTGTTTCCAGAATATTAACTGCGAATTTAACGAAAGTTAGATAATATGTACATCATCTACTTCTACATAAAGCTTACGACTTCTAGAAAGTCCTACAGTGTTTAATTTGCAATCCCTACTTTGATTTTGTTTCCTTGTAAATTATTTTTCAAATTATTAAGACTTTTCTTGTCAAATAGTTCGAAGAATTGGTTGACGCAGCGATTGCTATTTTAACTCAGTTCTACCAAAATACGAGTATCTCCTCCCACTACTTAGTAGCGAAAAATATTAAACTCCCCGTGATCCCGACAAAGAGAGGTAACCAACTAAGAACTACTTAGCTAGCTTAAGATTCGGTCTTATGAAAAAGAAGCGATACGAGTTGATGTGGACATAGACTAACGATCGGTGACCTCTTGGATGGTCCTACGTTGGTGAATGTTAACGGTGCCTCACTGATGGTCCAGTCCTGCATGTTACCGAGGAACTTGCTGAGGTCGATTTCGCCTGTCTTGGAAACGGGGAAAAGTTGTTGAAGAGCAGCATCGCCCCAGCATAAGTTTAGCGCTTGCCTGTGTAACACCATGCCAACACCTTTGCCGGCACCATCAGGAATCGGGATCACGCGTAAACTAACGACGCTCAAGTCGGCGGGAAGATTCGAGCCTAAGGGAGCGAAGGTTGGGTTCAGGTAGAGGTCGGTATTCGTTCGTGGATGTAGAGCGACCACTGGATGGAGCATGTCATCGAGAGACAGGTGACCAGCAAGAGAAAGAAGACCTGCCGGATGCTCAATTGGAGGTGTTGGTTGTAGGCAAGACTCCTGACGCTTCTCCAACAGTAAAACAAATTTGTGGAACGTTAGCAGGTTGTCCGTTACGCCTTGACTCAGGCCGCGGTTGTCGTCTTGCATCAACCGCCGATCTTGCATGATCTGCATGAAAAAATAGTATTTTTGCATTATTATCTTTAGGTATACGTATTATAGGTAAAATGATTCTTTGTGATTGAAAATAAAAAAAGGCTACCTCGAATTGCCCGGAGGACATGGAACTTGCTCCTAGGGGCTGTCCTGTTATGATACTCATCCTAATACGTTCATCCTCAATATAACCCGAGGCTGCTAGTGGATAATAATTTCCTTGAGTAGGAATCTTCGCAAATCTCTGTCGTTTAATCATCTACAAAATTAGCATTTTCATTATAGGTATGATTAAAATTTAAATAATATTTAAAGATATGGTTGCATAAAAATCCTTACATTTAGGCCGTTCAAATCCGTGTAGAACACATCACCCGAGGCTATGTCAGTATTAATCCTCATCGCCAACTCGAAATTCTGTGTTTCCGTAATATCTACTTCGTTTATAATGTGCAAACCCAGTCCGTCACTACCCGACGAATTATAAAGAGTACAAATGTGCTTAACATAGGGGAGATCCGTGAAAACCCTCGACAAAATAGGTCCCGTAACTAAGTGAACTATTCTACTGTTGCCGGTTAATACTGGATCGGGTTCTGGCTTATCGGGTAAGAATAAGTAGGCTCCACTCTTGTCTTGACCGGCACCTCTCGTACCGTACTTGACGAACTCCAGGTGCACCGGATACGTCTTGTCGCTCACACGCAGAGCTTTCAACAGGCCGGTTTTACCAAAAGCCGCAGACAGTTCCGGTCGCTGACTGATGGAAAACTCTTGCACGCTCGGATAAGTCTGTACATTATTGAAACCAGGTACCGGGGAAAGGGGAATAGCTGTATTGTAGACTGTTACGTTCGCCAGATACGATTCTCTGCAAAGTATTGAAGGAATGGATCAAAGTTGATCTATTTTATCAACTACGGACGAATAATTGCATTTTATGATAGCGATACTCACTCTGGTAAGGTTGTACCGTGCAAAGCATGAACGATATAGGTAGTTAAGCCGAATGCAGGTACAGTGACTAGAAAAGATAGTTCGTATCTTGCTGCGGAGATAGCTGCTGGGCTGACCCAGACAGGCGAGATCTGACACTGAATAGGTCGTCCCATTTTATCGGTGACTCGCACCCAAGGAGAAGACACGTATATACTCGCTACTTTTGTCCTAGTTCGCGGAAGGGAATTGTAGAAGAGAATTTTTCTTGCTGTGATGTCATCTCCGAGGGAGACCACGTACTTGTCTCCAGGACTCGTGTGATACGATCTGAAAGCAAAATGTGAAAATTATGAAAAACAAACTGAGTATAAATTTCTTCAGGAAATAAATATTTCGATTCAAAATTTACCTGTTCTCATCCAAAGACAAGTAAAGCGTCTCCAAATCGACGGGCGACTTTTGCGGGCTTCTCATCAAGTGCGCCACCGACTGCTGCAGAATATGAGCCGAGTTGTTAAGTGCGACAATCATCTTCTGAGCGTAGTCGATTACAACATGATCCCTCGCGGTACCGGTCACGCCATCGTGATGCTGGAATATCGAGTGCCACCGTCTCGCGACGTCCAGTCGACTGGCCATCTTATCCTCGATCAGATGATCGTTACCTTTCATCCATGCGATGGTGCTCAACAACTCGGCTCCCCTCAAAGATCCTATAAGCACCCTGTCGAGCCTTTTGTGGAACGGCCTCGAGGTGTAGTATCCACTCCAATAGTGGTCGTCCCTGTCAGAATACGTGAAGAAGTCCCCGCTCAAGCTAGGATACTCCTCGATACTCTTTTGGCTTCTGACGGCCTCAAAGTAATCGCTCAGCGTTCCAAACTGAATTTGCACGTTCATTTGCCGGTCGCTATTCATGTAGTCGAACAGTTTCTGGTAATTCGGAAACTGCGCGTCCCATTCCGTTACGTGCGAGTACCTGAAGTCATCGCCCAAAGGTATCAGCACCACGTTAGTCTTGAACAACTGAGCCTTCTTGCGGTATTGATCAAGAAGAATAGCCGCTCTCTCTCCGACATTGGCTTTCGTGATAGCCTTAGGAGGAATCTTCCAGGGACAGGTGAATCCAAAGCTCGGTAATCGGTAGAAATCAAACTGACAACAGACCTTGGGATCGGGGCCGCAGGTATGGGGAATGTCATAGCTATAGAAGGGCATCATGTGCGTGAAGATCTCGGTGGAGCCGTCGTTGTCCCAGAGCTGGCGCCAGCGAAACTCCAGATGCTTGTCCTGAGCGAGCTTCTTCTTCACGGAGTAATGAACCCGTTGGATGACAACGTTTTCCAGGCCAGCGCCCTTCAAAAGGTACGGCATGGTCGGAGATAGGCCAAAGGGATCGATCGCCCAGCCGACGTTTGGCACATAGTCTAAATTTGTCTTCAGCCTGTAAGGGAGATTGATCAAACGTGAATTGTTAACGTCATTTCTAAATTTAACTGAATTTTGATTATGAAAATAAAAATAAATGAAAAAGGTTGGATTCAAAAGTACCATTGATGGCCCTCTGTCAGTTGTGTCAGTTGTGCCATCCAATGTGAAACAGATTCATCAGGCATAACATATCCTCCAGCAACAATCTCAAGCTGTCCATCATGGACTAGTCTCTTCACAACATCGCGGGTCGATTGGGATTGTTCATCCCACCACAATTTAAAGAACGAGATCTCTGCCCAAATGAACTTCCTCCTTCTATCTTCAGATAACTTGGTTACCATGTTATTCAGTATACCTTGAGTTTGATATGTATAATACTTCTCGAAGGTGTTGAGCCATCCAGGATCATTGTGAGAATGTGGCACAACAAAAACCTTCAGTTTCCTATTAGGATGCCACTGCTTTTCGTCATACTTTATGCTCCAGCCTTGCTTCCATACTCCTCCATCTGGATTGTCAAATTTTAGCTGCTTGTAAACCTCAAGCATTTGAATGTCAACTTCTGGTGTCTGCCTGAAATTGACGGTGCAGACTGCAGGCTTTTCAGGCTTAAAGTATCCAAAGGGATTTAAATTCTGGTGCCTGTCATCTAGGGGTGCCTCTACTTTCACCTGAGCAGCTGCCTGCAGAGCATTCATAGCTCTGTGATGACGATTCAATTCTTCTTCAAGTTTTGCTATTCGAGATTCAAAATGGAGCCATTGATTCTGAAGATAACATTATCAAGCATAAAGCACGAGTTTCATAAATAACTAATTTAAAATTGAAATAGTAAGTAGTTGATGCTATGAGTACTTACATCTTTTACATTGCTTTTCGAGCCTCTACTCTGTGGAAACAAAGTAACATCAAGCATTAAGTAAATCATAACGCAGCAGGCCAGAATGAGGCCTGCTCCGAGTGCAGCAAACAACTTTCTGGCTTTCATGTCGACTCCAAAGTTAATTCCGAAAGGATAACCTTTTTTTCATTCGGATAGTTTGGAGCGAGGCATCTATCAACGCGGTCAAAATATTAGTAAACTGTGCGAACATGTACAATAGCGATTGGTTAACCTTGAATTCGGGCCTTCGAGCGTCACTCGTATAATGTAGCTGACGTAGAAAGCATTTAAACATCCACGAAGCATCTAAACGTTACTTTCACAGACTGCTCCGACTTTTTCCAAGTCGCGAACTAATTTTTCGATAAGCAAGTCTGATAAAATCGAGAAAGTTTGGGAGGGAAAAACATGTTGAAAAGTTCCTCCCCCACCTCCGCGAGCGCGCGCTTGATCGTCGTACATCCCTATACGTATATACCTATGCACGGATGCACCTATACGCAAGTATAAGATAGGTATATAGCTATAGCTATAGGAACCGCGAAGTCGTCTGCTACCTACACTGTTTGACTGTATCGTCGATGGTCGTCAGCTTGGCCAAATTATTTTGCCTGAATAGTCCCAGATATTTTGAACTAGCAAACGGAGTGAAATGAAAAAATTAAATAAGTGCATATGGGTATTAATCGATATTTTTTGTAGACAATATATAACTTGGGTTACTATTTAAAGCGATATCAAAACTATACTGAATACAAAATTGAGCCTATAAATTCTAGTTACTTTTTTTTCGCTCACATGAAAGCAGTGACGTTGACGTCTGACTCGTAGAAAAAATATTTCGTCTTTTAGTTACATTTCAAAGAACCATATACCTATTAGTATTACCTAGGTACGAGATTTTGACAGCTTCCTCGATCTGCAGCGCAGCATAGGTAGATGAATTGACGTCAGTCTCCACGCAAAATCTTTCGAATCGAGCTTTTCCTCACCGAGTGGCGAGATATATGTCGTGGAAAAGCTTTACGGGACCGTTCGGTATTTTTATTATAAGCATTAGCATTAGCATTAGATAGAGAATCATGCCTGGAGAACCACCAGTTACCACAGGCAATAAGTCCAGTGGCAAAGTCAAGAGAATCTCAATTCCTCGAGTACAGAGCAGCACAGACACAGAGTTACAATCTCAGCAGAGCGGCTCAACTCCTCTTCAACCCACTGCATTGCACTACGTTAGCTTCCGCTCTGATATCGAGGACAGTCCTATTCCTCCGGTGCTCCGTTCCAAGTTGTTAGACCTATTTCAACAAATAGAGAAGGAATTCGAGATGCTCTGCACAGAGAACACTGGCTGTATGCTTTTTTAGAATAATGCTTGCTTATCTTGCTCTTCTTTCTTTGCTTATCTAAGTTGAATATTCTTTTTCTATTGTAGTACAAGAGAAGATAGAAGCATTGAACGAGAGACTGGAAAGAGAGTGCTATGGATCAGGAGAACGTAGTCTACCACCAGGAGACTTTCAAGATTTTACTGATAGCAAAAATCTTTCCAAACAGAAATGTAAGTTTAATGTGCTAACATGGCTCAGTTTGATTTAAGTTTATTTTTTTGACGTATTGAGAAAGAAAGCAAATGATTATTAAAATATTAATTTGTTAGAGGAGCTAATGTGGGTACTTATGATCAACCTAATTGTACCTTTTTTATTCATATCTTTTTTACAACTTTTGAATAAAAATAACTAAATCAATAACTCAACTATAGAGTGATAAAAATAATACTATTTCTCTTGCAGCCTTGGGTGGAAGCTCTGCCCATAAAGTAAAGGCTTCGCACAAACTAAAGGCTCAGACAAGTAAGATAGTATCCAGTTTTAAAAATCCTACCATGACTTGTAGCATGCAAAGAGAGTATAGAGGCCACAGAGACGGTGTCTGGGAAGTTTCTGTGGGAAGGTCTAGCCAACCAATTATTGCAACAGCATCTGCTGATCATACAGCCCGAGTATGGGCTATGGATAGCTGTCGCTGCTTATTGCAATACACAGGTCACAGTGGTTCAGTTAATTCTGTGAGATTCCATCCTACAAGAGACCTAGCACTTTCAGCAAGTGGTGATTGTTCTGCTCATGTGTGGCAAGCAGCGGTGAACTGGGATCTACCAAAGAGACCATCCTTGGAGGATTTGGGAACTGCTGGTAGTGATAGAGGTATTGGTGGAGATAACTGTCCTCCTCTAGAAGAAGATTCTGCACCTACTCTGAGAACTCCAGTCAAAGAACTGCTTGGACATACTGGAGTTGTGACTGCTGCTGATTGGCTTTTTGGAGCCGAACAAATAGTAACTGCTTCTTGGGACAGAACTGCTAATCTATATGATGCAGAATCTGGGGAAATTATTCACACCCTCTGTGGACATGACCAAGAACTGACTCATGTTTCAGCGCATCATGCTCAAAGACTGTGTGTTACTTCTAGTCGAGATAGCACTTTCCGTTTGTGGGATTTCAGAGAACCCATCCACTCTGTATCAGTTTTCCAAGGCCACACAGAGTAAATTTTCAATCAAAACACTTAATAACAGCGTGCGCTTTTTTAAAGATTTCATTTCAAAATCCGCCATTTTTTTCAGAACTGTTACTTCAGCTGTATTTACAAGAGAGGACAAAATAGTATCAGGATCGGATGACAGGAGCGTTAAAGTTTGGGAACTGCGAAATATTCGAAGCCCCTTAGCCACCATTCGCGCGGACAGTTCAGCAAACAGGTTGGCTGTGTCTAGTGCCGGAATAGTCGCTATTCCTCACGATAATAGGCAGATTCGTCTGTTTGACTTAAGTGGACAACGACTAGCAAGATTACCAAGAACAAGTAGACAGGTAATTAAAATTCATTGGTTTAAAGTTGACTTTTATAAAAAAAAAAAAAAAAAAAAAAAACAGCAATTTTAAATAATTATTTACAATTTACAAGTTCAAAGTCTTTATTTTTCGCGCATAACAAATATAATACAAAATATAACGTTTCTAATACTGTACAGGGCCACCGACGAATGGTCTGCTCAGTGGCTTGGGCTGAAGACAACAGTAGCACCTGCAATCTCTTCTCCTGTGGTTTCGACAGGCTCGTGCTTGGATGGAGCATTTTACCGGTAAAGGATGCTTGAGACACGTTTCGCGATCGTCGTCAATTAATGACCTTAAGCTTGCAACAGAGTCACATTGGCGGTCGATAAGTAAAGTCCAGGTATTATATTGTAAACGTAGTTATGAGCCAAAAGTCCACCAGCCAGTCCAATCAAAGACCCAGTTCTTCCACTCTCACAGACAACTAAACGAACAAAACGAACACATATTTATGCAAAATGATTGTTAGATTCTTTTTATGAGGGCAATGCTAAGATTTTTATTTGTACACTGGTTGATAGCAAGGGAAAAAAGGGGGTTAAGCAATTTAATATCTCGTGTAGAGGCATTAAAAATAAATAAAAATTTAACTTGGAATGTCAAAGTGACTGTAATTAAACTAAAAAATTGTGTAGATAGATGTTATTTATATGTATTATGTGCCATTGGTATTTATTATAGTTATTAAAGAAAAATGTACGTGGTGATAAAAAACCAAATAAGCATATAAAGTTTTTCCCGTTATACGTGTTTTGCGATCAAAATACATAAATCAAAATATAAATGTTCAAAAGGTATAATTACTTGATGAATTTATAACATTTAAAAAATGAGTAGTAAGATATGAAAAATAAAATTTGAACGATAGTATACTGAACAGATATGATAGTAAATATAATAATTTGCATATTATGATTTAACAGACAATAATCACATGCCAAATTACTTGCAAATTTAAGCAGAAATTGTAATATTTAGAAACATAAAAGTATCTATAAATTATAATCAGAAATGTTACTTTATAACAAGCAGTAAGTACTTAATATTTATATCCTAGGTGACCTATCGAAAATAAATGCTTCACTAACACATTTCCTGCACAATGAAGGCTGTTGTATTTAAATTGATAATGTTTAAAGTTGTTATCTATTTATTTTCTACAATGTATCAAATATAATATATTCCCGCAGATCTAGCAATGTAAATTATACAAACAATATACAACTGTCAAATAGATAATTTTGAACGGAAGCTTGCATTCTTTCTTACGCCCCACATAAGCGTGAATTACCTGAATAAGCCGTTAGGAGGCAGAGCACAGTGTAGCCATAGATGAGTATATGGTGTGGTTCAGGCGCCGCATGCTGCCAGACGATTCCGAGCAAGCCCAGCAATTTGGCACAGCCTCCGACGATGAGCGCCCGGAGCAAATCGGTCGGCTTGTACCTGTGTGGTCTGCTGCCGAGGACCAGCCACCTGAGCTCCGTAATAAGCAGCACGACGCAGACGAAGGCTGTCAATGATAAAGCCGTGTGAGCCAGGAGGAAGTAAAAGTTTCTCTCGCCCTGGAAGACGAAAAGACCACTCGACCTGGCGAACAGCTCGAAAACCGGATCGGTGAAGTTGGAGGAGGAGGAGGAGGAGGAGGAGGAGGAGGAGGAGGAGGATTCCTCGTAGCTCGTCCACTTGCGGAAGGACTCGCCCAAGATAAGGACGACCATGAGCTTCCAATAGGCGTTGAAGTCGCTGTTGTAGAGCAGGTGACGATAGGCTGGTTTCTCCAAAAGCACCAAGTCCAACAAGACAATCACCGGGTCGTACTCGATGTACTTATCCGCAAGATTGCCGCAGTTTTCCTGAACGAATAAAACCTTGCTGGTTAATTAGGTAAACGAGAGAGTAGATTGCAATTATGTAAATCTATCGATCAGTTGCGATTGTGCATAATTGAGCTGAGCAAGCCCTAAAAATAGCTTTACCGAAGCGAATCGAGGGAATATCCGCAGAGAAACGATAGTTTGATTAATCGTAGCTATGCCATCAATCCTACACTTACGCATTTCAGGACTTTGAGCACGCTGGGACTGTAGCGACGGTAAAGCTCGTCCACGTGAGCACCGCAGTTTATACAGGTATACATATTTCTTCGCGTCCGTTCGAAAACTTGAAGTCACCTCATAGCGCCGCGTCTCCCACTATATCGCGTATTATATATACACAGAAGTAATATGCTGCCGAACCTGCAATCAATAATTTCATCATAAATCTTCCATAGCGGTCACTTTGCCATATCAAGCTTCATTGGTACGATACACATATTATTATTGTGCAAAAATAAAACATAGCGTGAAACAAATCGAAAATGAATAGCTGAATAGAGTCGGGTTAATCCATAGAGATGAGGTTTTTATTCAACATTTTTAAACCCGAGGCAGCTGCGACTGGCGAATATACGTGCCAATGTCAAAATAGCACAAGATTATCCATACATAGGTGATCGAGTTCCGCCTCGGATCGTAGAGCGATGAAGAAAAAACTCAAACAAAAACAGCAACATTCGCAACTCTGCGAATCATTGTCTCTAGCTATTATCTAACGCTCGATCTTCCAGTTAATCGTAAAAACAGCTCGGCTGCGTTGTTACGCCGCAGCCTTGAGTCGTCGCCGTGTGCCTATACAGAAATGCAGATCGTATAATTACACTTGCGCATGCATATGGGGTATAGCAGTAAGTATAGCTGGACACATTGAAACGCGCGCTGCCTGCATCAGAACGACGGAAAAAAATAGCGGCTAGTCAAATAGCTAGTACTTATATATACGATTCTAACGGATCCAGCGATACGCGCGCGGGTGAAAGTCCTGAGCCAGGAGTAGGGGACGTGTCCCGCGGGCGCAGCGCCTCGAGCATTATATCCGAGAGCTGGTGCGGACATTCCGGGAGTGACGCTCGAAGCGCCTAGACCGAGGACTTTTCAAATTTTCACTCAAGCTGTATCGAGGAGAAAAATGAGCTCAGTGGCCAACGACGGCGTCGCTCTGCCGACGGGACAGCGAGTGCCGATCGTCGGGTTCGGCACCTGGCAGGTGAGCTCTTCGTACAATCATATTTTTCCTTTTTAAAAGCGCCACTGAATGTCTCACTCTGAATATTTATTATCCAAGTTATATAGGTCATAGGGTCAGAATCCGGCAGCCAAATAACACCATTTTGTATACTAGACACTCCGTATCAGTATCTGCGGTGCGGCAATGGTTTTTCTTTAGAAGAAAACGTCGTTTTTTAAAATGCAACTATGCAGATACTCTTACGGCAACCGTCGGCACAAAGTCATTCTGTAAAACAATAGTGGATCGTATCGTATGATTTATTACAAAAATGCATTTTTTCTTGCTTCGACGATTTCAGGACATTTTAAGGTCCAGTCGTCTGTAACGGCTTCTTACGTTTGAAGAAAGTTGAAAAAAAGGAGGTGAACTCTCACTTAGCCAAAACACGATGTAACGCTTATGCACATATATACTTACACCGTCGTCGCGGCGCGGCTTTCATTTTCGAGGAGATATTTTCTTTCGCTTTGGAACATCGTGTCTCTTTGTTCACGATTGATTTTTAAAATTTATGCAGCTATGATTTCTTTACAAAAATCTCATTTAATATTGCAATTTTTTTTTTATAACAGGCATCGGAAGAAGAGGTAGCGGCTGCTGTAGAGAACGCCTTGGAAGCTGGATACAGGCACATTGATGCAGCACCAGTATATCTCAATGAACACGTTATTGGAAAAGTTTTGAAAAAATGGCTTGATTCTGGTAAAGTCAAGAGAGAGGAACTTTTCATAGTAACAAAGGTATTATTAAATATAAGTTTATACATTTTTATTTCCGAGCAACTGCTTATATTGAAAAATTTGAATTTTTCAAGTTGCCACCTAGTGGAAATAGGCCTGAGAAAGTAGAAAAGTATTTAAAAAAGTCTTTGAAAGATTTACAACTGGATTACTTGGATCTCTATCTGATTCACGTTCCATTTGCATTTGTGGAGGAAGAAGGCAACTTGTTTCCAAAGCACGAAAATGGTGAACTCAAAATTGATCACAATACTGACCATATTGCCGTGTGGGCAGAAATGGAGAAGCAGGTTGTCAATGGTCTGACCAAAGCCATTGGCTTGTCTAACTTCAATACCAAACAAATTGACAGAGTATTAAACTCTGCCAAGGTGCCTGTTGCTACATTGCAGATTGAACTGCATTTGTATTTCCAGCAAAAAGAAATGGTATGCATGCTGTATAGTACAAAAATTCGCATAACTATTACTCTGTAAATAATACAATGTAATTTTTGCTTATGAATGTAGGTTGAATACTGCAAAAACAAAGGTATTCCAATCACTGCGTATTCTCCTCTTGGAACAAGGGGATTAGTAAAGTCGTTAGGAAAAGATGGCGCGGTCCCAGATTTGTTGGAGAATCCAACTGTCTTACTAATAGCTAAGAAGCACAATAAGACACCAGCACAGATTGCGCTTAAGCATGCTATTCAAAAAGGAATTATCGTTATTCCCAAGAGTACAACTCCTCAACGCATCAGAGACAATATTCAGCTATTCGCTTGGCAATTTGATGATGTAGACGTAAAAGCATTGAATGCATTAGATCAAGGAGATAAAGCACGTATCTGTGATTTCTCATTTTTACCAGGAACAGAGAAGCATCCCGAATTCCCCTTCAAACAATAACTTTCAGTACATCGTCAACTTAGTGAACTGATTCATATAGAGTATGTATTTAACCTCAAAACTATTGTGTGAAACTGTTGTTTTATTTATGAAAATATTCAGTATTTATTATTAATAATTGAATTGTCAATTGTTGAAATTATGAAAGTTTTGTTATTTACATTTGGTTTTTGCTATTTCTATATAAAAAACTGTTAGCAAATTTTATGTATAATTACAGTGTTCGCTTGGAATCTATTAAAATAAATGAACATTTGCTAAAAAAGGCTCTACCTGGTTAAGCTTAGCAGTTAATTTTCACATGAAACAATGAACAATAGCACAGTTATATCATCCTGTCAAACCAACCAAAACGTCAACCCTCAAACCAAATGTTTTGTATGCACTAACTCTGTTGGCTCCCCCTGATGTAGGTATATACCTATGTATGCAGATCCCTTATTGAGATATGAGATAAGAGCGGGCACGTGTTTCGAAAGATGAGATGATCAGATTATCTTTTCTACTCGCCTCGGCCGTTCAAAATGCGAATGAAGCGAAAATCCCTTTGTCGTTTAATTTAGGAATCGGTCCTTTTTATTGCATTGTTCAAAGCACCAAAATAATTTATTTTATTAATTTTTTCACTGATAAAGAAATACGTAATAATGAATTTTTTGTTTGTTTCAAACCCGTACAATAATGCGCACAGCATTGAACAACTATACCTACACAATAGACCGCAGTCAATGGAAACATTGAAAATCAAAGAGATTCGAAGAGAATCGAAGAAAACGGAAACAATAGCGCGCATCCTTTTTTTCCAACTTTTTTTCTCGTGGCAGCGGCAAATATAAAGTATCGCGTGCCGCAACGCACACGAGAAACCTATATCCCTCATCATGGAGCCAATATTTACATCAGGGAGATGAGAGTATTACCGGATTAGCCGGGGCGCGCGCGCCTGACCCCCGTGGCTTTTCGATTATGCAAGCTCTGCTGCACTTGGGTACCTACATCTGCGCGCTCTTCAGACGATCTGCCTGGCCGTGTACCTCTATAGCCGCGCGACAAGGAGACGAGCCGGTATCAATTACATTGTTGTTATTGGGGTATAAACGAGCCGAGGGCGAGATGCGGCCGGCAGATAATAATACACTGGCATAAGAGCATACGCAACAAAAGCCAGCCGCAGGGGCCCGTGCCGTATGTATACTTATACGAGAAGCGAAAACCAGCGAGGCGCGCAAAACGCAACGCGATAGCCATCGCCGGCGTTTCGCCGCCCTGTGCAACTATGCGACTAATTTGGTTTTGCCGCTGCGAAATGGATATGTTGTATATACGTTTATACGTTAGCCCGCCGAATAGTAAGGGCCTAGAGACTCCCGGGGCCAGGGGAGGCTTTCAGTTGCGAGATGAGCGAGCCAGCGCAAGGAGCGCAGAGGCGCGCTACCAGTGATTTCAGTATCGAGAGGATTCTCTCCAAGGATGTGCCCTCTTCGTCTTCGTCGTCCTCTTCTGCTTCGACGGCAACCGTCGGGCCCGCGCAATCGCTCTATCCGAGCTTTGCGCTGCAGAATCGACTCGACTGGCTGAGGAGCTTTTGCAAACTGCGGACGCCAGCGGAACCGAGGCCCAGCGGAGATGCAGCCACGGCGGGCATTCTCGCTATCGACAAGTTCAGTGACTGTTTATCTTCTTAAATACACAAGATGTTCCGCTAATGAATATCCGGTAATAATTCACACATTTTTTTTCAAGCAGTCAATCATCGAAACAGCCCAATAAATCGGATCCGACAGCGGAACTGAGTAGCGAAGAACTATCTTGGCTGAGGTGTACGAGATATCGCCCGCCCAAATTGCCGAGAAAATCCAGTGCTGGTAAAATTTTCAAAAGAAAACCCGGCTCACATCCTCGTATACCATTCACTAAATACCAAATAGAGATATTAGAAAACAGATACAGAAGCAGCTCATATCTATCGAGGGATGACGTTGTGAACTTGTCGGATTTGCTACATCTTCCGCAGAGTAGAGTATGTAAAACTCGATTCTTAAGATCCAATATTAAGAAACTAATACTTCTATTCTTACTAAATATGTTTTTATTTCAATTAATCGTTTGAATATTATCGCAGTAAAATATAGATTACAGATTTCAGCTTAAAAAAATCGAAGTATCTGCTTGCAATAAACTACGGTTTTCTTCAATGTCAAAGAATTTTCCATTCTTTTGAATTTATAAAAATATTTGTGTCGTACTCATGTAATATCTTTCAATGAATATTTTTATTCTTATAAACTTAATTATCTATTATAGATAAAAATATGGTTTCAAAATCGACGCGCCAGAGAAAGAAGAGAATCTCAAACGCCGGAGCAGATGGAAACAACTACAAGATAATTGTAAAAAAGTTTGTAATGGCTTTGTGTTAAGTTGGCATTTAGAACAAAAATTTAATATTCGACATAAATGACAGTATTATACAGAAGTAAGCGTGTTATGAAATTTAAATAATAGATGATAATCAAAAATCTACAATTAAGTATCTGTACAACAGTTCATTGTAATTATATTAAAAGAATACTCGGATAATGAAATCTTTGTCCCATATGACTTGCATCGGGTTGTAAATGTACGCTTTAAGTCACCTGTTTTTTAAGCATGTTTTCAATTCTTGCTTGTAAGGCTCAAAATGTCGCCGTATATTCTTAAGCAACTTTGTTGAAAATTCCTTATGTACTGTGCGCATCAGCTCCATATTGTGAACAATATATTAACAATTAACCTTAATAATACATTAGAACTGGTGCTGTGTTGTCACTCTTCACATGGTGACTGTCAGATAGCAATTATACTTTCTCGACCAGCGCCAACGCCTACCCATTTCACTGCAAAATAATTTGACTTATCAATTTTTGGCGAAATATAGTTAAAAATTTTTTAATAACAGAGTAATTTCTTATCAATTGTTTTCTTGAGTTTTAATTTTGTGAAATATTTTTACTAAAATCCTTACCTGGAATATCTAAATATTCTTCTAATAATTGTACATATTTTTGCGCACTTAAAGGTAAATTATCAAAAGAGCGTACACCTTCTGTACTGGTCTGCCAGCCTTCAAATTCTTCATAGATTGGTTCCACTTTAGCCAAATCTGATGTGCTGCTTGGGAAATAATCAATTTCCTTGCCATTTAGACGATATCCAGTGCAGACTTTGATAGTTGGCAATGTATCCAAGATATCAAGTTTGGTCAAGCATATTGACGTGTAACTGCAATAAATTAAATTAAGTTATAGTTGAAAGTCACACATTATCACCGTGGTGATAGAGCATTTTTCAAGCTTCGTATTCTTACCCATTCACGATTGCTGTGTACTTCAATAAAATCAAGTCAAGCCACCCACAGCGTCTTTTCCTCTTTGTTGTGACACCAAACTCACAACCTCTTTTTTGCAAAATTTCACCAGTGGCATCTAGTAACTCAGTAGGAAATGGGCCATCACCTACTCGAGTAGTGTAGGCCTTTACTACTGCTACAATTTCTCCAATAACAGTAGGCGGTAATCCAAGGCCAGTGCAGACTCCACCAATACTGCAGTTTGAACTAGTAACATACGGGTACGTTCCAAAATCTATGTCTAACATTGCAGCATTAGCACCTTCTACTAAAATCTTCTTTCCATCTTTTGCAGCATGATGCAAGTAATGAACTGTCTCTTTCACATAGGGTCTGATACGATCAGCATATCTTCAAATCCATAAAATAATGTCACAATCATTGTCAAAAGAAAATTCTCACAATCAACTTATTATATTAATATATACTAACCCCTTGTAACGTTCTAGTTCTGCTTTCACGTCTACTTTAAGAGCAGGAAAGATTTTCTGATGAGATGCTACAAGGGCTACAAATTTTTCAGAAAATTTGTCATAGTCCCCTACGAGTTCTCCTATTCTAATTCCAGTTCTGGCTGCCTTACTAGCATAAGCTGGACCAATTCCTTTCTTTGTGGTACCCAATGAACGAGTGCCTTTTTCAAGTTCTTGCAATTGATCAACTTGCTGATGAAAGTCAAAGACTATGTGAGCCCTGTCCGAAATGATAAGTCGACCCTGCCAATCTTTAAGACCTTGAGCCTCATTTTCTTCCAGTTCTTCAAATAAGCCTGGCAAATGAATGACAACACCATTACCTAGAAACAGAGAAAAGTCAGTATGAAAGGACAATGTAATTTGAGCATTGCAAAGTGTGCTAACAAGTTGAAGTTAATCCGGTAACAAGCAGTGCTGGGTCTGCTCTGTTAAATCAATAGTTGTAATAATATCACAAGGTTAAAAATACAGATCATGAGAATATGCTCTTAGAGCAATTAAGCTAAACAAGAAATATAAGTCTTAATAGATCAAAAGAAAACTTGGTCTTAAAAATTTTTAATTTTTGAA
Source organism: Nasonia oneida (assembly GCA_037356405.1). Lineage (NCBI taxonomy): Eukaryota > Metazoa > Arthropoda > Insecta > Hymenoptera > Pteromalidae > Nasonia > Nasonia oneida. The sequence continues at coordinate 6,304,379 of JAZHPH010000003.1, read as the reverse complement.
TTATACTTGATGTTTATTTTCAATTGAAAACATTAATAGATTAAAATGAGGACCATATAGACTGAGTTAATTGGAAATCAATGTGATAAGTAAACTTTTTAAGAAATGTGATTAACTAATTAATCAGCAAATAAAATTGAAAATATATGATTAAAAAAGAGTAGTTGTGCAATTCTGACCACATTAAAATAATAATAATAATAACAATAATAATAATAATAATAATAATAATAATAATAATACTAATAAATAAAATTAATTTTAAGTGAAAAATGATTTTATCATTTTCTTCTTATAATTATTTAAAAAACTTCTTTTTTACAAGTACAACTGGTGCTCAACTCGTTACAAATTATCTCTGTGAATGTGTCAATTTGTTGTTTCAAAGTTTTGATAAGATACTTTCTCATTATATGCTTCTGTATTAAGAAGTTAAATTCAGATAATTGTAGTTAGATAGAGCTCTTTTATCTACTTTCCTTAAGTGTGCAGTTTAGAAATATTAAGATTCTGGATACCAAATTTAAATTTAAACTGAATGAGCAGCCTGATTGTATGTTGCATATAAAAAGTTATATTGGGATATGAATTGATATAGAACTGTGAATACACAGTAAAAGATAAAAAAAGTTTGAAACTGTTATTCAATTGAATTTGTATCATATGTTAGTAGCAGTAGTTCTCATTTTAATCTATATATTTTTTATTTTCTAATTATAAGTTTTTGTTAGATATTCATTTGAAATATATTTTTTTAATGCTGAAAAGAATAATGAACTATAATAATATATTATATGAGTGAGTGTTGTTTTTTAATAGAAACAATATAACTTGCAAAAGTAAATTAATTGTACAGCAGCAACTACGCAGTCACGAATTCAATTATAAAGTAATTGTATTTTATATTTAAATTTTTGTCCATTTAAATAAATCATTACCTATAACGGATTTACATCTGGGATTGATTATGCCACTAGGTAGAAGGTGGAAGTGGTATTCGGCACCTTCTACAACTACAGTATGACCTGCATTACTTCCTCCCTGCGAAAGTACAGTAATATTTGAAGCACTGCAGGATTCATAGAATCACTGAGCATAAAAAATATTAATAATCAAATCAACCCTTTGTGCTGAACTGGATCAAGCGCTGCACCTGGCTTATGATCTAATACTAAGTACTTGTCAATGAAGCAACATTTTTTTTTTCATGATAGTACTTTTATCATTACTACTTAAAATTATATTCTATGAATATTTAATATAAAAAAATTAATTAATTATTTAATTAATTTTTTTCTGACAATTGAATAAAATTTTTTTGTCAAGTAATTTTTATTCATTTTAAAATACTGGGAATAATGAATGAAAAGATGATCAGAATCTCTAGTCTCTAGTCTAGCTTAAAAAAATGCATGACTCAAAGGGTTAACTAGAACAATCAACCTTACGAATAATAGACTACATGTTCACATAAATTTTCTCTGTCCCTTCAATACATCTGTCTAGTTTTATTCCGTTACACAAATAACATGTGTACATCTACTTGTGGTAGAACAAACAGCAATGCTAAGTTTAGTGCATATCACCAAGGCACAATCACTACGACTCATAAATCGAGGCAATTGTAACTTAGTAATCAGTTGGCAGCACTAACCCGGGACCTGGCATCTTGCTATGAAATCATACGTCACATAAATAGCTATTCATTTGTGTCTACAGATATATGTGTCAAAAAGATTACATCATACAAGTCACAAGATGCCTGATAACATGAAAGACACCAAGAAAAAAGGATGGAATTCAATCAGCGAGTTAATCAATGCATTGCAAAATTTTACATAATCTCACATAATGATTACTCTTATCAATAAAAACTGCATTGGTCATCTATCAAGCACCACATAAAAATGTTTATTCTTTAAAAATTTTTATGTGTTTTATATTAAAGTACCATTTGTGAGGAATGAAAAAAAAAACATAAAAAAAATTTGCAATTTCAACAAGTAAGTATATATGAATGACAAAAACTGTGAGCGCACGGTAGCCAATGCTGAATAATGCTAATATATTTTGACTCGACTGTATTACAAGTTTGAATCAAATTTCTATGTGTGAATAAATTTAAATTTGTAGGTATTTCTTTGAAGCAAACATAGCCAAGTCTAAAAAATCGAGGAGCAAGTCTAACAAAGAATCTATAGGTCCAAAATCATGAAGCAGAACATTTACATTCCTAATGCTCAATCAAGCAACTCTGATCGAGGCCTCAATGCCTGCTCGAGCATCCCATTGCGACAGACCAAAAAAATAACTCGCTGCAGTAGAAAGAGCTGATATTCCAAAGCATCAAAGATCGCCATCAACACGTGTGCACAGCGCTGCAGAGCAGCGAGCGAGGTGGGCAATGAAGAATGTATAAATAGCACCAGGTTGCCTCTCTCTTTTTCTCTCTCTCTCTTGCTCCTCAGAGCGAAAAGCTCGTCGTCGGCAGTGGCGAGGGTTGCTCTATTATTGTGAAAGATCGAAAAGAATCCGATCGAGAGAAGAAGCAAAAGTACTAAGTAGAAGTAGCCTAAAAATACACGCTTTCTTTCGGCGCGTCCGGTCTTTCGCTCTTTCCACGCCAAGCGCGAGAAACAGAGGGAGAGAGTCGTTAATAGGTTATATACGAGTTACTTTTACTTGTGCGATACACGCAGAATGCAATAAAATAGACACATAAGTAAGTACGAGGGGAATAGGCACGAGTAGGTACCTGACACCTGCAGACGAGGTCAGCTTCGCTGGCCAGCATGTCGACGACTTTGCCCTTGCCCTCGTCGCCCCATTGAGCTCCCAGCACGACCGTGACCTTGGCCTGGTGCTGCTGCTGTCCGGAGACGCGGAGCTTCTTCCTCGAAGAGGTATCGTTCGCGCTGTCCCCGTTGGTCGCCTGCACCCTGACGCACGCCGACATCTTTTCAGCGGATGACGACGACGACGACGACGGTCTTCACTCTCACACCTACTCTCCTCTCTCTCTCTCTCTCTCTCTCTCTCTCCCTGGACCTCGTGTGCGACGAGTTGCGCCGCGAGTGCCGCAGTGTCGTTCGTGCGAGGCTCGAAGCGTGACTGCCGCTGCCGCGAATTCGAGACTTCCGACGTCGACGGGACACGAGACCAGGTCGTCCCTCTCCTCTCCACGCCCCTCCGCGCACTCTAAACTTTATTGGCCGGCGGTCGCAAAAAGCGAGGACGCACGCCACAATTCGACCGACAGAGGCGCTGCGAATTTCCGATTTTCGTCCCTACGAAATTATGGGTACTTACGACTTTTACAGTTTTTACAGCCGCGTGCTGTACGACGAGGCCGAAGAAAATGAAAGCCTCGCTTTCCCAGCCCCAAGCCGCTCTGTGACGAGGACAGACTGGCGCGTGACCATTTTCATTCAACGTTGCGCGAATTCGCCGAAAAAAGGAGAGAGATTGCTTCTATTCAAGATTCCGATGAGAAAAAGAGAAGGAATATTATCAGGCGATCGAGAGAGAGAGAGATAAAAGTAGCGAATTTCATCAATTCGTGCGAGATCGGAGAACAGGTTCGTATCCGCGGCGGCGCGTGATAGCAAAGTTCCAGTTTTGTAGGCACCGTTATGTAACGCTGTAACGTCGCATATACGCTTTACGCTTGCCGCAATAAAAAAATATCTCATCGCGGCGTCTTTACACGGCTCTGTAAATATAAATTGTTTTACCGAATGTCGAAATAGTGCTCTCGTTATATTCGCCGCGGCCGTGACTAAGAGTCTGCGAAAGTATCGAACGAAGCTTGATTGACCGGTGCGAATTCTTTCCTGCACTAATATTTTCGAATTTCGCAACGTAATCCTTATACAGCAGGCGAATGAGCGGTATATATGCTCGCAGTGCGTCATCGGAAGACGCACACTGGACACTTTAGCGCGCGCGTTCTCGCATATCGTGCAGAATGCAAGTGTAAAGCTTGCGATTTACGTGTATGTATCGATATATCTACTGCCGCTAGCTACCAGTGCTAAGCGATAGCGCGCCGTACTTATAAGTATATACATATATATGGTGAATGGGGAGTTTAAAAATACACAGCCCCCCTCGACGAGCTATTGCACATTTTGTCACGCGAACGGCTCGTATCGCGTCTTCTCGCGTCTACATATCTGCGGAGATGTCAACCACGCTCGCTCACATAGCGCCGAACTCGCCTATATATTCTGCACTTGACTTTGATCGGAGGGACGAAGCGCACTGCGGATACCGTACGATACATATATAATATATAATAAACCGCCAACATCGAGCGGGCGCCGTTATTTTTGTTACAAAAGCTATGCATCGAAGGTACTTATATATGCGATGATTGAGCTGCGATTCTGGAGCCCGATGGCCCGCGGCAACGCGAACACGTCCCTGCGACACGACAGAGCCCGCAGCACGAGGAAATCGGCGGTCCGTGTTCGATGATAATTAATAAGCCGCAGTGACTTAGCGAGAATTAGAGGCGCCACGTGACTTTGCGCGCATCTTTTGACGTTGCAGCGCATATAGGCACCTGCTATATAATTGCACTGGCGCGAGTTCGCAGAAACGTATGCGTGCGTTAGCGTTGAACCGCGATGTTTGATTTTAATTTGGGGAGAGATCGGATGCGCACAACGTTGCTATATTTTTGGCAGAATCAATATTTCGACCCCAATTAACTTGTTCGCTATATTGCTATATAAGCTGCGTAGACTCTCGAATATAACGTCACGGCATGAATGAAATTGCAAAAAGGAAATCCAAACAAAAGTCTGAAAAAAAAGAAAAACCAATGAATATTCTTCACACAACGGAAATAAGTATATCTTACCGAAGAAAAATGCAAAGCCAACTTTTGCCCGATGGCGCAACGCTACACATTCGAGCAGTCTGAAGTAATTTTGCAGCCAGTAACGATCGGCTCCGCGGCAAACTCGAAATAAAGTTTTAACGAGCGTCTAATTTGGCAGCCGACGAGATAATCTGCAAAGTAGAGTAATTACCGCTTTATTAATCTTTCACCAGCTTCCTATTATACATATACTGCAGCATAAAATCAATATGAAAATAGAAGTAAATGTTGCTTGATATGTATACATATATATATATATATATATATAACTTATAAATATAAGTTATACACCTGCGGGGGCCGTGAACGATGATTTCGGGGCGAGAACAATAGCAGGCATGGCAACTGTCAACGGAATTTCCCAGCTCGTGTTTTCTCTTTGTTATCCTTTGGAAATTTTAGAGACGCGCGGAGATATCTGTGACGCCTTGAGCTATAGAATGCCGTCCACATAGCGATACGGATAGCATGTGTAATGTGATATACAGTGTAGGCGATTTATCGTACGCAGATGTAGCCAACTTATTAGCTAATTATATAGCCATTCAAAAAATAACAACGGAAATGTTCGAGTTGCAGAATTATAGGCGCGTATATCGGCGCCGGCGATGGAAAAGTAACGCCAAAATATTTGGATGCGTCACTGCAAAGTTTCAGGTGCGCGCCATTGTCCTCGAGTTTCATCATCATTTTCTAATCGTCGTTATCTGTTTGCACTTCTCAAATTGACTGACACTCGCGCGCGTGCGGCAGCGCGTCAATGCCTTTTACGCTTTCTACCGATTATGTTTTATTAATCATCAATGGGATTCGAACTGATCGAGCTGGTGCGGCAGGAGTCATTTTAAGAGACGTGGAAATTCAACGTTTTGAGTTTATTAAAAATTCTACTTTTAAGATACATAATACAGTTATTTTTTTCCTTTTATATTATAACTTTTAAGGGCTTACTATGTTACTGTACATCGTCATCACACACACACACACACACACACACACACACATTTTTATATTTATGTACTAATATAAAAATCTATAAAAAGAACGTTATACACATATAATATAATTTAGGAGATTAAAACTATGAGACGAGCTTAATCGTAATCTTTTTAGCTGATTTTATTAATTCCAAAACAAAACCAAGAGAATTATTTTCAATCTTCGAACGTTATATATAAGATTAGTTTTTTTAATTTTGGAAGATTTTATATTATCAACAATGAGAAGTAATCTCATACATAACTGATGCGCGATAAAAAAGTGAAATTATTTTTTTATCCAAAACTTTTATTGAAGAATCCAAGTGATCGCGTCGGTAATAAATATGTACATACATTCGAGTATAATTTTATCACATACTTCTCTTTACCTCCACTTATTTCGATTTTCAATGAAAAGTAAACTATTGTACAGACTGCGCGCAGTATAACCTCTACTAATCATTGATGTAGGAACGCATAATCATTTTTATTTATTACATTTGCCAATATTATGAGACCAATTTGACATTACGAAATAATTTCACTTTTCTATCATCTTGTATATACATACAATAAATTTTTATCTAACATAAATAATAATATAAAGAGCCACAAAGATCGTAAACATGTTAATATTGATTTATAATCATGGATGTACTTTATATAGTCTTGAGGTATTTGACCTTTGAATGGAGGAACAAAATGGTAAAAAAACATTCAAGTTAATAATAACGTTGCTTACAAATGAAATTGCAAATGCAAGCAATTTTAAACGTAATTATTGTCTTGATATATTTTCGTACTATTAAAAATGTATACTAATCACTTTTCAAGTTTTAGGAGTACAACAAATTTGAAAAAAAATTACATTTTTATAACATGTTCGTTAAGATTGCACAAGATTGGTTCTATTATGTATAGAATTTAAAACAAAATTCTACTAATGTCTTCCTATTTTATAAAATGTATGCTTTCGTAAAATTTGTTTTTAATACCCTTCATTATAAAACTATGTTTGTGTATGATCTTCACTATTTTTGAGGTGTTAAATTAAATCGAAGATTTATTTACTTAAATAAATGATTCATCAAAGAAGAACATGTTTTATTACTTGTCGCTTTTCATCACGTAAGAATGAACAGGTACTAAATACATCGGATAAATAACCGACTTCTGATCATTGCGCGATTCAGGCCTAATCTCTAAATCGACACTGACAAAGAGTAAAAAAGCAATACTTAACATTTATCAGCACTTGAAAACAAACTGAGCTGATTCATTCCTTTTCTTTCTTGTTGGTAATGAATCTAACATTATTTTTTTTTTTTTTATTTAAATAAGTACCTACCTTACACTTGTTTACATGATATATGTATGTATGTTAATATTACTTACAACAAGTTGATCGATGTATCAAAATAAAGTTTCAAGTCAAGTACACAAGAGAAAATTTGATAAAATTGCTTGGTGAATCAATGTAGACTGTTTGTCTTTAATTTTTTCGAGTGGCGTATAGTCCTGCCTGTATCGCTGTCAGATGATTCTGATTCGGTTTCGTTATAGTTACCCATTCCTATAGAATCAGACTTGGAGACTTCACAGGATTCAGCAGCGAAATTGCCAGTGATTTTGGCTTTCTCCAAAGTACGTACTTCATGAAACAAGGCAGCTTATATAATAAAAGAATATACCAATTTCAAAATTTTTATAGAAAATGACATAGAAACTTTATTTTTAATAGATTGACACAAACCACTGTTGAAGTACACACTTCATAAGAAGGAAACAAAAGTTTTAGTTTCAATTGCAATGATCAGATTGCTTATCTATGCTAATATATTATGAAAGCCAGTGAGTCTAAATGCAAAAATAATAAGATATGGAATAGTAAATATTTACTATTTATACTATTTACGTATTGAATAGTAATGGTTTTAAATCAATCCATTAATAAATTAACTATGCTGCAAATACTTGTATAGAGACTCACTTTGAGATTCGAGAAGACTATTCTGGCGTTTCAAGTCATCGATGTCCTGCTGGTGAGAGCTATTCTTACGACGCATAAACTGGATGTATTCCGCAGCCTTTTTAAGGATCTGAGCCCTACTGGCAACTTTTTCATTTTGCAGCGATGGTACAGAATCTCGTAAACTGGAAAAGCTATCCTTAATGTGGTCTCTACGCTTCCTTTCAAGGGCATTGTGATGGGCTCGTTTCTCAGCCTAGAACAAAGGGATCATTGAGCTTGTTATATTCAACCAAAAACTAAGGCATATAAACCAATGAAAAAAGTCAATAAAAACCTGAGAAAAGTATTGTTGGTTGTTAGAATGTCTTTGCCTCGAATCGGAGTCGTCGCCCTCCTAAAGCAAGAGATAAACAAACGTGAATTCATATAACTTGGAAATCGCCTTGCTCTGGAATATCCTGTTTTGATCCTCAGGAATATCAACTTACGTCACTCTCGATATCGATGTCCCGGTCATCGTCACTCATTCTCAATAATTACAGTAAAATAATGACAAAATTGTCGAAACACAAGTCAACCTTTATCCAAAATGTCCAAAACACTGCAAGTGGCCTACGGAGTTCCAACGTTGCCAAGCGAATGCCAAATTATAAATGCGCATGTGGTAAAAGTCGCGATTTTAAGCGGGAATTTCAAACTGCTCTAATACGTAATACAAATATTTTTACGATATTTAATCGTACCCCATGCAAAAGAGGATATAACTTGGAAATGCTTCCGATTTCAAAAAAGAGTCGTTATTTTTCTTGGAAAAGTGGATTGAAGTGTTTTAAAAATCAAACAAAAAGAACAAGGTCAAGAGGCGCGGCATCGTCGCGGCTGATATATCGACATCTTTCGAAATCCCTAGCATATGATCAGCTGATGAAGAGTATTCAGCAGAGCCATTCTTTATTCAAGAAAAATTGAATATGTGCAATATAGTATATTTATTAAATGTTTTGCTGTTTATTCAATAAAAACATGCGGTAGATCGACTTTTTCTCGCACGTTATTGAAAAAATTTCATGCCGATTTCTAGGGATATTTTCAATGATCTTATAGGGGGAAAAGCAGATGTGGCAACTGGCAAATGGCAATAATTTGTCTCGGAAAAAGTCATGCACCGCGCCATAAGAAACAGCGTGTATGGACTATGGCTGCGCGTGCTCGTGTTCTCGTGTATCGTGCATAACCTAACTCTCCATAAGACCATTCAGGTAAAAGTTTATTTAATAACAATTATAATACCTACAGTAAAAAATAAGTAAATATTTATCACGATCATCGTATAATACTTAGCTATAGTTATTTTTAGTAAGAATTGCAATTCATGTAGCTACGTTTCTCCCATAACTGTTTATTGGTTTTCATTAATAAACACCGTGTTTCTTACAGATTTTCGTATGAAGTATTTCGTATAAGATAATTATTTTGAAATATGGTGGACACACTAGCAAAGAAACGTAAAGTGTCCAAGAAGACAAAAAAGTCTTGGAGGAAACATGTGGACACCAAAGATGTTGACAGCTTTCTGGATAACGAAAGACTCGAAGAACGGTTGGGTACACCTTTTGCTCAGAGGAAGGATGAAGAATTGTTTGCAGTCGATAGAACAAGAGATGAAAGTGCACTTCAGGAAAGTAGTGGTTTAAGTAAGAAACAGCGCAGGGAGTTGTTGAAAAACACAGAGCCAAAGTGTTTTGCAATTTTGAAACCACACACAGCAGTACCAGATCCTATTGTCAAAAGGAATCGCGTCAGAACTCCAGAAGAAAGAAAAAGTATAATAAGAAAGCAAAAGGAGGCAGAGCGAAAACTGAAAGGTCAGTTAAAGCTAAAAGAAAGAGTAGCCATAAAAAACAGATTATTAGCTAAAGAGAAGAGAGCTAATCAACCTAAAAGAGGTGAATTCAAGGTTGATGTCTGGAAAGAAGAGCCTATTGTAGAAGCAGAATTGAAAAGCGAGTGGCTCACTAATGACACAGTCAGGCATACATTGGCTAATACAGGCAAAAAACGCAAAAGAGTGCCGGAATCTTTGCACAAAAAGCCTTCAGTTTTACCAGCTGTTAATGCTCCACATCCTGGAACTTCGTACAATCCTTCATTCAAGGATCACCAAGAGTTGCTTGCTCAAGTAGCAGCTGAAGAAGTGAAATTAATGAAAGAAGAGGAACATCTCAATAGAGTTACAAACAAAATGTTCCGCAAGGTAATTGAATCCTTTTTTGACTTAGCTTATGTATACCACCTAATATTCATCAATTACAAAATTTGAATTTTCTAGGTTACTGCAAAGCAAAAGGACGCAGATAATTTGACAGAAATGTCTGAAGGACTTCCTCTGCCAAATCAAAAACAAAATGACGATTCAGATGAAGACAATGATCCTAATGTTATATCCATTAATCCACCAGCATTAAATGTTAAAAAGACGTTAGTTCAACGCCGCAAACAAAAAGAGCAGCGAAAACTTCAGCAACAACGATTGAAACAGAAAATTGAAAAGAAGAAAGTTGCTGACATTTATCACTTAAATCATCTTGGAAAACAAATATCAAAGAAGGAGCAAAAGTTGGGTCTTTTGAAAGAAAAACGAGAAAAAATCAAAGCCAAAAAAGAGCTTGAACCAAAAGTACTAAGCAGACACAAGTTTGAACCCCTTGAGCAAGAATTCTTAATGGGAGATGAAATAGCAGGAAATCTGAGAAATACAACTCCTGCTGGTAACTTATTGAAAGACAGGTACAAGTCTTTGCAGCAGAGAAGCATAGTTGCACCTGGAGCTCTGCAACTGTAAGTATACAAATTTTATTATAGAAATTATAAGTATTAAAGAGTAGAATTGAAATTAAACAACGTGTCATGTTTTCTTTTATAGGAAAAAGACTAAGGCTAAAGTCAAAAGGTATATCAAAGCTGATCACAAGATAGAGTTGAAAAAAGTTGCTAAGAAGTAAGTTTGTAAATAAAAAAAGAAATTTATCGCTCAAGTGATAAATGCACCGTTATTTAAATTGTATAGGTATATAACTATTAAATATTCTTTCGTACTATACATTTCAATTGTCGTAATCCTTGTTATCCTAGATTTACAGTATTCTCAAAATCTTCTATTTCGTATTCTAACTGACTAACGTCATAATCTGACACGTCCTCTTCTTCATAATCGTCTTCCTCTTCTTCTACTGATATTGTTTCACGTTCTTCCACTCTATCTGCAGATTCGTCTTTACTCACCTCGCTTTTATTTATTGTTGCTGCACTACTATTGAGGATATCAGTGCTACCAGAGTTATGAGAACTTTTTCTGCTTGATACACTTTGTTGTTGCTTCTACATGTGAAAAAACAGTATTTATTTATAAGTAATGAAAACATAATATTTTCAATGAAACACAGAGTTTTACTTCAGACGCAGTCGGCAATTGTTCGAGTTCTTTTAAAATGTCTAATGTACTTAATCTTAGAACTGATGTAGATTCAGACTTATGCATTTCTGGAGAAACCCGTTCAATTATTTGAATATGCTTAGGTTCAAAACCTAAGTCTCCCGTCACATAAACGTTTAGTAGGTCAGCTACAGTTTCTGTCCTGTAATTTATATGTCAATTAAAAACTTTTATATTACTGTTTATGCTCCATGTGTACATTTTTTGTAAACTTACGACTCAGATTTTGCAATCCACTTTTCAGACTCACAGTCTTCAATTATGTTCAATAAGTGATTGCCAAAAGCTTGAAGATTCATATTTTTTAGTTCTTCATTAGCGTCATGTTTTGTAATCTGAATGGATAAAATATTGTCCATAGAATAGTATAATTTTTCATTTTTAGTATAATCATTATATTTTTAAAGATTTTACCATCAATGCAGAGTCAACTGCGTTTTTCAAACTACTCAATGTTCGAGAAACTCTTTCAAAAGCCGATAAAGATTGAATTTTAAAGGCATTTGTTAATGAAAGTTTAACCCTTTCTTGATGAAGCATAACTTCTAATTTTCTTTTGCGAATATTATCCGTTGAAAATTCTGCATTTTTCGTTTTATCCAAGAGCTGCAAATATCGTTCCTCAAAATGTTCTGCCGTTTGGAATGATTTTGCGAGTTCCTTTTCTACTTTCGAGCGCACACTCTGCAATTTCTTTATCAATAAGTTTTGGATCTTGCAAGCAATTAATCGACGCTTAGTGTTAGATTTGGCTTCTTTTATTTTATCGTGATATTCTTTTATGGTATCACTGCAAGTAAATATTAATAAATTATGTACCAGACGAATCAAATTTAACGAAGCATTGATGTGTGAATTATCTGCTTGTACATGTGCTTCAATTCTACGGCCTGCATGTTGGAATGATCATTCCATAATCGGTCTAATTCATTTTCAAGAACAATATTTTCCCGCATTAATCTTTGTTCTGTCGGGGATGTCGTATCTTTCAGCTCGAGCTGGAAAGTTTCTGACGTATCTAATATCTTCTTGTACGCTTCCTTCTTCAGACTAAAAGACATTCTCGGTCAACAGTTATTTTGTTATATAATTTTCTAAAAAAGTAGGTCCTCTCACTTTTCTTTGTGAATCTTCGATTTGTAATTTAGTCGAGTCAACGTCTTTTCCATTTCATCCTCTTTGCGCAAAGTTGTTTCGATTTTATCGTTCAATTTTTTCCTTAGACTTTCGTCTGCCAACTTGTACTCTTCGATCATATTGATTTTAGCACCTGTAAATATTTTCAAACTTTCAAGTAAACGAATTCACGAGCGTTTCAGAGTACACAATGTATAATAATCACTGGTAATATTTATTCGAACAGATTGATACAAGTTTGCAATAAATCTTTAAAGATTACTTATGGTTTTAATTTCGGAATAGAGTTGTACTCTAGTTTTCTCGAAATTTTCTTCCATCTGTCTGATTTTCTCTAGATGTCTTAATTTTTCGTTTTCCCTGCTTGCTTCTATCTCATCGCATCTCTTCTTGAGCTCGTTAACTTTTTTCACTTCGATTGCAATGTTGTTGTTCAGTTGTACGATTTCAAGCTCAGATTCTTGATCTACATTTTCCGAACTACTTTTCACTTTGTCGCAAAAATTCTCCAAATCTTCGTTTCGTATTTGTAACCTTAAACAATTCAGAGTTTCAAAATAAACTGTCAGGGGTAAGATTAGTTATAATTATAGTCAGGAGTTATAAATTACCTTTCAATTTTTCTCTGAAGATCTTTCAGTATAACTTCATACATAGCTTTTTGCACGTTTACGATCGTCGGGTGGTTATCTTCGTCTTTGGGCTTAATGTTTGTAACGTCAGGAGATTGCAATCTCGCAGGAAGAGAAATATTCCCCTTATCCTTTTCTTGTAAATCGACCATCTTTAAAATTTTCTTTTCTTTGATATCGAAAGTAAGTATATTTACATGTATACAATGATTCACGCTGGTTAGTGGATTTCGTTTCTCTAAAAATCGAAATGCAGTTACGGCTTTTTCTCTGACGGAACGACTTTATTTTGTTTTTCAATAGTCCGCAATTCCAAAATTTTTTCTCAAAACCAACGATTTATTTTTGAAAATTTTCCATCAACTTGATAACAATCTCGTATATATAATAATACATCGATCTTATATAATTATTTTTATTTCACTTATGAACATATAAAAAATTATATGAAAGTTGATTAATCACACGAGCAATCGGCGACAGTCAAAGAGCGCTCGGACACTCTTTTTCCTTCTCCCTGTTGATGCGAGATTCTTCTTTCGCTGCTACTCGGGATATCGCGTTTGCTGGACGCAGAAGAGGTAGCTTCAGGTGCTCCGCCGAAACTTGGTATCAGTCCCAAATTTCCGAACTCGTATAGATTTTCTATAACAGTTTCCGATTCAATCTAAAAGAAACCATATATTTATAGTTTAATGTACTTTTATGAAATATAAACGATCACGCCATCGCGTTGTTCGATACCTCGGTAACCCGTTCGAAATCGTTGGGATCCTGATAGCTGGCCAGGATGTCGAGCAGCGCATGGAGCAGCTTTTCTTTCAGATCCAGAAAACAAGAAGAGCAGGCGTCTTCCTGCTCGCCCCCCCTATCGGACATCTCGGCTTGCACCTTAACACGTCAAGCAGATAATTGTAAGTGCAACAAAGCTCCCTGCATGCGCAAGATGCAAGCCGCACGCGCGCGTATAAGTACCTGCAGCGCCTGCCTGATAGCCTCCTTAGCCTCGGCTAGAATCCGCGCCAGCTTCTCAATCTCGCGGCAGTTGTCACGAGCTTCTCGCATCGAGTCGTCTCTACTTCCGCGACTGGTCTCGACGTTTTGCTCGAGAACGCGGGCTCGATCGCGAGCTTCGGCGCAACTAAGACGCGCTTGCTCCAGAGCTTGTTCCCCGCGAATGGCGTACTGCTCCGCGCGACGAGCTCTGCCGATCGCTCGGCTCATGCGATGCTGTTCCTGGGCGAGACGCTCGATCAGCCGGTTCTGCTTTATTACCTGCGGAAATTTTCAGATTTATATGTAGTACACGAATTTCTCGCACGTATACATACTCATAACCAATCATTTCGCATACCTTATTGAGCGCCAAACGCGCTTCGGCCTCGTAAAGCGCAGCTTGCAGCCTGAGGCCGCGTTCGCTCTCTTTGTGGCTCTGCATACGAGCATCGAGTTCGCGGCAATGGTTCAACAAGCCGTTAAGCTCCTGGTGCAGCGAGACGTTTTCTCGTACCGCTCGCTGAGTCGCATCGGCGAGTCGCAGGCTCGTCGCAGCGCGAAAGCTTTCGGCCAACTCGGTCAGACGTTTTTCTAGCTCGTTTTGCAGCCTGAAGTTCATTTGCACATGAATATATAATAATGAATTGATGAGCGTTGATGTGTAATTCACACGATAAAGTTAAGAGTGGATTACTTTGCTTTGCCTATGATGAGCTTTTTTTCAGCCTCGTAGAGGCTCTCTTTGTGACGAATTTCTTGCTCAGCCATTCGTTTCTCTTGGTCTTCAAATTTGTTCATCAAGTCGATTCTAGCCAGACGCCAGTCCTCCAGTGCGTTCAACTTTCCGGCTATAAATTTTATTTTATTATATCTCTTACTGTAAAACAAAAAGAACCTGCAGAAAATCACTTTACCGGCTAGTTTGATCTCAGCGGTGAGGTTGTTCTCCATCGTCTTGTACTCGTGGTCCATTGACTCCTCCTTTTTTTTAAAAGCTTGTTCTTCCTCTTTCCGTAGTTTTTCCAAAGCTACCAGTCGTTCCTGAAGCTCCTCGGCTTCCTCGGTTTTCTTACGCAAAACTCGTTGCAAATGAGCCGTCAAGTCGGCTTTGTTTTCCTCCAGTTGATTGAGCCTTTCCTTCAAAGTCTCCGCCTCCGCTTCAAGTTCTTCGTTCCGCGATCGTAATCTGTGGAGTTTATTCTTTTGTTTGGAATAATCATAGCGAAAACAATGAAATTAAAGCAATGCTGAAGATAACATCAAAGAGAGCTTTAGAAAATAAGAAAGTTTTTTTTATTACTCGTTTTAGATGTGTAGCTTGATAAGAGGTAAGTAAAAACATAGGAAAATACCTTGCTAATTGCCTATTGTTTTCAAGAATCTGTTGTTCGAAAGTAACTGTTTCTAGTTCGTTCACGAAGTTCTTTTTTCTAGCCTTTTTTTCTTTTTTTCCGCCCTTTTTCTTCATTTTTATCGGTTGCTCTAAAACTGCTTCTACGAAATTGCTGCCTTATATTTTTTAATAAACATATAATTTATCATGACATTTGATGCAAAAGTTAATATTCCATATCCATCCTAGATCATATACTTAATACACAAGGTCTTACTGCTTCGAGCGTTTGTTATATTCAATATTTCGTGTCGTCATGGAGATTAGGCTACAGGATTACGATGTAGAAATATTTAAGTGCGGTTTGTGTTTCATAAATGTATTATTTCAAATGTATTTTTCATCACAGTTATAGTACGCAATAAATGAACATATATCAACAACAAAATAAGTTCTATCGACAGTACTATACATAAAGTAAACGCAATAAACACAACACACAATTTCTTATTTAAATCTGTACAGTTGTTTTATTTGCACTTTTACAATGTATTAAATGAATATAGTAGAATAAGCAATCAATCATCAAAGATAATGCTTATTACTTAAGACTACGTTCAGTAGCCTCACAAATTATTTTACAATAAAGAAGCATCATTCATTTTCATAAAATAAATACGTGTATTAAAGTATTAATTAATTTAGCATTAATCATACACGATCATTGATTGAGTTGACTAAAAAAATTCAAATTTAGTACTGTACAATTTGAATTTTTTCAACATTTTATACATTTCAACTTGACCAATCGCTCCAGTGACAAATGGAGCGATTGGTATTATGTTTTATGACTTGAAACCAAGCATTCATGCCTTCGATTCTCTATAAATTTATTTCTTAATTATTTACATTGATTAAATTTTTAACCGATTTTTTTCGAAAAATAATGTGCAATGCATGATTGAAAAGTGTTTGAAAAAGTTTTTTTCATAAATATGCTTTCAAATCACTTATTCTTAGCTATATCTATTAATACAATAACTATATATACATATTTAATCGGCATAAGCCACGTTATAATCAAGAAGGTATATATATATATATATATATATATATTTATATATATATGCAAGCCAAACCTTAAAAGAAATCAAGTTAAAATGTTTGTAATCTTATCTTGAATAAAGTATTGGAGTATCAGTGAATTTCAAACAATGAAAAAACGTTCAATCTATGTCGTTGCATAAACAAAAATAGCAAAGGGACCTGCTCATCTCGTTTTAGGCTCGAAAAAAAGTCTTGACTATTCACACACCGCACTAAATAAGTGTAACCAAATCATCTTACAGATATCGTCTCACTTCGGGAGTGTTCATAATCATAATCATCATAGGGGACCCATGTAATCAACACTCAATTGCAATAACAGATAACAATTCATCCTCGAGCTCGGAGTCACGTCTTGCTTCAAGGGGCGAATGCTCAACGAGTGTGTGTACAAACATTCAGTCCTCCCATTCAGTTAACGGGTGGCGCCTGGGCGGCAGCAGCAGCTCTCGGGACCTGAGGCCTCTTGAAATAGAGTACAAGCCCGAGGGCGCCGCCTAGAAGGCCTATGAGATACAGGTCCCAGCTCTGAACGAGAGACTCGTCCCACTTGGTCAGTTGGTCGAAAAGCCCAAGTTCTTGCACGTAATCGAGGCCAAAAAGCAGGAAGAGCTTGATGAGTGCCAGAGCGACGGGGATGCGTGCGTCCGGGCTGGCTTCGGCTGCCAGATCGTAACAGCGCTTGGCCAGGTGACGGTCCTTGGTGAGGCCCAGACCGCGTTCATGCATGTAACCTAAGTTGAACATTGCCTGCGCATTGTGCTGCTGTTCCGAGGCCGAACGGTAGTGGCTTGCTGCAGCTTCGTAGTCTATCTTGGTGCCTCGACCATAATAATGTGCATCCCCTAGCTTCACCTGGAAGAAAAAATAAATTATTCATATTATTGTACAAAGTTAAAATCAAATGTTTAAAAACCTTAAATTACGTGAAAATGTTTTTACTGGTTTTATTAAAATAGTCAAAAAGTATAAACATTCAAACAACTTATATTTGAATTTGAAATCACGAACGAAATCAAGTCACGTGACTCGCGCGACATGGGCGCACCTATAGAATAATAATACAACTATTGGCAATTCAACGATACCGCGGTATCGTTGAATTGCCAATAGGTTTGAAGTTTGACAAGCTTTAGTCTCGTATCAAACGTAAAAGAAGGTACACATACAACCAATTGTTAATTGATGTTTACCACACAAGGATCGCATCGTAAGTAAGTCAATTAATTATAGTTTTAAAAAAAAGTTAACAATTACTGGGGAAAACCGATTTTATTCTAATACTATGATTTTGGTTAGGTTACGCCAGTTATTTCTTGGAATTGATGCTTGGGCTTCTTTTGTTTTGAGAGATTTCAAAGAAGTGGCAGTTGGATCTTATCAATCAGATCGTAAGTGTTGTTTTTATAACGACTATTTATTTTATAACATCATTACTATAAAAAGTATACCTTTTATTTATTTACCTTTTTCGGAATTTTTCGGAAATATTTTCAAAAGTTGCGCACGAGTGAAAAAATAGAGTTTTTTAAACTCTATATTCTTTTTTTACAGAGGAGTTGAATCGGAGAAATAAAATTCAACCTGCTGTGTTGCGAAACCGAAGAATTTCAAAATGGAAGTTTTGAATACTGTTTTCAACAAAAGTAAAGCTGAAGAGCATACCTTAAATCATAGCAATTTTAAAATATTGCAAGTTTGCCTCGAATCAGTTTACCCTACAGTTAAGTTAGTCTTGGAATTAAGGGCGGTTCAACACAATGATTCTGTGTTCTTCTCAATTCAGACTTGGCGTACAATAGCTCTTAAGAGAAATGAAATACGACAAGCTATGGGAGCAGAAGATGAAAGACTCATTTTTGTTAATGACGAGCTCAAAGTTTTTACAGAATGCATGCATGATTGTTGCGCTGTTTGTTTTCTGGATATCAGAGGAAAGAGGGTAAACATTATGTTAGAAACATTCTCCAGGATGATGCAATTAGGACTCGAGATAACTAAAGAATACCAAAAACAGATTAAAACAATAAATGAAACTGCAAAGAATCTAAGCAAATTTATGGATTTTATATTGAGTCAATGTACTGGTATGAGACGATGCGACAATATTAAAGAGCATTTGGAGATGTTGAGCAACTATGCCGAGCCTAGTATTGGAAATGCTGTTAGTAATTTTAGTTTCGCGTTTGATGATAACGAGTACGAAGAAGATTATGATGAGTCTGACGACTATGACGGCTATGATCGTTGCTCTTATTGCAGTCGTCGTCGTCATCGTTACTAATTTTTTAGTCAAAGACTAATTTGATGAACATGACAACTACTATTTGCAATACTTCTAAACATAAAAGAGATACTTATATGTATTGAAGCATATCAAAGTTTTATTATTGTAAGATGTGCATGTGAATTTGCAAGTTTGCAAAGTATCATTAATAAAGAAATATTTTCATATAGTACTTTGAACAAAATTATTGATTGTTTAAATATATTTATAGTTGAAAAAAAAAACATTTATACGGTACCTGAGCAACTGAGTATCCTTGAGCTGCAGCTCGAGCCCAAAGAGACAGAGCCCGAACAAGACCCTCCTCTTCAGTCAATATAGTCGTTTCGGCGCGATCCAGGATGAAGGCAGCGTTGCTCTGAGCAACCTCGTATCCCATTTCTGCCAGCAGGTAATACGTGACGAAAGCCTCGTTGATGCGACCCTCACGGTAGTCTGCATGAGCTGTCATGAGCTGGTCGCTCCACTTTCCACGCTCGGCCACGTTTTTGAGTAGTTCTACAGCTGCGGGACAGCTGCGCATCATGCCGGTACCCGTGGCGTGCATCTGTGCCAAGTTGTAGAAGGCCAATACGTGTCCTGACTGGCTAGCTAGGTTAAAATACTTGTTGGCCAGCTTGTAGTCGCGCCGCACTCCTGTACCACCTAAGAAAAAAAATAAAATTTTTTTAATGTTTAATGACCTGTCTAAAGGCAGTTAGTACCATTTTTTTTGAACTGCAAGCTAAAATTTATTACATCATTATATCTTATTGTTTGTTTGTGCTGACTTTGTAGGAAAATTTTTTGAAAAAATACTCACTGAAATACATATTTCCAAGTTGCAACTGGCCATCTACCCAGCCTTGTTCAGCTGCTTGACTGAAATAATGCAAAGCTTTGGCAGGATCCTTCTCAACTCCTCTGCCATATAAGTACATTAGACCAAGACCACTTTGACCTACTGGGTTACCCAATTCTGCAGCTTTTTTGAAGTACTTGTATGCAGTGTCATTGTCCTGTTTTACAATATCACTACCTTCCAAATAGATCTGAAAAATTGGGATGGAATTAGATATGTATAAAACAGAAGAAATATAAGAATTATGAATGTTAAATTTTACTTTTCCCAAAAAGGCCATTGCAACAGGATTACCGGCATCAGCAGCATTTTGAAAATAGTGTAAAGCCCGCTGATGGTCAATGGGCACTCCTCTTCCACCTTGATAGTGTAGCTGTCCCAAACCAACTTGAGCTTGCACGTCACCTTTTTCAGCAAGCAGCTGATAATATTCTATTAAATCTTGATCAAAAATTCCAGAACTGTAATTAGGATTTTCGTGCTCATCGAGAAGTCTCACACGTTGCACAACTGGACCTCCACTTAAGGATACTTCTTCAGCAACTTTGTTAGCGACTTTCCTATAAAAATCTAAAGCTTTTTCGCAGGATGCTGGAGTAGTTATACCGGACCAGTGTCGATAACCCATGACCATTTGGGCGCGAACGTCTCCTCCTAAAGCTGCCATTGTATAATGTAAAAGTGCTTTGGCTTGTGAAGGTTCCACTCCTCCAAGCCCTGTTGCATACAAGAATCCCATGCCCTGAACAATAAGAGTCCTTCTTGTTATGTATTTTCAAAATACTTTACAGCACAAGTAATTCATAGCATACCATATGTGCAGAAGGCAATCCTGTTTCAGCAAGTTCTTTCAATATTACCCTGGCAACTGGTATATCTTGAATAGATGAGCGGGAAGATGAACTAATGTGTGTTCCAAGTAGCTGAACCCATACCAGCATTGAGCGAGCTTCCCTGTGACCCAGAATTGCTGCAGCTGTAAACAGCTTGTATGCTTCAGCCTTATTCGCTCTGGTGGCATATAAAAGTCTTTTGGCGTCCTCAAATAACTCCTCAGCTGCAATAATAAATGCAATTCTTGGTGTATCAATTGAATAGGATAACAGACGTCCACAGTGTAAAGAATAACTAAAGCATAACTACCTTCTTGCTCCTGCGGTGTAAGTGGTCGAGGAGGCTCCTCAACAATATCCTCTTCTGGCTTCTCCTCTGTCCAACCTTCCATCTCCTCTTCCTCCGACATTGCTTTCTGAGCAGTAGACTCCACGTTATCTCCATACTTAACTTGCGCCATCACAGACTTCATCCAACTCTGCATGGACTCCTTTTCCGAGCCGTCCTCCTCTTCTCCCTCGACTTTGACTTTTGGCTGCTTAAGAGCCTTGTCTCCGACATAGGGATCTGCCGGAGGCAGCAAAGACCTGACCGTGTCGCTGAGAGCAGTGATCTCCCTGAGGTGCTCGATGATGGTCTCCAGATCCTCTGTAACAATCTCCTCCTCTGTGTCCTCCGTGGATTTGGCCTGTGGACTAACATCCGTTGCAGGCTCATCCTGCTTCTGCTCAAGATTGGCTTCTCCTCCTCCTGCATCCTTAGCTACCTCTGCTGCCTGCAATGCCCAGGCGAGCAGCAGTACTGCAGCGACGGCGTGGCCTAGCTTCATTTTGTCGGTGCTGCGCTACTTTTTCTTTCTGTTACATAGCCGGCGATCCACGGATTCACCAGACGTCAACACATACGTGGACATCGCTAGCAGATTGCAGCCATCCCTCCTATCTTCACTAATTACGTCAGTATGACACGTCAGTACTCATGATATTCGAGAATCTACTCTCGAACAAGACAATAAAGCAACCCTCACAGGTCCCTTGGAGGGGCGAGGATAACCGGGTGCACTTAGCAGGTCGAGAGAAAGGCTAGACACGACCTGGTAATTCTGAGAGACTACGTTGCCGAATCAGCTGTTGGTCGTGGCACGACGATCATTCCAGCGCTCTATTCGGCTCGGAGCTGCTCTCCGTGGGTCGGCTCCCGCTCTGCTCGTGCAAACTTTATCTGCTTTTATGGCTATACCTATTTGCCAGATGGAATCGATCGAGATTCGATGTTTTCAAAAGGGATGGTCGAGTTGTGGATCGGCGAATTTTACAATATGAGAAAATAAACGTAAATAATAAGTATAGTTGCTAGCTATCACTACTATAGCTGCAGTATGAAGATAACATGGCTATCTCAACGACAACACAAAAAAGAATATAGATGTAGATACAATACACGTTACTCACGGTGGTTGGTAGCTTTTCAGCGCTATAAAACGACGCCAAAACGAAAACGTTACGAGCCTGAACTCACGCGGCTGTACGTCGACAGAGGTCTCTTATCGTAGCCAGCTGTATCGTTATACGTATAAATATACCGTCCGCCATACTAGAAGCGCGAATATTCAAAATAAAAGAATAAAATCTAGTTTCTAAGAAAACTGACCATCTTTCCTCGATGTTTTTCCGTACGAATCCAAGAGACGCACTTTTACTCCCTTTACGACCCTTTTTTTGCCACCCGTCATAAAACGTGCACAGGGAATTTCCCAAGCGCACTAATCCTTAGGACCTCAGCACCAGAGCCCTCTTCCTGCAGCACATCTGGGTCCCCCCCCCGCTTTCTCTTTCTCGCGTTCTCTCTCTCCCCCCCCCCAAAAACTAATTGGAGCGCAGCCGAGGATGAAGCTGCTTGGATCTCCCGTACTATTTCCCGTACACAGTGTTGTTAATAATTGTAAAATCGTCCTCATTTAACAAATCATAATCGCGCGCTTGAAATCGAACTATAAGTTCTAAAGACGAAACGAACTGACCTTATATTCCCGGACGCGGAACGCGGGAGAAAACCAGACGTTTCACTATATTTGATTCGACTGCAGTGTTAATTATTTTGTTATGTTATACGTAAGGCTGAGGCGTGTATTATATGCTACATACAATGCATAGTCAAAAATAAATTAATAATTCTGCTCATTTTTTATAAAATTATTAATATTTATTGATTCCAAGATGAAATACTATTGCTTTCTTCTTGAATTGACGGCTCTAAGCTAAACTACACTGTATTTAAATATTTGCTTTAGAATGGGCGTATTCCGAAACTCGGGCGCTCAGTGCAAAACCGTTCGGAAATACAGATAAGGTTGCGTGTGTCTGAGAGAGACAGAAAACACGGGCGCATGTGTATATATATATATATATATATATATATATATATATATACATATGCGTGCATATATTTGTATATATTTGATTTTGTATTCTGTAGACATTCCTGTAACAACTGTAGGAATTACCTTCATATACGTTATCATTTAAATTTGCGTTCTTTTTGCCGCGGGTCAGATGCAAAATTACAATACTATTTGATATCTATCGGTATAAATTGATATATTATATAGGATAAATGTCACAAGAACAGGACGTTATAAATATTTTTGACTTAGAACTACATTTGAAAGAAAAAATGAACGAATTAAAATGCAAATCTGTAAGTATGATTAATTTCTTATGTTCAGCTCTGCGAAATCACGATCCCGCTTTGAATTTAATTTCATAAATTAATATGATTTCGATTTACAGAAACTACTTGAAGAATCCCAACAAGAATTATTACAAGTGCGCCAAGAATTGCTTAACAAAGAAATAGACTTAGAAGAGCAAACGAGAACGATAAACGACTTGAAGATGCAATTAGAAACGTCGCGTCAAATCATCGAAGTTGTAGAGAAAGAAAAAATTAAATGTACGAATGAGCGAGTTCAGTTACAAATCAATTGCGATGTTGCATTAAAAGAGCGGGAGTCTTTACTAAAACAGACCCACGCTGCAAAATTAGAAAATATGACGTTGAAATTAAGTGTGCAACAGTTGACGGAAAAGGTAGACAGTACTGAAACCGCTAAAAAAGAATTGGAAGAATCCTTGCTAGAAATGCGAGATCGGTTCTCACAAGTTCATATTACTTTTCAGAGGTAATTTTTACATAGTGTGCATTTCGCAATACATGTAAAAAGATAAACTTGAATATAAATATTTTGGCGACATTTTATTACATAAAAGTGTTGGATGTATTATAAAGCATTCATTCGTTGTAATCCGTAAATTTGCCTTACTTACCCTGTTTCATTTGATAAAGATTATTATTATTTTTTTTTTTCTAGCAATGTTACAAAATTAGAAAAAGAACATTGGTTAATACTCAAATCAATAGAATCGGTCACGAAACTAAATAAACGTTTACAAACGGTGGGATTATGTACACATGCTGTTTACACAAAAAAGAATGAGGAAATAAAAGGACTTCGGAAAGAACTTGCTATGAAAACACAAGCAAACGCCCCGGCACAAGCTAATCAAGAATTTTCCTATAATAATAAAGCAAGCAAATTTGATACCAAGGTAACTTTTAGTTGTACAATTTATCAACAATGCTATTCATTTTGATCTGAAATTACCAAAACATTCACATTGCACGATTTTCAACAACACAGGCATACATAGAACAGATTCGACTTGATCTAGACAATCAGGTCGCAGCAGACAAAGAAGTCGAAGCTTTTTTAATAGAATTCGAAAGTGATCAATGAGTATAAGATGCTGCTACTTACACTAGAATAAATTTAGAGTATAATGGGATCAGGAGGGCGATTTTTAATAAACATAAACGATTACACAGGACATTTAGGATTAATATAAAATGTATTATAATAGTCGTTTGTGTATTCAGATCCGAATCGAAACAATTTGAATAATAAAAATGCAAAATCGATAAGGATACGCGAGCCGTGACAACAACAAGCAGATGTTATAAATTTTTCGTTATATAGGTCCTCTGTACATACATAAATCGATGATGTTAAATTCGTGAAAAAGCTATTAATAAACAACAATGTAAAAAAAATGATTGTGGTCGGTGCCTGGCCTTATTTAGTCATTGTTTACAACCCTCTCCTTTGGATTTCAATACATTAATGAGGTATAGACATGAAGCTTTGTTTTCATAAAGGCATGGCATTTATTGCTTGCAGTTTTTCCTATTCTTACTTGCATACCTCATTATTATACAAAGAAATCAGGGGAGAAACGGTTCGCACGAATAAATTCGTGCGCGCATTGGCCAGAAAAAGAAACAGCTCTTCGTCAAAAAACGTGTCAATGTAACACAATTGAAAAATTTTTATTCGTAAATTGCATCACATTATTGAGCTTCTTTTATTCACTAATGACTGCAACCTGACTTGCACAGTTGTACAACAATCGTATAAAGAATTAAAAATGTTCAAAAGTTTTTTGTTCGTGTCTTCAAAGCGTTGTTTTTAAACTGCTGAGTGATTTGTCAATTACGCAGCCAGTTTGAGTAATCTAAAGATTCCTGTAAGTTTTGTAGTATCGAAAATAAAAAAAAAACTTTACATGTTTTATCAAATCCGACGAAAAAAATGAAAACACTATTTGTGAATAGTTCAGCCTATGAAGTCAGTACAGTTCCTCCCCCAAAGTTTCCGTTAGGAGAGTGTTGATTATTTGTATAATTTATAAAAACACCACCCAATTGACAAGATACATCCATCGTCAAGGAGTAAAATCACAGAACTCCTTGGAGGGCATATGCCCATTGCAAGTCTGCTCTTTGAACAGAAATTTCGTTCGACATAGAGAACGCAAGTAGACGACAGTAGTAGACAAGTGGGCCTTAGTATCATGTAGCAGATGGTTGAGGGGTCAGAGTATGGAACAGCGCGAGAACAGACTTGGAGGTTTCCTTTGAGGTTCTATAGCTTTTAGTTGGTGGCCACCTCCCTTTGGTGGATTTGATGCCTCCTAAAACAAAATAATTTATAAGCGCGCGATTCATGTATAAAAACATCAATTAATTCTTTTCAAATTCAACAACACTTTAAAGAAACATCACTTATAAATAATAAATGGAAAACGACAAGGAAAGTAGGCTATATTATTAATGAAATGAAAAGCGAATTTTGATCAAAAGTTTAAAAAAGGAAAAACATTTTGTGCATGAACTATGTGTATAGAACGTGAAGTTTAGTGTAATTAGTTAAATTAGCTGTACAGGTATAGATAGAAGAATGAACTAATCATGGCTACACGCACGCGCACACACACACACACACACACTCACACAAAATTGTCAGAGTATGTATTATGACAAGTTTAATGGAAAACAGTCAGTTGGATTAGTGAAAAAAGAAAATTAAAACGAAAACATTCAGCATTAAAAGCGTATCGTATTTAAGCCATTATTGTAAATTTATAAAATCAAGTCATCGAGAGAGTTATTATTGCCAATGAAGCTGATTTTACATCCGACAATAGCGACGCCTACAAGCAGAGGCGGGTTACTTTATAAATAGCTTGCTTTTTGTCAGGTGCCATCTTTCACAACGGCACAAAATAATTGTGCAAGTATAATAATAGCTCAAATACGTCATAAGGATGCAGTCGCGGTAAGTAAACACAGTGTCAGGATAGAGTTACCTTCTGCCATTATAGACCCGCACCAAACACAGATAAAGAGGCATGGGAAACAGAGAAATATTGGTTATTGCATGTTTTGTTTTCGTATGGCGACCGGTATTGTTGGAGAGAAAGACAGCTAGAGAGCAAAATATTTCTGAACGATTCCGGTGATCATTATTCAAAAGTTAATGGACAATTAGTTAGGGAGGACGATCAAATTGAAAATATAGCTCCAACAATGGCGCGGCGACAATGTGACATTTCGCGCGTCGGCGATGATGCATACGCAAAGAAGAATGGTATAGTGGCTCCGGTCGAGCAAGGAAAAAGCTGCTCACCAATCTCTTTTCCATCTTTGCTTTGATGTCCCGCGCGAGGGTGAAGAAGGCCTCCTCGACGTTGATGCTCGACTTGGCCGAGGTCTCCATGAACTTGATGCCGTACTCGATGGCCAGGGCCTCGCCTCGCTCCTTCGATACCTGCCTCTTACTCGTGAGCTCGCACTTATTACCTAGGAGCATCTTCTCGACATCGGCCGACGCGTTCTCCTCGATGTTGCGGATCCAGTTCTTGATGTTCTCGAAGCTCTTCTCGTTCGTCACGTCGTAGACGAGCATTATGCCCATCGCGCCTCTGTAGTACGCCGTCGTTATTGTGCGAAACCTCTCCTGGCCGGCCGTGTCCCTGAAAGAATTTCAAGAGCGTTATATTGCGTGGCGCCGAATCGAGGCTCTTTATTGAGATACAAAAATCCGCGTCTCCTCACCATATCTGTAGTTTGATCTTCTTGCCGTCGAGCTCGATTGTGCGAATCTTGAAGTCGATTCCTGAAAGCAGAAAGAAGATCTGTCACCGCTGTAGCTTCCAGGGCGCGAAGGGTCTCTCGGCGGGGCATGTGTATAGTATGTAAGTATAAGTATGACAACGATGAACGGCGGCATCGTTTCTGGAGTCTGGCGGCTCGGAATGTGCGCGGCGCACATGAGTCAGAAGGTCCGGCGGGCTCGAGAACAGCTGAGATCACACTCGGCATACGCGGCTTATACATAGTACGCTCTTTATCGCTCGCCGAGTCGGCCTGATTCTTTCCAGGCCGCTCCGGAAAAGGAGCGCGCGATAATTCGAGCTATCCGCTCGGCTGCGGCTCGAGCTGCGGCAGCGTACGACTTTGAAGGATTTTCACGATTCAGCCGAGAGTGCAGAGAGAGCTTTTAGAATTGAAAACAGTGATGGCAGAAGCGAGGGCCCGAGTTCGCACCATTAGTAGGTATACCATTCTCGGAAGCACAACATCACGCCTATATCCAACCCATGACTTAACTCACTTCCTGCACAGAGAAGCCTCCTTCATGCCTCTGCGGGAACTGATACTCTGTTGGAAAAAAAAATCGACGTCGCCGGCCTATAGCTCAATTTTCCCGTTATCTCGATCGTCTCCGATGCTTCGGAGGGATCGAGAGGAGGGGGAGAATTCATCGAAAAAATGATGTGCAGTGCTCAGCAGCGGCGGCACAATGCGCGCTTTGTCTTGCTCCGTCGAAGACGACGTCGAGGACTTGAGTCAACGAGCGATAGACACACCCAAGACGAAAATTAGCGGCGTCGCCTGAAGCCATGATGATTGCGGATCGTCTGTCTCTGCGGCAATTTGACGAGTATTCGGTATTAAAGATGCGCAACAGTTGTTGCACATCGATTATAACGTAATCTTCACTCGTATAACTTCGTACAAGCATTGTACCCTTATTCGATCTTCCAATCAGTCATTCGTTGTCGGAATTCAATAAAATATGAAAAACCTAGCGATGCAGGAATCAAACTGCGATGACCGACGAATCAGCTGACGAGGTCATAGGTGGCCATGCCACAAACCCTCTCTCTGTTTTCCGAAGCACCTATACCTACGTCGCGCGAATTAATCGTCTGCTTTTATTCATCGACGTCATTATTCAAATGCTTCTGTGCATACGTATACTTGTATACAAGTATACGAGCCGCCAATGCGAGCGAACGCGTGACGATGTGCTTTTTTCGCGTCTGATCTGCGTTGCGATGACTACTTGTATGATGCCAAACGACGGCTTTTTTGGTGGAAAGCGCAAAAAAAGAGTCAGGGAAACTGCGATCGAGGACATGGCGTATACTCAGCCTGAACATTCAAATGGCAAAAGCTGAACTCATTTGATTTGTACAAATGCACAAGACAAAAGAATTTCAGCTAATTCACCACCAAGTAGCTACTGAGAAACAGCTACAAGTCTTCAAAACATGACTCAGAATTAGTTGTACTCCAAATGCACTAGCACGCATACCATGGCAATGCAGTCATGATTATTCTATAAATTGAAAACTGATTGACAAAATTATCAGAGTCAATTTAGACTTGTGCAATGCTACTATTATAAGAGCATAATTAGACTTTCCTACTCTTCACATTAGTCATCAATGACTCTGGTTATTTTTTCAATCAAGGCTTTTTTACATTCAATTTTAGACTCATCAATTATATTCGTCTGGAATAGTATCCAAAGTCAAAATTTTATCATTATCAAAAGCATTGAAGTCCATTCTCAGACACTTCGGAAATATTATCATTGACAGGCTATCATCATAACGATTGTTTCGCTCTATCAATCTGCCTGCAATCTTTTTCCTTTTTATATAACAAACGAGCAAGTGTCCAGATATGTGAGGGCGATGAAAAAGCACTCCATGGAACACGTGTCTAAAAATCAGTTTCTCATGGATAAATAGTCGTCAAAAACACTGCGTACCAAATATTGCATGACCAGGCATTTGCCAAAGAAGTTGTTTACATAATGATGCGTAATTCCAAAAACTGCAAAACTGCTACAACAAGCATCTCACCTCGAGCTCACAAGCACTGATACCGTAAACATGATAAGCACCCACTAAAGATTGCACCAAAGACTCCAGCACATCCTAACCTAGATGATCCCAGTAGGCTGCTTTGGCGATGATCTCGTAAACACACAACACAGCCTACGTCGAAAAACTCGGCAGTCGGCTCGCACTTTTGATGTCAGTGTCTGCATCGCAAGGTCTCCAAGGACGTCGGTCTCCGTGCTGCCTCTCTCTCTCTCTCTCTCTCCTCTGCGCGCGATAAGATAGAGAGAGAGAGAGAGAGAGAGCAGCAAAAAAATAGAGAGAGCGAGGAAGGAAAAAGGGGAGCAGGTAGGTAAAGCTATTATTACGTACGTATCGACAGAAAATGAGGATGAGGAGAGAAAGGGGAACAGTAGGCTGCAGGTATACGCACCGATGGTGGATATGAAGGTCGTGTTGAAGGCGTCCTCGGAGAAGCGGAAGAGGACGCAGGTCTTGCCG
The DNA here is from genome assembly GCA_037356405.1 of Nasonia oneida. Taxonomy (NCBI): domain Eukaryota; kingdom Metazoa; phylum Arthropoda; class Insecta; order Hymenoptera; family Pteromalidae; genus Nasonia; species Nasonia oneida. Next base: position 6,274,844 of record JAZHPH010000003.1, on the reverse strand, counting down.
ACGCCCGAGTCCCCGATGAGCAGCAGCTTGAACAGATAGTCATAGGTCTTGGCCATCTCTGTGGCCGCGATCGCTTCCTCCTCGTCGTCCTATCCTCTCGGGCTGCTCTGACGGCCGCACACTAGCAGCTTGCACTAGTGTGTAATTGTGTATTCTCACTTCTGGCGCGATGAGCACACGAGGGAGACTCTCTCCGTCTCTCTCTCTCTCTCTCTCTCTCTTATTCTCTCGCTCGAGTCGCGCCTTATTGCTACGTGGGATGGATGGATAATACACGACGATATGTTGTGCCGCGCGCTCTCCTGCGGCCCGAAGAGAAGGCGGCAGCGCTTCTATAGCCTTTCTTGTTCCTTCCTCGCGGATAGACGACGGCCAGCTGTTGCGGTGACTCTTTCTCTCTCTCTCTCTGCGTACCTATATCTATACACGTCCTATTCTTCGCGAGAGCTACAGCCCCGTCTTTGTTTCTTCGCAGTCGTATCAACTATCAGGGGCCCGTCGTTGCAAACTCGCGATGCGTGTGTGTCTAATATCACTGCAGCCGCCCGCGGTTATATTGAGCACAGCATACGCGCTGTACAGAGCTACTTGTATTTATGTATAAAAAAGGAGCGTAGACGCAACGTATATTTGGTAGTTTTTGGCCGTGCAGGACAGCGGCGGTGCTTAGTCACTAATAAGTAAATATGTAATTCGCCTCTCTCGTCGGATCGCGACGAGTGACTCGACGACGCGACTGCCTGCGTGTTGCCCACTGGGCACTGGCTACTGCAGGGACCGTGATTGGCACAGACTGGCCAGCTACGCATGCGTCACAAACGAGAGGTAAAATCAAAAATGAAGGAAAACGTGTGGTCGCCTGTGCGTCTGTTAAAACGTGCCGACTTCAGTGAAAAAAATATACTTACATAAAATGTAAGTTTAATCCACGTCATCGTTATGAGAAAGAGTTGGCATCCGACGTAAATGTTTATTAGAAATAATTTCAAAATGCACATCAACAAACTGCCGCGAGCTGTAAATTGAGCTTGCGGATTCTTCATTTTCGCTTGTCGATTGATCTTATTTATTAGGGATTATTTACTAAAAATCGTTAACTATCGCAGGGGTAATATTAATAAAATATAGTTGGTAGGAATGCCAATGAGGATAGAAAAGATCTATTTAAAAATTCAAGCATTTTCTTATAAATACAACTATATTTATGTTTAAAAAAATAAAAATTTGACAATACATGCTAGATTGATCATCAATGCGCATCCATGAATTGAATTTCGCTTAGAAGTAAAATATGATTCGGCAACGGCCTAGGTTGTGGACTTAGGATCGTGAATGTCTGGCGCTCTACATCGACGTTCGTCACGCAAACGAATCCGGCGACGTTTGTCTGTACAACGTCGTCTTCCGGAGAATCGGCAAATGATACCGATAGTAAGTGGTGCAATAAACTAGGCCCTGGAGTGACTGCAACCAACTTTGTTAGATTATCTTCTGCCTTCATTCCTAAAGGCATGCACGAAGAGGGTAGAATAGGTGCTCCGATTTTGAACAGTTTAGCTTCACTCCACTTCACTTCAAAGCTGTGTGGGTAGAGCGGCGTTCTCGACCCGTAAAAATACTCTCTTACTGACTGGTCTCTAGCTTCATTCCTCTGTGCCTGACTTCTTTCGACAACACCTCCGCTCTTAGGTAGAAATACAACTTTTACAAAATCAGGCATGTCTCTGACCAATTCATTGTAGAGTCTTTCTTGATCTAAAACTAAGATTGTGTCAACTTCAAACGCCTGGGCAGCATGGGTCAACATTTTGTATCCTCCTCCTTTGATCCAACCACATGTGTTGATGACAATACCAGAAACTTTAGCTTTTTTATTTGCTTGCAATCTGTCGGAGCAAACTTCAGCTAGCCTTGTGACCAGGAGATTATAAAGAACTGAATTAGAATTTGGATTTTTGTGTCCAAAATGAAATACCAGAGGTGCCTGTTGGCTGAAGCCATCTACAACGTTTGATGGCCTTTCAACTAGCAAGGCTCCAACAGTTCCTGGTATCGCAATGTGTCCCTGTCCAACATCTAAGTCTACATAAATCGGTCTTCTACCCATTCTCACTGCGTAATTCAATAAAAGTCTGCACAAGGTAGATTTTCCAACATCGCAGGGTCCAACAACCATCAGAATAGGACCTCGCGTGTCATCTTTCTCTGCAACTTCTCTCATCCTCTCCATGGCAGCATGACAATTCAAGTACATACTCATTGGAGTCTCTTTGGCAATGTAACTGACATCTGTTTTTCCAACCAACTCTACAGTACAGCCCTGCCAAGTAAACACTGCAACTTTTGCTCCACATGTGAACTCATATTTCTTTCCTTTTACTAATTCTGTACCGAATACTTCAGCTAGTCCACTCTTTAACTGAAAATTAAGAAATGTACATTTTAGAAATGGGCTAAATTATATCTCCATAACATCATAACATTACATAAACTCTTATACTTCGCTTCAATACAATGGCATTTGCATTTTTAGGTTATGTAACTCAAATTATATAAAAAGAAATAAACAAATACATTTCAATCGATTTTTTAAACCAAAGAATACATTTGCGTAAATTTACAAATTTAACAAGATTCTGAAACAATGTAAACACATACCTCAAGTGTAACTTTTTCATTTTTGCTTTCCAGTTCAAAACGCAGCTCGCAGTCAGGGTCCAATTTGAATTCTTGCACGGTCGCTTTTTCTTCCGTCATCTTGGCAGCTAAGTATATAAAGGCGATCTTATACTTTACTGAAAATTACTTGATATTCATGCGATCCGGCTACCAAAGCTGTACCAAAGCCTCGTTGTTTTCAGAATATATATGTTGTACATAACTACAGCGCTACTACAGCGTTGCGCACAACAGACGCCAGACGCGCTGAAGGTACAACTCAACAACTATATATATGTGATACTGATGAACTCCGTGAGCCGGACGCCGGTAGACGGTACCGGGTACCTACACAGGTACACTGCAGGCTGCGGCGACATCTATTGGGTAAATTTGTGGATGCATTATTCGCTTCACGTATAAACTGTAAAATTTTGAGGTTAACATGGTGGCGCCATGGCCTGCATCTCACGCATCTGGGATGATGAAAATGTTTGCCGTGTCGTTTTTTCTATGTTTCAATGATCAATCAATCATGCAGATGTGAAACCTTATGAATTTTACAAATTCCATACTGTGCCAAATAGAAATTAATCATTAATAGCGATACATTTAAACAGTCTGAAATTATTTTTTCTTCGCAAGTCAATTTAGCTTCAGAAAAATAAATATATTACGTCAACGCTTAATAATAATTCAATTATGAATGTTTAAAACACGTCACATAATGAACGTGTAAAAACTCGCAATCATTATTTTATTCTTCGATTCGATTCCCATGAATGTAGCCGCACCATCGTCAGCTGTGCTGCGGAGTTTCCAATGATTGCGATTGGAAACATTGCAAGGACGCTGAGTGGCTACGCGTCCATCTGGTTATGTTATAAGTAGCAGACGGACACGCTGTAACTCGGCCGCAAAGTCGAAAGTTGAATTCCTTTTAATATTTTTTCTCTTTATAAGTATTCAAGAATGGGATACGCGCATACGCCAGCGTCTCGCTGCTACTTATGCGTGACGTCAGGAGAGGCGAAGAAAAAGTGTTGCGCAGCGCGCTTATAAGTACTTAGCAGTGTAGCAGTCGCCAGAGCGGATTCACGCGCGCACAGCCAATCTCGCAGTCAAGGTTACGATGACAGAGATCCTACTTTTTAAATGCTAATAGACGGGATTTGAATATTTAGGTTTATCAGGTCATCGCAGCTTCCTGCCACTGAATACGAGGTATGTTGAAGCTCACACGTCCCTGAGATGAATACGAGAGATACGCGATTTGTTCAAGTTGATTGTTTGACATTTTGTTCGACAGATATCTGACAGCAACGGAGTATACAAGATGCTGGCTGTTGGTAGAAGACTGTGCAACGCACTCAAAGAGGAGCTACTCAGTGTTCGCTCACACTACACGAACATGCAGATAGCTCCGCTACAGAGGACTGCCCTGGAGGAGAGGTGTATCCTTGTAGACGAGCTCGACAGACCAGTTGGGGAAGCTACGAAGAAGCACTGTCACCTCATCGCCAAGGATGGAAGTATACCTCTGCATAGAGCATTCAGCGTCTTTCTTTTCAACGGCAAGGGTGATTTGCTGATCCAGAAAAGATCGGCAACAAAGGTAGGTTATTTATACCTGTTTTTTGGTGGATTTTGATAAGTGTACAAACTAAAGTTCATTTTGCTGCAGATAACTTTTCCCGGATTCTATACAAACACTTGCTGTAGCCACCCGCTAGCTGAGATTGAAGGTGAAAGCGAAGAAACTGATGCTCTTGGAATTCGGAGAGCTGCTCAAAGAAGACTTGGCTACGAATTGGGCATTCCAATCAAAGAAGTTCAGCCCCAAGATTTTACCTATCTAACTAGAATACACTATCAAGCACCAGGCAACGACATCTGGGGAGAGCATGAAATTGATTATGTTCTCTTTCTGCAAGTGAACAAGATCACGCTTGACCCAAATCCGGATGAAATCAGTGAAATCAGATGGATTTCCAAAAGTGGCATTAGCGAATTTTTGAAGTCCATTGATTCTCCTTTGACTCCCTGGTTTAAATTGATACTAGAGCATCAATTGCCAGTGTGGTGGAACAATTTAGACCGGCTGCACGAATTTCAAGACCATTCAACCATTCATCGCTTTTCTTAGATATGACAAATAAATTGCATTACTTATATTAATATTGATATTGATTTCTTAGAGAGAATTAGCGTTTTAACGAACATTGATTTTGAAAATTTCGTTTCTTGCAAAGCGTTATTTTGTGTAAGTTACATGACAAGCTATTATGGTGCTAATTTGTTTAATGCTTTTGTAGTTAGTTTTTTTTTTATTTTTAAAGAAGATGTGAGTGCAAAAGCAGTTTAAGTCAACAAATCTCTCTGAGGAAACTTTTCGCCAAAGATTTGATTGGCAATGATTTTGTTGATAGGGGCATTATAATTTTGCATATACCTATATCGAAGTATCGATAATATTAATTGATTTTTTCATTACTAATTTACATTGTAAACAAGATTATCACCTATAATTACCATTATTTTTATTAAATTTTTGCAGTGAAAAAATTGTGTTTGAAAAAATGAAAAAAAAAAATGTTAAACCTGTATATTTTTGTAAAATAAGATTACCTATATTAGCGTGAACCGTAGGACATACATATATACATGTAACTTTTATATTATGAATTCATTAATAAAAATAATTACAAAAGTCCAAAAGGTCATACTTATGAGATTGTGTGACCGTATTTGAATAGTTCAGAAAGCTAAATTTCCTACAGAAACATCGCGCGACATAAGTTGGCAAGCTTGAGACCGGCTTTTGACCACCTTTTGACGTGTCCTCTCGCCGCTCGCCGCTCGCGTATGCGCACTGCAAGATCTCGAGAAGCAAGCGAGACGGAGCGACTATTATATAGTTACCTATACACGTATATACGTATATCTATATATATATATATATATATATACACGCCGCTGCGGTGTCTGCTTGCTACGTGTCGTCGTCGGTGCAGCCAACGTCGACTCTCCACTCCGAGATAGGAGCCCCTCATGGAGATCGCTCGGCTCTAGGAACAGCTGAGCCCTAAAGAATCGTCATCATCCTCGTAGTGTCATCTCATTAATACAGCAAGCCGCAGTTGACGAGATGCAGCCGAGCAGGTCGCAGTCGACGACTTTGTCGCCGACGCCGGCGGCCAACAAGCAGGTCCTCTTCCCCGACAAGAAACCCGCGGCCAAGCAGGTCAAGTCGTCCACGTTGACGAACGCCGCCGGTCTTAACTCCCTCATCACCTTCACGGTCCTTCTGCTGGCATGGATATCCGGATTCGCCTCTCGGCTTTTCGCCGTCATACGCTTCGAGAGCATCATCCACGAGTTCGACCCTTGGTACGGATTTTTCTCTCAAAAAGTTTGGGCATGTGCTTGCTGATCAGGAGGTGGTTTTTTTTTCCACGGGAGCTAAGCAACGCGATGGCTTATCGCCCGCGGTTCTGAAAGCTCGCAATCGCGCGAGACGAGAGCGTAGGTCTTAGACGTGGCAATTATTTACGTGGAAATTCGAGTTTATTGGCTTTTTTATCGGGTCAGAGTAGCCGCCTTGAGCTCTTATCAGATGCACACGCTGCAGTGCACGTTTTGGAGCGCAGCGGGCAGTCGTGATGTTTTCTTTGTTTTGGTTATTGCAGTATGTTTGGACTGGCTTGGGGTTATCGGGAGAGAAAATTTGGAAAACTTTTGTCATTGCGATATTTTGTTCTTGTTTAATACCCAACTGTTATCAGTTGTTACAAGTGTTGTTTTTAAGTATAAGTAATATGGCAGCTGCATTATCCAGTATTTTTCAAGGTCCAGCGGAAACTTTTAGGATAAGAATACACTTTGCTGGAGAACTTGTAGAATTTATATTTTTTTATTTCTGCATAGGTTCAACTACAGAGCGACAGCATATATGGTGCAACATGGTTTCTACAATTTTTTGAATTGGTTTGACGAGCGAGCATGGTATCCTCTAGGACGTATTGTTGGTGGAACGGTCTATCCAGGCCTGATGATCACATCTGGATCAATACATCATATTCTCCACTCCCTCAACATACCAATTCATATAAGGGATATATGTGTATTCCTGGCTCCAATATTCAGTGGACTTACAGCTATATCCACCTACTATCTAACAAAAGAAATATGGAGTGCAGGTGCTGGACTGTTTGCAGCTTGCTTCATTGCCATTGTTCCAGGCTACATTTCAAGATCCGTAGCTGGTAGTTATGACAATGAGGGCATTGCCATATTTGCGTTACAGTTCACCTACTACCTCTGGGTCAAATCTGTCAAGTCTGGCTCAATTTTCTGGGCCTCCATGACCGCCCTATCCTATTTTTACATGGTCTCCGCTTGGGGAGGATATGTTTTTATAATTAACTTAATACCACTGCACGTCTTTGTGTTACTCATTATGAATCGCTACAGCCAACGTCTTTTCACAAGTTACACCACCTTCTACATTCTGGGACTTCTGTTCAGTATGCAAATTCCATTTGTTGGTTTCCAACCGATTAGAACGTCTGAACATATGGCTGCTGGTGGCGTATTTTGTTTGCTAATCCTGATTGGCACATTGAAGTGAGTTAATACATTTTTCTCCATGTGTCTTGTTAACAAAATATTTTTCAATTTTCAAAATGCACTAAACTAAGTCTATGTAAAAGTCGCAGATTTATGTGGGTGTGCTATAATGATTTTGTTATTATTCCAGATATCTGAGAACATTCCTGACCAAGACAGAAATGAAATACTTTGGAGGCGTGGTAGTTGGTATCGCTCTGGTATTTTTACTCGTCTTGATTGGTCTGACTTACGCCGGATTCGTAGCACCATGGAGTGGAAGATTTTACTCCCTTTGGGATACAGGCTATGCCAAAGTTCATATTCCTATTATTGCCTCTGTGTCGGAACATCAACCGACAACGTGGTTTAGTTTCTTCTTCGATTTACACATTCTCGTAACGACGTTCCCTGTTGGTCTGTGGTATTGCATCAAACATATCAACGACGAACGTGTTTTCGGTAAGACATCAATCATTGTCAAGATCATTTTTATTGATAAGATCGCAATAAAAAATGTCACTTTTCTTCTAGTTGTATTGTACGCAATCAGCGCAGTCTACTTCGCTGGTGTTATGGTGCGTCTGATGCTTACCTTGACGCCAGTGGTGTGCATGCTCGCCGGTATCGCTTTCAGCGGCCTCTTAGAGCTCTTCCTGAAGGAGGAGGACCGCGACGAAACCAGCGGTTCGAGCCCCAACGAGGAAGAGAGCGACGAAGAGCAGGAAAAGAGCCCTGGTCGCGCTCTGTATGATAAGGCCGGCAAACTCAGGCGGATGAAGCACGAGAAGCCCAAGGGCAACGGCGATGGTCTCGGCGCCAATGTCCGCAACGGCGTTGTCATCTTTATTCTCATGTTACTCATGATGTTCACCGTGCATTGCACCTGGGTAACCAGCAATGCATACTCCAGTCCGTCTATCGTACTGGCGTCTTATAGCAACGATGGTGGAAGAGCTATTCTTGACGATTTCCGCGAGGCTTACTACTGGCTCGCTCAGAACACCCACAGTGATGCCCGAGTTATGAGCTGGTGGGATTACGGTTATCAGATTGCCGGTATGGCTAATAGGTGAGTGTCAAATTGAACCAAATTTAACAATTTGATGCAAATTCAAAAGGAAACTGCGACTTATATTTCACTTTTTTCAGGACAACTCTAGTAGACAACAATACGTGGAATAATTCTCACATAGCTCTTGTCGGCAAGGCAATGAGCTCTAACGAAAGTGCAGCTTATGAAATAATGACGTCCCTTGACGTTGATTATGTGCTAGTCATATTCGGCGGTATGATCGGTTACTCCGGAGACGACATCAACAAATTTCTCTGGATGGTGAGAATCGCTGAAGGGGAGCATCCACAGGACATCCGGGAAAGCGACTACTTCACCGAGCGCGGAGAGTTCCGCGTAGACTCGGAGGCCTCGCCCACGCTTCTGAACTCCCTTATGTACAAACTTAGCTACTATCGTTTCGGTGAGGTCAAGATCGACTATCGCTCGCCTTCCGGTTACGATAGAACACGTAACGCTGAGATTGGTAATAAGAATTTCCAGCTTACGTACTTAGAAGAGGCCTACACTACTGAGCATTGGCTAGTGAGAGTATACAGGTAATGTCGAATGCTTTAGATAGAAGAGAAAAAAATAGTACAAATTCGATTTCTTCAAATGAAATCCACTATTGTTTATGTAAATGTGTTTATTATCGATTGTAGGGTAAAGAAACCAAATGAGTTCAACCGGCCGAGAATACCAATATCGAAGCGCTCAATAACTCGTCAAACGAGTTCATACATCAGCAGAAAGGTGAGTTATTAGTGGAATGATACGATCTCAAGAGACAAAGATTCTCTCGTATCGTTTTGCATTTTTTGACCACACTGAGACAATTGGTACGAAAACTTTGTTGAAGATATGGGGGGGTGGTCATTGATTTTTCAGACTGCCAGGCGGAAGAAGGGCTTCATTAAGGGGCGACCGACGGTCGTGAAGGGTCAGAAATCGCAGAGGAGAGCATCGACGTAACAGAAACACGACATTCCGCTATGAATTGAACAGTAATTTTTTCTAATTCAAAGAACACCACCGTCCCTTGGATTTCCAGATTGTACTTTTCATCAAGTGATCTGCAATTATGGAGATCATTGTTTTCTTATGCATACACCTAATCATTTCTACAAAGCAGACATTTAACTAATAATAGTAATATAAGCGAACCTTGTTTAATCATCTTTTTATTTATCACGAAAAGTTTTGTAAGAAGTATGCCGGGGGCGCTAGAATTTGAAGTTTATACAGTAATACCCATATAGAATATTTTTACAAAACTCATTTGGATAAATAATCAGATAGTGGGAGGATTTTGATGAAATTCAATTTATTTTTTGATTCTTAGATTCTTATTCATTGATTCACAGACGCTGTTCTTTTAAATATATGCACACATTGCTTTACAAGTAACAATCAACGAGTTATCACAATTATATCGAAGGACTGAATAAGATTTATAAATGACTTTTCAAAGTTAAATTTTAGATGATATGAAGCTTTTCAAGCTAGAATATTTATATCAAAGAAGCAATGCACCGTAAGTCTTTGATTCTTTTGAAATGCGTGAATCAAATTACTTTTTTTAGTGGTTGCTAATGATTTTCATTGAAATGCGTTTACAAAGCTGCTGATATACTGTGTAAAAAGAAGTAACGATTGTAAATGCGGAGTAATAAACTAGTAATGATTTTTGTGGAACTCAACTGATTGAGCCTGGAAAAGGCTTGTATGCGTGTCTTGTGTACACAGTTTGTTGTATAGAATCTTGTTATGAGATAAACATTTGAAGTAATATTTGTGTTTGTCAGAATAGTTATCTTTCAATTTCCCAGTGTAACTTTTCTTATGCGCTGTGATTAGCATTTTCTTAGCTGACTGTCAGATGCTCTACCACCGCGCAAGTACCACACGTATTGTATAATGTTCGCGATGCGAAATGAAAAATGCAAGCTCGTGCATTTGAAATTCATAATCAAGAGAGGCCCTGGATTGCGCAATAATAGCTAGATTGGCACGTGCAGAAGTTCTTGCGTGGAAAGTTCTTTGCCGCGAAAGCAGCTCGTTATACTTACGTGTCTTATTGATACATTACGTAAGCATGCGCGGGTTAATGACCGACCGAGCACTTTTAGCTTTTGCAATATGCGGTAGCGCGGGTGTAGTTATTCAAATTTTCATTATCGTAATTTTTGCTTGTCGGTTTTGCAAACAAGGTTTCATAGAAATGTATGCATCATTGCGCGTGTATTCCAGGCGGATAACGACGTCTGGTGCATATTGTGAAAAAATATCTCTTTATTAAATGCAATCAAGCGTAACGACGTCCAAAGAAGCTGACTAATATCTGCGCTGATAAGGAAAAAGCCCTAAGTAGATTTTGGTTCCGGTTCGGCCTTGAAGTAATCTTCCATTTTAAATATCTGCGGAGGCTGGGGCGGCGGAGGTGGCGGACTCGTTGGTGTCTCTGGCGATTTTTTCTGAAAATGTCGATTATCGAAGTGGCGACACGACGCACAATAAAGTCCAACGAAATATCGGGCATTCCGCACTTACGAAGAAAGCGAAGGGATTGAGCATAGACAGCTTGTTGTCGGAAGTTCCGAGCGACGCTTCCGCAGCTTCCATGTTGGCCTCCAGCGTGGCGAGGTCAAGGTTCACTCTCGTGACGAAGGAGTCGAGGGCGTCGATTCTTTTGCTGAGCTGGTTCACCTGGGGCTTCAGCGCCAGGAGGCGCGGTATGTTCTCCGTGATGGATTTGTCGTCCTTCGCTTGCAGCTGTCGAGTTTTGTTTAGGTCAGTGTGACGGCAAGTTACATGGTTGAGTATATCGTTACGCGGGCCTTACCATTTCGGCTATGGATCTGAATTCTTCGAGACGCAGCTGCATTTCCTCGACGGCCTCGTACACGCCTTTGAGCTGAAAAAGCGAGCCGCGATCAGTGTGGGCAAAGGCGCGAAATTCAAAGCTGCCAGTCCGACCACCACGTCGGCGAGTGCGAGTACCAACGGCGCGAGCGTGGCGCCGTCGGGAACGGAGCTCAAGACTGTCCCTCGTTCTCTCGCAAGTCGCAGGCCGAAGGGAAAGGACCGAAGAGGCTTTTTAGAGTAGGAAAAGAGCCCGACTCACCTCGGCGTCCATGTCCAGCCTGGGGTAGGCGGCATAGTCGCTCGCGAGCTCCTCGATCACGGGATCAGGCGTCGCCGACATGTTGGCCGACGGGTGCAGTGTTTGTTTGGCTTGCTGCGCGCGACGCCCGCGACTGCTGCGCTGCCGTGCGGCCGTGCGGCCGTATCGACTGCGCTGACGTCATCGAGCGTACTTGTAACGCGCGCGTGTAATGCGCGAAAATACCTCGGCTCGGGGGCGGCTAAAGTTCCGCGAGTCCTCTCATGGCAATTTGAAGAAATGCAAATCCGAAGGCAATGCAGCGCGCCCGTTGCATTCGATCACGGTCGCGAGTCGAATAAACATAGGAGGCAAATGCGGATCGCGTGCGCGTGTGTGTGTGCGCGTGTGTGTACGCAGGCAATTACTTAACCGCACACCGCTTAACAATTTTAATCGAGCGGGAGCCTTTTTACCAATCGGGTTCAGCCGAGATCACCGGCTACATGCTATAAGCAGAACCGTGCTCGCTTCCTGGCAAATTGCCGGCGGAGCACGTGCGCATCGCTAATTTTTCTGTATATTCGCGTCGGAAATTAATGCCGCTCGAAGTTTGACAAGTAGGCATCTGCGGAGCACTTGGCGATCGAAAAGCGTCGCGCATTGGTCGGGGCGCTTTTCAGGCGAAAAGTAGAAAAATTCAAGCCGAGCATTATACTATTATATTATACTATTGCCCAATGCCGCGTGCTTCCTTTTGTTCTCGGGCCTCGGCAATGCAAATTCTCCGCGACGAGCTCGGGCCGCGCACGTGTACACCTCGCTATTTATATTCGGCGACTGATTGTATTCAACGTGAATCACGCTCGACTAAAATTTTCAAGGATGCGCGCTGCACGCCGGCATTTTGCTCCGGCACAAAAATGACGCGCTCGAGGGAGCGAGTCCGAGAGCGAGCGTCCCTTCTCGGCGGCCTCTTCGTCGCATGCCAAGTGAACATAGTATAAAAGCGGCCCGTCAGCATTAGCGGGCCTCATTTACACTTAGGCCGGCGACAAAGTCGGTGAGGTTCGCGCGCGCGGCCGACCATGGACCTCGAGAAAATGCCAAGCAGCGGCCAGCTGGACGAGCTCTACGAGCGCTTGGACTACGACCTGGAGCGGAACCTGCCGCGGATCGAGGCCAGCGAGATCGCCAAGTTCTTCGCCGGGAAGACGCTCTTCGTGACCGGCGCCACGGGCTTCATGGGCAAGTGCCTCGCGGAGAAGCTGCTCCGGGGCTGCCCCCGGCTCGAGCACATGTACATCCTCATGCGGGACAGGAAGAACGAGGGCATGCGGCTCACCCTCAGCAAGTACTTCGCCCATCCGGTAGGTACTGCCCAAGTTACCTATACCTGTTTTTCAATGTTTCATGCAAAAACTGCTAACGCACTGGGAATCGCGTATTGGGAAAGTGTCGCGGCTCCGGCCAATTTACATACTTGATCAGTTTCTGCGATCGCTCACTCTTCCAGATTTTCGGCCCGCTGCGAAAACTCTATCCGAACTTCGAGGACAAAGTGACGGCCGTGAAGGGCGATCTCCTGGCGGAGGATTTGGCCATTTCCCAGGAAGACAGAGACAGGATCGTAAACGAAGTTAACGTCGTGTACCACAACGCGGCCAACGTCAAATTCGACGCGAGGGTCAAGGTCTCGCTGACGGTCAACGTTCTCGGAACGAAGTGCATGCTGGACCTGGCCGAGGAGTGCAAGCGCATCGAGCTCTTCGTCTACATATCGTNGGACAAGCCGTCCGTATACAATTACGGTAGCTCGACTCTGAACCCCGTAAAGCTGACGACGCTGTACAACAAGATCAAGAACTATGGTCCGACCGAGGGCTCGTCCAAAGCCGTGTGGATGAACGCGGCGACACCTTGCAGATCGTTGTACCTCTTCTGGGTGCTCCACGTACTGCTGCACTTCATCCCCGCGTGCCTCGGAGACCTCGCTCTCATGGCCATGGGCAGAAAAGCCATGTGAGTACGATCCATGATGCAGTGAGATGCGCAATGAGTTCGGGTCAGTAAGTCGATCTCGCCCTCGCCTTGCAGGTTCGTCTCCATCTTCTTCCGCGTGACCAAGCAGATGGACAAAATTATCTACTACAGCAACGGCGACTGGAGAATCCATTGCCCGGAGACGATGCGAGTCGTCGATCGAATGAACTACGACGACAAGGAGTTATTCTACTGCGACATACGCAGCCTCAGCTGGGCCCAATACGTGTTCATCGTGTGGCGAGGGATGAAGCGCTTCATCCTCAAGGAAGATCTGGACAGCAAGGCCGGCCGTCGCAAATACGTTCAACTTTGGTACTTGCATTACGGTCTCCTTACAATAATTTGCGCTGCACTCTGCTATTATGTGCTGAAAATGTTTGGCCTTCTCGTGTAAACTCTAGAATAATTTTGTACAAAAGTGTAACTTTAACATATCTCTAGGTTTTAAAATATCCGACGATGCACATACAGATATACGTTTTTTATTAGAAAGTGACTCTACTTTTTGGTTTTGTATTAAAAAAATATCTTTCGAAACCATTATATTAACATTTTTTATAAAATTCAGTATTGTTTGATAAGAAAAAATATAGTTTAATAAAGATAAAGAAATAAGTACCCTGATCAATAATCATCCTCTCATCTTCAACAAATGATCAGTGGACGTTGTGAAGCTGTTAATAAATTTATTAACGTCTACATATTTAAAATGTTTTGATACTTATTGCTTTGGCTTTTAAATCTGAATGATTAAAGAGTTCCATCCAAATAATTATAAGGTTTAATATAAGAGCATTCAATAATCGCGTTATGAATGTAATATATACACACATACATCAAGCCGACATTTCATATAAGAAAAAATATTAATTTAACAGAACCTGCTCTTAAAATTCTTAAGATCTTGAAAAGCAGCCGTTCGATTTTACGGAAATAGAATCTATCCCTGCATCATCTGTCGAATAGAACTGTAAAAACGTGTAATATATCTCAGAATCGAGTGCTGGACCAATTCAATCTTAACAATAACTCACCTACAGCGCAAGGCTCCTGGATTAATTGTACGGCATGGCGATGTGACAAGGTGAACCGAGAACGAAATTTCAGGCTGAAAAGTGACCCCCAGATTCTTGAATACAATAAAGCTCTGCTTGTACAGGATGTCTCTGACTGGAATAATCGAAATCCATCGTAGTTTTATTCGTAGAGAACGGTAATTCATTTCAGCCGTCGGATCAAGTGCTTAGCAGGGTTAAGTAGTTTCTCTCTTTTAGTTCAAACCTCAAAACGTTTTGAATGTTTCTACCGCTGGATGATGCAGGTTTCGTCAATCCTTTTTGAATAAGGAAGTCAGTTCCTGTTACTGTATACTTATATTTTCGCTTTATTCGCTTCCTTCTATAGTTTTATGTACCCTTATGTACAATCGATATTTTCAATAACCAATTTCATAATGCGTAAGAAAAGTATTGACATCGAAATCAATAAGGGTATGCATATATTACGGTGTGCGCATTGTAGAGAACTGAAAAATCGAGACAAAAATCATGCCAACTTCGACTCTTGAATGTAAACAGTTTGTGTAACCTATTGCTTCGTGCATCATTTCAATTCACTGACGTGCAGCAGTCATTTTTAATGCATGGGAGGTATAAACTGCTTGTTCACGGATTAGCATGCTTACCTACGTATAACGTATAAATACAAAGAGTATCAAAGTAGTTCTTCTTTAGATGTGCAAGCGTCGTGCCGTTAACTGTGCAGCAAGTAAGAGTGGCGTTTTTGAGTTGAAATTTTGGCCATACTAATATGACTTCCTTAGATGAAATTTACGAGCGAATGAACGATGATCTCGAGTACGAACTGCCGCATATGGATAGTGAAATCCAAAAGTTTTATACAGATAAAACGTTACTCGTTACGGGAGCAACCGGTTTTATGGGCAAGTGTTTGGTTGAAAAATTACTTCGAAGCTGTCCAGGCATCAAGCACATGTATATTATGATGAGAGAAGGAACAAAGGATAAGCTACCAGTCGATCAGCGGTTAAAGAAATATTTCAAGAATCAGGTAAGTCGTGAGTTACTTAGTGTTTTCGTAAAATATCGTATTTATTCCCCGTTTCCTGTAGACAGAAAAAAGTGAGCCTGCAGGAGGGACAGAATGAGCAACGCTCAATTATGCCGACGCAGCAGAGACCCGGTGCTGTTTTGGAACCAGTTCTAGCGCGCTCCGTTAGAAGCATGCGCGCGCATAGTGTCACAGAGGCATTTTTCCGTTAGGCGTGTGGCATCAGAGTTCGAGCTGTGGCTTATTATATTTGTTATAATTTAACTATTTGGAATTGGATATCGTATATCAGTGATAGACCTTTGAATAAAATTATAAAAAATGTAATAAGCCTCTGTGACAGTATGCGCGCGCATGCTTCCGAGAGAGCGCGCTGTGAGCGAGGTACAGCACAAGAACTGGTGACAATGTATGATATGCTGTATCGGCGCCATAATTGAGCGTTTCTCATTCTGCACACGAGTGCCGGTGTCCCTCCGGGCTCACTTTTTTTCAACTGTATGACATGACAGCGTGGAAAAAAAGCGATAATTTGAAAACTCTGTTATTCCAGATTTTCGATCTTATGAGAAAGGAGCATCCAAACTTTGAAGAGAAGGTAACAGCTATCAAGGGTGACCTCTTTGAAGCTCGCTTAGGCTTGTCAGATGAGGATCGGAGCATCATAGTGAACGAAACAAACATAATATTTCACAATGCCGCCAATGTGAAATTCGACATAAAAGTTAACGTGTCTCTAAGGACGAATGTTCTGGGAACAAAGCAAATGCTGGATTTGGCCGAGGATTGTGAAAACCTTGAAATATTTATGTACGTGTCAACGGCGTACTCGCACTGTTACAAAAAACGCATCGACGAGGAATTTTATCCACCCCCGGGAGACATGAAACTGGTTGACGACATGATAAAAGCTGATTTCGAAATCGAGCAAGGATTATCTGGCCCTGCACTGAAAATGTTGATAGGAGATCATCCCAACATCTATACATTTACAAAAGCCATGTCCGAGGATCTAGTGTACCGATGTTCTAAGACATCGAGATTTGCCGTAGGAATCTACAGACCAGCCATAGGTGAGCTACCTGAAAGATATAAGTAAAATCTGTGTGTGTGTGTGTGTGTGTGAAAATAAATGCGCCGAGTTGGTTTGCAGTTGTATCTTCGGCCAAAGAACCGTTGGTTGGCTGGTGTGGAAATTGGAACGGCCCCGTCGTCATCGTGCTTGGCTGTGGACTTGGAGCGTTTCACGCGTCTTATCATCATTGCTACCCGATGGATTATATTCCAGTGGACTATACGATAAACGCTTTGATTGCGATCACTTGGGATCTGAACGAGCGATGGTAACGCGCTTTTGAAATTCTATACCTCATACTGCTTGTATGAAAACGATTATAATTCTTTCGCAGGAAAGCCGAGAACAAGGCAGTCATATACAACTACGGTAGCAGCACTACTAATCCAGTATCGTTGAGGGACATGTACTACTTCACAAAGTACGAGCGCGACTCGGAAAGGTCTAGAAACGCCGTGAGTAAGGACTTTATAATTTTCACGAGTCACGAGTGGTACTTTTGGTTCCTGCATTGGACCCTTCATTTCATTCCGGCGTGTATGGGAGACCTCGCTCTTCTGGCCACAGGCAGGAAGCCCGTGTACGTGAAATGAATTATTTTTCCCCATTCTTCCGAGCCGTCTGGTCTTTTAAGTTTCAATTTTCTTTCGTTTTCGGCAGACTGTTGTCGATATTTTGGAAAGCAACGAGAAACATGGACAAAGTCGAGTACTTCGGAAACGGCAATTGGAGAATCCACATGCCCAGGACCCTGAAGGTAATCGAGAAAATGAACCCAGTTGACAAGGACATATTTTTTTGTGACATACGCGCTCACGACTGGGAACGTTACATGCTGACCATGTGGAGAGGACTCAAGTTATACTTGCTAAAAGAACCCTTCGACCCCGTCAATGCTCTCAAAAGATACAGGCTCATTTTGACCGTTCAATATACCATAATGGCCTTGCTCCTTCTGGCTCTCTATTGCTTTGTAACGAAGTTGTACGACGCTGTTTATAACTGATGAGAATCAAATATTGCTACACGACGAATGTAAGAACCATGTTTTCCTCGCATACATCTATCGCCGTCACGAAAACGAAGCCATGCATATTTTTTGTAATGAATAATTGTTTTGCATATTACACACTGAGCTGTAAATAAAGGATAACGCAACGCAATAAATAGAAACTATCATAATTCTTAGATAATGGTTTTCTTGCCCTCCCCCAGATGCAGTGAATTGGAAAAAATGTTGAAATTAAGGAACAATTGGCAGTTGACAATTCTGCGACTGATCTGAACAGCGTCGAAGGCCGCATGCGCCCAAATTATGCAAGACTCGGGTGCGCGAGTCTTCGCTTATCTATGTACCTATACTATCGCGATTGGTCACTCGGTCTCGGAGAGTAGCCTAGGTATTACGGAGAACTATCGCACTCGACTGAGCATCGCTGTAGGTTAACTCTTTTTGAAGCCTCAAAGTTAAGCATAAGCTGAGGTAGGAGGAAGAGCGCGACACGTGTGCCGTACGTGCGCGCGGTGCTCGTATGATATTGTGGTCGCAAGACGTCCGTGCGCGAATCTCGGAATGTCAAACGACGAAGCAGTGTGACGGAGAAGCGGCAGGTGCCGCGGCCGCGCAGCCCCCGTGAATTATCATTCACGAATACAATGCGCTATGTAAATATCGGGGGAGGGGGGGAGGAGTGGCACCAAAGTGGTAAGCACTCTTATAAATAATCACGCTAGGCCCGCAGCTACCCTTCCCAGTGTCGCATGCGCCTCGAGTCGTCGTCGGTGCTTGGATTAGTTCGGCTGGGCATCAGCTGCTGCTGCTGCAGGTGTGTGGGACGCGCGGCATTAGCGCTACGTAGCTCGCCAGGACAAGAGCTGCGGACGACTTCTCGGATATCTCGAGCCGTGGTTCTTCTTGTCGCCGACTTTTTCGTTGCTGTTGCTGCTGTTGCTGCTGTGCCCGTTGTTGTGATACACCGATAAGCCATGGACCAGCACTACGAGAAGATGCGGGACGACCTGGAGTGCGTGCCGGCTCCGGTTGTCTGCAGCAGCAAGATACAGGACTACTTCGCCGGCAAGAGCGTCTTCGTGACTGGAGCGACCGGCTTCATGGGCAAGTGCTTCGTCGAGAAGATTCTCAGGGACTGCCCGGATCTCAGGAGGCTCTACGTCCTCGTCAGACCGAATAAGGGCGTCCCGCTGGAGGACAAGATGCGGAGATACTTCGGCAATTACGTGAGTAGCTTAAAAATATCGTCGAAAGAGCTTTTTCGAATTTCATCGGCGGCGATCGACAAGTGCAGCGGTTCAGTGCACTGGAAAATCATGACTTATCGCGAGTGATGGGAAGAGATTCCGTATTCCGAATCTGGTTAGCGGCTCGCGAACAATGCGCCATTTGAATAATTGCATGGCGTGACGAAAATAAGGAAAAGCGCATTTTCGCTCTTCTGAACTCGAATCCAATATAGTTGGCGAATCGTTGAAAGTTGTATTCTCCCGCTTGGGCCGGGCAAAGAAAAACAAAATGTATCGATTAGCATGCGCGAATCGCTGGAATAAGAATAGAGGAGCGCGTTAAAGAAATGGAAAAGTATGCATGCAAATCGGGCCGACTTTTCTTGTTTGTCATGCGGGGTCCCTCCTGGCTGGGGCTCGTTTAGTCGTATCTGAAATTTCTCGAGCGCTCTTACATAAGCAAGCGACTAGGCACCGGCAAGAACTGACTAATTAATTAAATTCTAGATCTTCGACAGGGTCAGGAGGGAGCAGCCGCGCTTCGAGGAGAAGGTCGTGACGGTGAGGGGCGACCTGCAGGAGGACCGGCTGGGCATCTCCGCGGAGGACCGGCGCGAGCTGATCGAGCAGGTGGACGTGATCGTGCACGGCGGGGCGACGGTCAAGTTCGACGAGGTCGTCAGCGTCGCCCTGAAGATCAACGTGCTGGCGACGAGGCGGATGCTCGAGCTGGCCAGCGAGTGCGGGCGGCTGCTCTGCTTCGCCTACGTCTCGACGGCCTACTCGCACTGCTACCAGCAGCACATCGAGGAGAAGTTCTACGAGCCGCCGGGCGACCTGCAGATCGTGCACGACATGATCGCCTCGGACGAGGCGGCCGTCGGGGGCCTCAGCGAGGACGCCATCAAGATGCTGCTCGGCAAGTGGCCCAACATCTACACCTTCTCCAAGTCCATGGCCGAGGAGCTGGTCAGGCAGTACAGCGAGCGGTGCAACCTGCCCGCCTGCGTCTACAGGCCGTCGGTCGGTGAGTCCGCGCCGGCAGTTGTCTTACATGTTACTTCTCGCACGCCCGGTACAGCTGCGCGGCTGGCTTTTCAGTTTCCGCGGCCTACAGCGAGCCGCTGCCCGGCTGGATCGGCAACAACAACGGCCCGGCCTACGGCTTCTTCGGGAGCGCCGTCGGCGCCATCCACACGACCTACTACGAGAACAAGCCGTTCGACCTCGTCCCCGTGGACTACAGCATAAACGCCCTCCTGGCGGCCGTCTACGACTGCCCCAACCGCTGGTCGGTATCCCTACAGCTCGATTCTCGTATCAGTCCCGCCGATCGATCCGCCCTAATGTCCCGTTTCTGCGTTTGCGCGCGCAGGCGAGAGGAGGGCCGGCCCGTCGTCTACAACTACGGCAGCAGCACCGTCAGGCCCATGTACCTGGACGTCGCATTCGCGAACCTGCTGGAGGAGGCCCCGCACCTCGGCTCCATGAACACCCTCTGGCACCCCTTCGTCATCTTCGTCGACAGAAAGTGGCTCTTCCTCCTGCTGCACTTCCTGCTGCACTTTATTCCCGCCTGCCTCGCCGACCTGGCTCTCCTCTGCGCAGGCCAGAAGCCCAGGTACCTTGTCCTAGCGCAATCCCTGTAATCCGCGTAGGTAGATGCCATAGTAATCCGGCGCGTGCCGATTGCTCCGCAGGGCCCTCAAGATCTTCTGGCTGGCGACCTCGAACATGAGCAAGATCTACTACTTCCTCAACGGCGACTGGAAGATCCACGTGCCGGAGATGCGGAAGGTGCTGGACCGGCTGAGCCCGCGCGACCGGCAGATCTTCCCCTACGACATGCGAGACTTTGACTGGTTCGACTTCACGGTGCGCTACATGCGCAGCTTCCGCGTCTACGTGCTCAAGGAGCCGACGGACAACGTCCGCGAGGCCGTCAGACGCTACCACCGCATGCATCTGCTCCACCGAGTCACCGTCGCCCTCTTCTTCCTCCTGCTCGCCTACTGCGCCACGAGGCTGCTCACTTGTCTCGCCAGCGTTGTTATCTGATGACAATAAATCTCTTGACCAAGATACGTTTATTTCTTCTTCTTCTTCTTCTTCTCGACTTACTGGCCGAACCACCAAGCACACGGAGAAATAGGCACATGAAAACTATTCAATTTTTAACGGTCCCGGCTTTTTTCGGCCGAAGCTGGGCTCGACCCTCCCAACCGCCTAAGCCAGGCGCTTCTTTCCAAGAGAGTAAGCCGTCGTTAGCGCAGAGTCGTTTCGACTTTGGTTGATAGGAAATTTGCATGGCGCGAGCCCGCGTGCTCGAGTCAGCGGAACAAGTACTCGCATCTCGCGCGAGTGAGGCGCCTCGAGCGAGCGAGCTGCGCGTATAAATGCTAGTCGAATCCCCCGAAATTTCTCAGTCGCGCTTCCCGCCTCGAGCACCTCAGTCCTCGGTCTCAGTGCACGCGCAGCCGAGAGCATGTCGGTGGTGGACGTGATCTACCAGCGGATGAGGGACGACACGGAGGCCGTCCTCGAGAAGAAGGGCGAGAGCGAGCTGGCCAACTTCTACGCCGGCCTGCGGCTCTTCGTGACCGGGGCGAGCGACCTCCTGGGCAAGTGCCTCCTGGAGAAGCTGCTGCGCGACTGCCCGGACCTCGAGAGGATCTACGTGCTCGTCAGGACGAAGAAGGCCGAGGACTTCCAGGCCAAGTGCGAGGAGCTCTGCGCCGACAGCGTGAGTCCGCCGCCGAGCTCGTCACGCGCAATAGTTCTGTAACGACGATCGATGCGCAGGTGTTCGACGGGCTCCGCAAGAGCCGGCCCGACTTCAGGTCCAAGCTGAGCCTGCTCCGGGGCGACCTGACGCAGGACGGGCTGGGCCTCAGCGAGGAGGACTACCGCAGCGTCAGCGAGAACGCGAACCTCATCTTCCACAACGGCGCGGCGACGCGCCTCGACGAGCAGGTCAGCGTCGCCCTGCAGACCAACGTCCTGGGCACGCGGCGCATGCTCGAGCTGGCCCGCGACTGCAGGCAGCTCAAGGCCTTCCTGCTGGTCTCCACGGCCTTCTCGCACTGCCAGCAGCGCGTCCTCGAGGAGAAGTTCTACCGGTCGCCGGCCGACCTGAAGACGGTCGCGGACATGCTCGAGGCCGACGCCGCGCCCAGCGGCCTGACCAAAGACGCGCTCAAGATGCTGCTCGGCGAGTGGCCCAACATCTTCGCCTACAGCAAGGCCACCGCCGAGGAGCTCGTGCAGCAGCACGCGGCCAGCTCGCCCTTCGCCTGCTGCGTCTTCCGACCCAGCGCCGGTACGTACTACGACCCGTTGTGTACACGCGTGCGATAGCGCGATGCTAATCCGCGTCGCTCTCTCTCTCTACACTCGCAACAGTCGTGTCGAGCCACAAGGAGCCGCAGCCCGGCTTCGTCGACGGGAACAACGGCCCGGCTCGGTTCTTCCTCAAGATCGCCATGGGCGCGGTCCACGTGCTCTACAGCGTCGACTACCCGATCGACCTGGTGCCCGCCGACCTGAGCGTCAACGCCATGCTCGTCTGCGCCTGGGACGCCGTCGACCGCTGGTACGCAGTGCGATCCCCGAATCCAGCCCCCGTACACACTAATATATGTATGCTCTCCCGCAGGCAAGTCGAGCCGGAGGCCTTCGTCTACAACTTCGGCACGAGCCAGGAGCGGCCGATCACCATGCGCCAGATCAAGGAGAAGATCATGGACGACCCGGGCGCCCTCGTCTCCGCCAAGAGCAGGCGCACGCCCTACGTCCTGTTCGCCACCAACTTCCTGCTCTACTTGGCCATGCGCCTGCTCCTCGACTACGTGCCGGCCCTCGTGGCCGACCTGCTGGCCGTCGTGCACGGCAGCGCGCCCCAGTAAGTGTCTGGCTTTCGAGCGACAAACCGCTTCGACTTCGGCTCCGACAGTGAATGGGCACGACTCTTTCAGCTCCTGGCCGCTGGTCCGCGAGTCGATGGGCGACATGTGCCGGCTGCAGCGCTTCTCCAGCGGCAACTGGCGCATCCGCATGCCGGAGATGCTGAAGGCCTGCGAGCGGCTGAACCCGCGCGACCGGGAGCTCTTCCCCTGCGACGTCCGCGGCCTCGACTGGGACGACTACTTCCTCACCTTCTGGCGCGGCATCCGCGTCAACGTCCTCAAGGAGAGCTACGAGCTCGGCGAGACCGCCGGCGGCAAACGCCCCTGCAAGTGCCTCTGCTACGGGCTGGGCCTCGTCCTGGCGCTTCTGGCCTACTACTTCGTAAGCGGCCTGCTCTTCTAGATCGTCGAGCTACGACTGATGGATATATGCTTCGCTCTTTTTTAAATCTGACTTTTGATACATGTCTTTGTTGTTGTTGCTGTTGCTGTGTTTTTTAAAGCCATTTATTGTAGGTTTTGCATACGCTACTCGGACGCACCGATGCATGAGAGGTGCGCGTTTCCGGCGGCTCGCCGCATAATTTCTACTGTTCCATTATTGTAATAAAAAATACATCACCCGAAACAATCGGCCGATGATCGGCGAGCAACATTAAGTATTCGCCAACAGCGCAGCGCCGGAGAAAACAGAAAAAAATCTTTATTTAACACCTTACGCAAAAGAGTGCGTCAGCAGAAAACTCGAGCGCGCTCTTACGTATTCCATTAGCGGTGTCGCCGGGTTCATAATATATCCATATGCAAGAGCGCGATCGATCGAGGAGGCCGGCGACACAGGCGACGCTCGTGTCAACGGTCAAAAATTCTCCTGAAAGCTTGAATAATCGAGCTGTGCGCACGAGCCTGAGTCATTTGGAAAATCGATGATCGCAAATGACGCGAGGAAGTGGGATGCTGGGCCTTTGAAGAAGACAGAATAATCATCGTTATATAGAATAATAACTCTTTATTGTTTTTGATACTTCTTCTTGTTGTCCATATTGTGAGTCGATTTATTTTTTCTCTTCAATCTCGAATATCGTCGTTGAAACGGCGCACAACAGTTCATGCTGTGATTACAACAAAAACAGCATTTACGTAAACGCACGGAACAACGTTGGTCCGATCGCTGGTCCGAGCCTGCAACGCGTTTTAATCGGGACCGCTTGCGACTAGAATACATACAAAAAGTGTAATTCGTACTTTTATATCGTTATTCTTATTATTAATCATCCGCTCCTTGCGTCTTTTAATGTCTGTCCGCGAACGGAGCTCGCTTAGCCATTGGCTCGTTCAAAATTGCAAAAGGTGCAAAAGACAGCTCGCATAGGCTTGTAGAAAAGGCAAGATGCGCCGCGAATGTGTACTATTGATTTTTCGAATTCGTTTTCTCGATGCGGTCCCGTGCCAAAGGCCCGACTCGTGACGCGCGATCAGCGCTCGCGGCACACTCACTCGATCGCCTTTTGCTCTTCTCTTTCAAATCACCAAACACCAACCCTTCTCGTCGCAACCCCAGCGATCGCCGATATTAACGTACTATTTTCTTCGCTTTTCGATGAGAGACATGTCAAAATTTATTATATACCTTATAGTGTCCTGCTAATTTATGTCTGCTGTGGCATATGTAGACTGTATGTGGATGTCACTTTTTTAATGTGTGTACGTGAGTTTCGGCTTCATTCACTTCCTCGTCAACACTCTTTTATTCTCTTTAATCTGTACTACTATTTACAATGTACAGTGGCCTAAGTTCCGTCGGCGGTCGCGATCGCCTCTCGCTCCTCGATCTCGATTCTTTACTTCTTTAATTTTCACCTGTTTCTTTCGCTTCGCTTTTACCCCAAGGTGATTCTTCTGAAATCGATAGTTTGCTTTTCTCGACATTGATATTGAAAACAGATCGATGACTTTTCAGAAAACTCGTCTTTCACATGAGCGGCAAAGCGAAGCGCATTGCGTCATTTCAACTATCTGGGCAATCGAAGTCGTTTTAGAAAGATATCGTGGCAACAGATGCAATCTTATCAAAAAAGTATTGAAGTCCATTGCGATGTCAATGCTTAGCAATTGTATTCAACATTTTTAAAAAATTATAAAAATCTTACAAATAATCATTTTAGAGTCGTAATTGCAGTCGACAGAGAAGCTTTCTTTTTCCAATAAAATACACAAACTACTTCGCCCATCATTGAATTGAAGATCTTTGAAACTGGCGCACGCTTCGGTCGAATTCTGATTGCTAACTAATCACGCTTACACTGAGATAATAGGAACTTAATCATTTGCGCACAGACGAACCAGTCCGTAATTTGTAACTTAATCGTGAGTATTTTGCTTTGTATTCAACAAATCTGGACTTTCGTTAGATAAAGAAAAGGTATAATTTATGAGCAATGTGGACAGTAAAGATTACGTATAGAAAAATCGAGCAGAAGTAAAAAGTGAATAAGAACAACAATAAGTTTATTTAAGAGCAAAGGCCCATTTATTTATTCATTTTATTTGTATTATGTACGAGTCGCCTGTTGACGGCTGTCGGCGTCCGGGAATCGAGCGAGCGATCGTGGCCCCCTTATATCACTTACCAAGGTAAATATATATAATAATCTTATATATATATATATATTTCTTCGTTTATATATATATATAATATATAATAATATCTTATATGCATATTTCATTTTATACCTATAATTTCTCATCGTTTAGATGTACCTTTGCGTGCTATTTATAATATTTACAAAGTTTTATCTTAATTCATTTTTAAATCCTTATACTTCATTTGTATAGTCACCGTGGTTACAACCCATCCAGCACTCGATTCTTCGCTTATAACCTCTATCTCTCGTTCGCATACAGTTCTTGTCTTTCACATTTTTATCACTTATCAATCGATCATTCACACAGATACGCACACGAAAGAAAGTAAAAACAGAAAGTATAACAATGCACACGAACGCCTGTTTCCTTATATTACACAGAACTTACATTAGATGTACAATATAATACGTCGTCCTTTGTGCCGATTTTCGATGCGTCTCGCGCATATCATTATTGACGATTCGCGCGTCTCTCGCTTCTCTCACTGAGTATTGCTAGGTGTGTTTACGTGTGTAAGTGTTTTCGTCAAACGCCCTTATCTGATTCGCCATGATCGATAGCCCGCACGTAGCACCGCCGTGTCCTCGCAGCAAAAGTCGGGAGACGGACCCTTTTAGCGTCGTCTCCGATTCTTCAGTTCTCGCAGACTCCGGCGGATGCCTCGTGCGGTCTTTGCCTGGAAGAAAACGCGACGATACAGTCCGTGAGTGTGCTTTCCCCCCCCCCCCCATCTCTCTCTCTCTCTCTCTCTCTCTCTCGCTGTCTGTGTTGTACAAAAAATGCGACGTCGTAGCAGCAGCTCATACGCACTCTGCCCTTTTTTGCATCGAGTGTTACAGCTTTTTGTGTCAGTCACCTCGTGTACTAGAACGTTTAACAATGCTGATGTGTCCGTACGGAGAATATATTGCTCGTCGTGCCTCGTCCGCAAGGACGAGGTCTCGGGGGAGGAAATGAGTTCCTTCTAAGCCTAAACGTCCAAGTTTCGTTCGCCATCGCACCGGGAGATTTTTGAAAACCTGGCTGGAAGTGTAGCGTTTATTTGTGTGACTGTGTGTCTTCGTAAAAACAACGGAAACCATACGAATTGTAGATGCAAACAACTTGACCGATCGTTTCGTTATTTACAAGAATTGCTCTATCACTTCGTTTTCGTACTCGCTATAGCTTAGGCTCGCTCGAGATCTTCTCTGTGTGTGGGTGTGTGTGCAATGTACATGTGTGTGGCTGCGCGCTCTATGTCAGCTGCATGCTTTTAAGTATATTCAGTCGAATCCCTGCGGATATTGATTCTTTTCTTTCAATCGGTGTTGCGCGTGTAAAAAAGTAGAAAAAAAGTAAGTAAAGAATGTTAAGACAGTCCGAGTCCGGCTCCTCTCGTGTTCGCAAATCACATTGGCGAGAGAAACGAGGCGAGCGGATTCGCATATACGAAGCGCAGTAGCGAATGTGCGGGCGCAAGTGCGGCCGAAGGAGCGAGATCGCGGGCAATCAAGTGCGCGAGGCAAAACAACAACATTTTCAATATTTCATCTGGCTCGTGAGATCGATGACTTGCCGGTGGTCTCGCTCCCGAGTTCGCGCTCGCGCTACTCTATTATGCCTTTTTAGAAAAGCCATAGAATTTCGCCCGCCCGAATGTCTGCGACACAGAATGAAAATTGATCGGTAATGCAAACAATCAAGAAATTACTCGTTACAAAAGAGATTAAAAAAATGCGACGACCACGCCTGGAGTAGCAGCACCAGGGTAAGACGTCCTAGCACCATTTCTTCGATCCATCGTTATAATCGCGTGCGGTGTGTACAGTGTGTGTAATCCTCTCGAGTCTGTATCGACGGCTCGCACTGCGCAAAGCCCGATGCTTTGAGGTGTGTGAACGTGCGCAATTGAAAATAAGCCAATGTATTTTATACAAAACAACAATATTTTATTCAGTTTTACTCGTTCATATAAATGATAATTTAAAATCTCTTTCTACCAGCGCGTAGAACACTGGTATTAAATATAAATCCTAATAACAAAGCTAATAGTCGCTCAAAGCACACCAGGCTTCGCCTCGGGTACGAATCGCGGTACATTATAACAATCAGCCAGTACGAAAAGCTGCAGCGTTCGCCTTGACGGGGCTCTCAACGTTGGCCGGCTAGGCGAGCGATGCCTGATTATCTCGAGCTTGGGCCAGGGTGCGAAGATGGCGCATCGCCGGCCCGGGGGCGTGGAGACGTTGAGAGCGTCGTCATCTCATGCGCATACACTCTCACATTCTCTCCCTCGTTCTCTCCGTCTGTCGCGATCGAGAGTCTCGCGAAGAAGCGCGGGCGGATCTCGCGCGGTATAAGAATCGAAGTAGCGTGTGTTTAATTGACACGAACAATAAATATCTATACTGTATACATATACATCATACGCATGTGTACAAACTCGAGCGGGCGCGGGCGCGTCGGCTCTCCCCCTGTAATACGGCCCCCCGCGGGCAATCGTATTTTTATACTTTTTTTCATTATTGCGATCTCTCCGTGTAGGTGTATGACAAAACCCTGTGTTACGAGCCGCGGGGTGAGGAGCGAAAGAGCCGACGCGTCGCGCGCGCTCGCAGCGTCTTCCTCAGATTTGTGGACGGTCTCGCCTCCGAGTAACTACTATATACTCCCCATAACAACAACAACATAACACACATTCACGGTGAGTTCACGGATAACGTCACGCGCGCTTGCAATGTCCGTCGTCCGTCATCGGACTGCTGCTGCTCGACTCTCTGCCTAGGGCGCGAGCGGGTAAAAGTCGATGAGGTGACTAAGCGACGTGAGTATCGTCTGGGGCTATGAGCCCACGCACATGAGCGATTCGTGCGTACTGCTGCCGCTGCTGCCAACGCCGGACGCTGCCGTCGATCCGTTGCAGCTGGGCTGCGGCTGCTGCTGATTGCTGGAGGAGCTGGAGGACGAGCTGTCCCGGAGCAGGTCCTCCGGACTGCTGGCAGTACCGCTGTTGGACTGCTGCTGGCTGGCACCGTTGGTGGATCCGGGCCCGGTGAGAGGCGTGAGCTTCCAGCCGGGCATGAAGTCGAGGTCTAGGTCGGGCCCGATGTCGACGTCGAGCAACTCGTTGTTGTTGAGCGGGTCGAGGGGCGACTGGCTGGAGAGGGAGAGCACGCTGCCCCAGTTGATGGAGCGACTGTCGTCGCTGTCGCCGATGCCGGAGTCGACGTCGGTCTCGGCGCTCGAGCTCGGCGGCATGGGGAAGGGCGTGAGCCTGCCCTGCTCGGGCGGCTGCAGCTGCGCCATGCTCGGCTGGGCGGGCATCACGGGCTCCATGGGCGGCGGGCTACGGTCGCGCTCCATCTCGCGCTCAAGGTACCTCAGAGTATTGCAGATGAGGACCGAGCGGTGCAGCGAGGGGTCGGGGAACTGCCGGTACCTGGCGAGCTTGCACATGGAGATGTTGAGGACGGCCAGTCGGCGCTGCCTGTAGCAGGCTCGGCCGCGCCTGCACCAGCTCGAGCGCGAGCCCTCGCAGCAGCGCTCGTTCGCCCGGTAGCTCGAGCCCAGCTCGAGGTAGCTCTTGCCGTTCTCCTCCCTGCGTATCGTCGGCGGCTCGTAGTGGTGGGGCGCGTTCGTGTGGTGGCCCCACTGGGCCTGCGGCCTCGTCGGCTGCTGCTGCTGGGGCTGCTGCTGCTGCTGCTGCTGCTGCTGATAGGACGTCGTCGACGAGGACGTCGTCGTCACCGTCCTCTGGTAGTAGTGGTGGTGGTGCTGCTGCTGCTGGTGCTGCTGCTGCTGCTGCTGCTGCTGATGGTGGTGGTGTTGGTGGTGATGGTGCTGCTGCTGGTGGTGATGGTGGTGGTGCTGCTGGTGCTGGTGATGGTGCTGGTGCTGGTGGTGGCTCGCCGCGTGACTGCTCGGCTGCGACTGCGGCTGCGGCTGCGGCGGCGACTGCTGCTGCTGCTGCTGCTGCTGCTGCTGCTGCGTCGAGGAGACGGCGGCGGCGGGACTGACCGTCGTCACGGAGGCCGCGGAGGACGTGGAGATATTGGTAGTGCTGCTGGCGGGCGTGAGGCTCGTCGTCGTGGAGCCCGCGCTGCTCGTGCTGGCCGGGCTGACGACCGGCGACAGCTGGCAGGGGTTGTTGGGGCTGGCGGACTGCAGGCAGGAGGAGGCCGCGACGACCTCCATGTCGTAGTAGGCCGAGCTCGATCCGGTCGTCTGCTGGGCCGGGCTGAGGGCCGTCGGCGAGGACGAGACGAAGCTCTCCTCCATGGCCCACCAGCTGCCCTCGACTCGGCCGAGCTTCGAGGGGCTCTCGCCCAGTTCCATGTCGAAATCCATGCAGCCCACTCCGCCCTCCAGCTTGCGTTTTCCTGAAGTGGCCTGCAGACCCATCATTGCACAACTCTGAAAGGCAGAAAGGTAAGGTCAATCGTCATCTCCAGGCTCGTAATTCGCTTACGTTCTAGGCTAGAGCTAATGCGCACCGGTCGAATCACGCCCACCGTCGGTAATGAGCCAACGGTCCAAGTCAAAGGGCGCGCATACACGTCAACGGCCTCGTAAACGAAATCCCTCTCTAATCCCGACGGCCACCCTGCGATTAGCCGCAATACAAGTGCGATCTTTGCCTTGTTGGGAGCCATCTCGGCGCTAGCAGCCCGCAGGAGATGCACGACCGAGCGCACGGCACGTCACGGTGAGTCAGAGGAAAACGCGCGCGTGAGTGACGTCAGGGCCGTCGGTTCTCCCCCTGATGGCTGCGGCCCAAAGTCAGCCGAGGGGTAGCTGTGCGACCCTTCTTGCGAGGCGCGGCTCGTAAAATAAAAAAAAAAAATAGAAAAAGCCGTCCGTTCGAAACTCTATTTTACAGCGATACGGCGCTTTCGTAATTGCTCTTTATGTATTCTATTTCGCAATCTCGGATAATCTTTGAACTTTCCACCGAAATGAACGCGGCTGCGAATAAAGAAATCCCGAAACGACAAAGTCTCGTGAAGAGAATTTCCACATCGCTTTGAAACGTCGCGTCTCGAAATATTCCAAGTCCCACTCGCGGAGCATCGGTAGCAGGCGCCACCTCGCGAAGTACGGCCGAAGCTCGTCTGGCTTCTGCGAGCAATAAATCCATTGGATAACGTTAAAAAACTCGACGGATGCGAGCTATTCAAAAT
The DNA here is from genome assembly GCA_037356405.1 of Nasonia oneida. Lineage (NCBI taxonomy): Eukaryota > Metazoa > Arthropoda > Insecta > Hymenoptera > Pteromalidae > Nasonia > Nasonia oneida. The sequence continues at coordinate 6,244,273 of JAZHPH010000003.1, read as the reverse complement.
TGATATAAGAAAACCTGTATTCGTGTGAGCGCGAACTGCGAAAAATGCGGTCCACTGTACGGAGAGGCTCGTTCCGAGATCCGACGTGGCCTTTTGTTCGGAGTTCATCCGGAAAACCGTGGCTCGCGAGAAGATTGGGAGGAAAAATTTGTTGAAACTCGGAAAAAAAGTCTACTCTAGAACGGCTCGAATCTGAAGTCGCTTCGCTGCACTGCACGTTTGTGTTTTTTGAGAGCAAGCGAAAGATTGGAAAGAGATCGCCGAGTAATCGGCAGCTCCGAGTAAGGAATTTCAAAAGTTTCTTCTCAGAGAAGCTCGGCACTACTACGGCCTAAGAGGATGTATTTTAGTTGAGAAAAGAGAAAAAGAGTTGTCTCTCTACCTGCAGGGTACCTCCGACATCGCCACCGTAAAAACCACAATCCGAACTGCTCGCCCCGAGTGGTAGACAAACCAACATCACCGTCGCTTCTCGTCCCTCTGTCTCGTGTCTCAAGGCTCGACTTTCCGAGCTCTCAATCGTTCTCTCATACAAGTATGTGGCAGTAACGGCGCTTGTCGCACAGTTGAAGAAGCACAGTACGTAACGGCGAGCGGCGCTTTATTTACGTGTCTGGCTCGAGTCGCGGGGAGCGGGCGCGAAACTCGAATTTTGCCCCCTCAGGCGGAACTGTTAACAGGACGTAGAACTTGCGAACTCACAAAGCACAGGGAGCTCGAGAGGTCCGAACAGCGCTCGGTCTGAAGGCATTGGGCAACGACCATTCTCGCCTCGGCTCTCCACTCAACTCGCAATCCTGCACTGGAGAAGCACTCGGTTTTTTAGCATACGATCCTGCTACACACAACTCTCCTCTGTCTGCCTGTGTACGTGTATAGTAACGTAAGTGAGCGCGCTGCGGTGAAAGTGCGGAGAGCTGCTGCTGAGAAACGTCTCACGCAAACTCTGTCTGCGCAACGGCACAACTCTGACTGACTGGCGTAGCTGCGCGCGGCTCCTGCTGCCGTACAGCAGTCCCCTCGATTCGAAAGGCCGAGCCGCCGCCGCCGCCGCCGCCGCCGCTGCTGCTGCTTGGCTGCTTGGCTTCTCTCTCCTCTCCGCCCCTCTTCCCCTTCCCCCGGCCCTGTCGCGCTGCGCTCGTGCGGCTTCTCGCCGCCAGATGGCGCTACGGGACCCACGTCTGGGGGAGAGTCCGCTGCAGCACACACCCACGTGCGCCGCACATGACGGGCGAGCGAGAGAGAGAGAGAGAGAGAGAGAGAGAGAGAGAGAGAGAGAGAGAGGAGCATTGGATATGTTAACTTTCCGCGAACGCATACGACGATGACTGAAGACGACGGCGAGAGATGGGGTGGGAGAGCGCGGACTGCGCGGAGTGCCTCTGTGCGCGACGAGCTTCTGCGATAAAGAGGGAGCGAGAAAAATACAGATAGGGAAAATGATAATGAATTTGATTTCGCCGTCGAGCACTGCCGCTGCGTTCGCGCTGTAATTTCGGATGAGAAAATGTTCGCTTCGCGTCGAATCTCGAAATAGGCGATACAAGCTCGGAGCGGGCTTGCGATATGTTTGCGAGAATCTCGAACGCAACTTGGCGCAATATGTTTTCCCAACGCGCGCTCGGCCAACCACTAAACAGCCGATCAGACCCGAGTGCGGCTCTCTGCGTGGAAACAACGGGCGAAAGGGATGAACGATTGAAAAGAAAGTGCGATTGTGACGGAGCGTGCCGACTGAGCGATGCGACGCGGGGCTTTCCACTCAATCGCAACTTGTTTGTCAACGACGTTCGTGACGTAGGCGATGACGTAGAGCAGTTATCGAAGCTTTCGACGAGGCTAAAAAAAGGACTCGGCGAAAAAAGGGCCCTCCTTGAGGTTGACTCGCCGCCGGTCACGGCTGCCTGCGCGCCGAACAAAGAGTCTGCAGCGCCGCGGAACCGCCTCCTATGCGCTCGGCGCATTGTACGAGTCGGCCAGGCCGTCCCCGTGCCGATTTTCTCGCGATTTTTTCTCCGCGCGTTTCACCCGCTTCTCGGCCGGGGAATCCCCCGAATATTCGGAGGAGTGGACTCTCAGAAAAGCGCGTAGAGAAAAAAAGAGCCGATCAGTCCTCGCTCAGTCCTGCGGCAGCGGGCAAAGTAAGCGTACAGCAGTGTAGCAAGAGAGCATCCGTTGCTCGTCCTACTTGGGCCGCGCTCGCCTGTGCAGCAACGAGGTCGCGGCGTAAGTGCAGCGCGCGATCTTTCGTTCTGGCGGCGGGAGCGTAGCTTTCTAAAATAAAAGCTGCGCGGAAGGAGAGCGAATCGCAAGGGTGGCGCGGCGTCGATTTGCATAGGCGCGAGGCTCCCCTCCAGAGAGCGGCAGCGCGGCGGAGCACAGGTGCGTGCATAATGCGATATTACGGGCAGCGGAGGGGAATGAAAGGTGGGAAGGCGGAAGGAAGGAAGGAAGGAAGGAAGGAAGGCACTTGTTGAATCGGGGAAAGCTCCTCGGATTAGTGAGTGCATGTGTGCGCTCGTAGGGAGTGTACCGGCCGCTTACGCGCAGAAATGCAGTCGCTGCCTTTTAACTGGCCATAAATCAAAGTCGAGAGAGAGAGAGAGAGAGAGAGAGAGAGAGAGAGGCGTTCGCGTGCCGGCAGCGCGGAAGCCGCACTCTGTCTCATACTCTCTATACGATCCTCTCGGATTTCATTCACCGAATATCGACGCGATCGCGAGTGCCGAGGATTCCCCCATCGGCTTCTTTTTTCGGTCTCTCTCGCGAGAGCCCCGAACAGCTGATCGGCAGCTCCTTTGTATTGTGTCTGTGTGTGTGCGTGTTTATACGCTCGGATATCGGGCGCCAGCGCTTTAATCTTGATGAGTTGCGAGCGGGGATTTTTCTCTCTCTCTCTCTCTCTCTCTCTCTCTCTCTCTCTCGCTCTCGCTCTCGCTCTCCGTTCCACGCGCGGCTTTGAGTAGGTCAGGTTCGGGGGCTTTGCGAGGCGAGTGCACTCGAGCGGGCTGTCTGATGATTGACTTTTCTCGCGTTGACGTTTTCGAGTGCTCGTTTCGATTTTCCGAAAATCACCCGCACGCAGCGGAGGCCCACAGTCAGACGCGCGCTGCTCGCGGAGATAAAAGCAAGAGCCAGGGCCGTACCGCCAACTGAAACTGGCGTCGTCGTCGGCCGATTATGACGCGTGCGGCAGCAGCTTTCGTAAGCCCCTCGCAGCTATACGCTCGCTCCGAGGCTGCTGGCTGGCTGAGCGAGCGATGTTTTTCAAATTATTTACGCGCGATCTTTCCTCCAGCGGGTCTACTCGGGCGATTTTTATTTTTTCTTCTTTTCAAAGGACCATCGGTTCGTTTCAGGCGCATTAGAAAGCTCTTAAAACGCGATTCCCACAATGATAGCTGCGCAGCTCGATATCGTCTTGGAATAAATCCTTGAAATTCGCGAGCGAGCGACAATGAGCGCCGGCTGATTGCTCAATCGACGCACTCTCATTACGGTTTCGCACGGAGCGCCAGTATGAAAACAAGACAAATCTAACGGCGCCGCTCTGGCTCACTATACGGCCCTCGTGAATCATTGATTAGCAGCGGGAGAGAAAAAAATTGACCGATACCATCGGCGGCGGCACTTGAAATGTCTATTTTTAACGAGCGCCGGCTTATTTATAGATTCACACAATAAAAGGCGAATAATGATGTAATAAATGTATAAACACAGTGAGGCGTGAGAATTAAGTTGCCAGGGCAGATAAAGCCGAGAGAGAGAGAGCGCTATCGGTATCTCCCGCCGACGAACGTATTGTGTGCAGCTTGATGCCGATAGCGGATTAGCCTTTGTAATTCGTGTCAGTCCGCCCGAGGATTCCGGCTTGACACCCCAGGTAAATGAGCTTAAATTTCCGACCTGCGCCCACTTTTGCGTTTGTAGGCTAACGATGCGCAATTGTGCACGACCCCCGCCGGGTCCTGCGGCCGATCTCAGCCTCGCTCAGCGGCAGGCAATAAAATCCCGTCCCGTTGTAAAACGCATCGAGTCTATATCTCATGCTCTAGGGCGCCCGATTCGAATAAACATCCCCGATGCTCTCGTTAATAAAAAGCCCGCCGACTGTATACCGTATAATATAGGCGCAGCGCACGAGTGTAGCGCGAGATATTCTCTCGGCAGCTCGGCATTGGTCCGGCAGTTAGTATCATGCGGCCGAGCTTCGAGACAACGACGACGGCGACGACGACTGCTCGCGAGGATGACGTCAACCGGCCGTGTGTTATTTTCGAAAGGGGACTCGAGAGTCGGAGAGAGAGAGAGAGAGAGAGAGAGAGAGAGAGAGAGAGAGGGAGAGGGAAGACTGCTGTGTGCGCTCGCGGAAGCAGCAGCGCCGCGAGGCGGCCGATCGACGCTCGTGCACACGCACACAGACACGCAGCGCGGAGCTGCTGGCCCAAGGAGAAAACGGCCCGACGAAGAGCTCGGTTCCTTGTTTTTTTTTATTTCTCAACTCTCGGCTTCTCTTCATCGCGCGCGGCGACTTTTCTGCGAAGCCGACGGCCAGAGAGAGAGAGAGAGAGAGAGAGAGTCGACGCGCGATAAAACTGCGAGTTTATTGCGATCTCTATACTTTCGTTCGCTTCGATAGAGCCTCGCGTCTCCGTCCCGCATGTGTCGGCCAATAGAATAACGCTCGGAGCCTCGCGCTATCGGAGACTCTGCTCGCTCGCAATCTTATCCGCGCTGCAGAGCCATCGCCACCGCCGAGAGTCTCTTCGCTCTCTCTCTCTCTCTCTCTCTCTCTCTCTCTCTCTCTCTCTCGACTCAAGGACTCGCGGGAGAGCGACAAAGTGTGTTTTGCCGCGAGCGCGTGCCTCGCGCCTGATTCAAAGTCATGCGCGCTGATGTCGACTCTGCGCTGCTATTGCGCAAATGCCGAGAGCTGAGTTGTGCTTGTGCCGCGAGCTGTAGCGCTCGCGCGGCTTTTATACGCCTCGATGTTTACGTTATGTGCCTCACATTTATACTCCGCGAGCGCGGAAAGCGCTTTTTTCAGGGGGTTTATGGGATTTGGGAAAAGCCGCACGCTCGTTTATTCCGTCAGGCTTGGTCGGACCGGTTTCGCGCAACGTGCACGTCGAGGACAAACTTATCTGCGATTATTCATTTTTTTCGCTCGCGACTGCGCGCCTTCGAGTACAATGTAGCTGCAACGGCGCGGGAAATTCAACTCCGCGATATGGTTATTTACGTTACGACGACTCGTTAGCAGAACCAGATCCCGCGGCTATTTGGACGAGTTGGCTTTTCTCCGCGACATTGTAGTCCGTCTGTTTACTTGTTCTTACCGAAATCGTCGCGATTATTCGAGCGACTCTTGCCCCCCGCGGATCAATCGAGGTCCGCACAGCTGATGTTTCCGCAGGTAGGTACACAACGTTGGGGGTCGGGGCCGCTTATCGCGACGAGCGAAAGAGAGAGAGAGAGAGCACGTGCTCCCGACGTCTCGGGTTACTCGCGCGCAGGGGAGGAAGCCCGTCTCTCTCTCTCTCTCTCTCTCTCTCGCTGTTGGGAGTGCGATAATGGCCCGGCGCCGGCTGCGTGAATGAACGCACCGCGGCTCTTGCTCTAGTATTGTGCCAACGAGGGAGCCTGAATGGAGGCTTACTTTACGGTAGCCGAGGAATTTGCGAGCTAATGACTCGCCGCCGCCGCCGCCGCCGCCACTTCTCTGGATTGTTCGGCCGTTATTGGGGCCGACTTCGGATGATTAGGGGGCTTTGACCCCTTTTTGGAGTCCATAGCCGGCGATTGCACCTCATTGACCCTAAGTAAACGACGGATGCCTCCTCGTGGCTCCTTGCACAAGTTTTCCAGAATTGATAAAGACGAAGCGTAATGCATTCTCGACGCAGCACAAAGTATAGATCCGAGCGAGCTCGGCGCGTTAGGGTGGACGCGCGCATAAAGGACCGGGGTAGCGCGAGGGGCGTCCCCCCTCGAGTCGGTCAGCGGTTCTCAATCCGCGAGAGATCATGCTGCAGCGGCAGATAGCATCGCGGGAGGCATGTTGGAGGCGTCGATTTTAATTCTTCGGCTTTCGTCTATTCCCGTTTAGCGCGATCGAAAACAAGACAATGGATACCGAGCAATCCGTCGGCACCGGTCACTGAGAGGGCTGCAGCGGGACAAAGGTAGCGATTCGGACGAACCTACGCGGAATGCGCGAGAGAGGGACAGCGCCTTTGTCAGCGCGGGCGCCAAGAGATGACGAAGAGCCGCAAGATTTGGCCGGGCCTGCTCTCGATCGCCGCGAGGGTGGCTGACCTCTTCCGACGGTTTGCTGTAGTAGGTGCACTCGGCAGGTAAACATATCGCTGCGATTACGTATGCGCGCGGAGGAGCGAAGGCAGATCGGGCGCAGAGACGAGAAGGAGAGAAACAGCAGAAACGAAAGGCCGATGTGTAAACAAAGCACGCGCGCACTTGACCCAGTGAGCGACGGAGAGGATAGTGCGGTGCAGCCGCGGCGCGACGAAATTCGGCCATTAAGTTTTCCGAGTGAAAGAGGCTAATGCCCCCGAGTTTAACAGAGAGATCATCGCTGCTTTTCCTTCCTACTTTTTTCAAGGGTAAAAACTGTGTAGTGTAGTGTAGCGGCGCGTCTGCGGCACAATGAAGGAGAAGCGGAAGTCGAGGGGTCGAAAAAGAGGGCCATATGGCAGAGCCGAGCCAAGTATAGCCTCTGCTGCTGCGCCTCTTCTACTCACCCTTCTCTCTGTCTCTCTCTCTCTCTCTCTCTCTCTCTCTCTCTCTCTCGTGTATGCGGGTGGAGCGTCGCTCTTTTTTTAGCCCCTCACCGCGCACGTGCGTCCCGCGCTCGCGCTCTTTTTACTCATAGGACGCGACAGCGAGTTCAGCGGTACACTGGATCATGCGTTTTTCTCCTTTTCTCTCCGAACTCTCCGGAGAGCGAGTCAGCGCACGCGTGACTCATCTTCAATCCTACTAGACGAAATTGGACCCCCTGTTGAATGTCCTACGTTCGAGCTGACAATGGGAGCCGCCACTCGCGCGCGGACGCATTTGAGCCGATGCAAATACGACGGGGGACGCGCTTCGATTACGCGCGCACGTGTCTCCCGATCTTTATCATACAGCGCACTTTCGATTCGGAGAGGTGGAGAAAGAGAGGACGTAACACGCCGCAGTGGCCGCGACGAAGCGTATCATCAAATAGCTCGAAATTAATAATCAACTCGGCCGGCCAGTGCGCGCCCACGCGTTCCCGCGCACAAAAGGAGAACAAGGAGAACGAGCAGGAGAAGAGGCTGCGAAGAGAAGAAGGGGAGTACGGAGAGAGAGAGACACACACTCGTGGAACCTGTTCGAGCTCGCCGATGAGTAGGCGCCCCGGAGGTTCTCGAGTCGTGGGACAGGACGAGCCGCTTTTCTCCTCCGCCGTATATCTCGGCGTATCTTTCTCTCAGGCGCTCGGCGAGCACCCACACCGGAGCTTCACGTACGCAAGGTGCAGCGAGCGACGCCGCCGCTGTTTGCGCGGCCTTGCCTCGAGGACGCGGCAGCTTCTCCCCGGCGGGGCATCGCGGATCAATCGAGGATGGCATAACGAGCCGACGCCTCCGAACCAGTGCACGGTGACGCGATGACGAATGGCTCGCGAATGGAAATCGCCAAGTGCGAGAGGACGGAGCGATAAGCATCAGCCGAGGCGGGCGTCCCCCGGAAAGAAGGGCCTGCAATAGCGCCGGCTGTTCCGGAGCTGCGATACACTTCCGCGGAGTGGTCCATTAGCATATCAAAATTGGCGGGATCGAGTCGCCGCCGCGGGGAGCTGTGCGCGCCACCCGATACACCTACCCGCCCGGCATCGATCAGTGCGCGCACGTAGCGTTAATTGCCGCCGCGCGCGTTATCTCGCAAACAGGTTGAGCTGATATAGCCTTTTTCCTAGTCCGACGCATTCAAATTCGGGGCCAATTTAAAGGAAAACAAAGCGAATCTTAGGGTCCCGGCCCGCAACAATAAACGCGCGCGCGGGGAAATTCCATCGGCAAATATCTGCCAGGGAAGGAGCTCATAATCCGGGTTTCTGAGGCTCCGCGCGCAACGGGGCCCGGTACTTAAGAAGCTCCGCCAGAAGAAGAAAGATGGAACGCGGCTGCAGAAATTTCGGTGCTCCGCCCGGAGATTTCCCGACAAGAGAGGGATTCCCTTTCGGAGCTATAACCATTGAAGCGTCGAGCGGCGGACCCCCCGAATGCCTACCTGGGCCCCGCATTTCGTGCCGGGCCCCATACCTGAGGATCGGCCGGGCACGCACTCACACGCACGCGGAGCAATATAAAGCCGGCGAGCTCAGGTAAAAGCTCGTTCGTGCAAGTTGTCCCTCGGCTCGGCCGTTTGACGAGGGTTAGACGGCGGCGGCAAACGATCGTGATGGTAAGGCCCCGAACGCAGGCAGCGGTTCTCATGCTCTCTCGCTATTTCCGCGCTTCTACGGCCGGACGCGGATTAGGCCTTTATTTTTATGGTTTCGCGGTGGAGCCCCTTTTTACGGCTCCGGCGGTAGAGTTTTCATTGAGTTCGTTTCAATTTCGCTCTGATTCAGAGTAATAAACAAAGGCTGAAAGTGCATTCGTAAAATCGATATTGTTGCAACCTTCGCGGTGAGTGGGGCCGAGACCGATGGACTCTCAAGCGCAAAAAAGCAACAACTGCAACATACTCGCCGGCCGGAGATTGTTAGGAACAACGCCGAAACAGCTGAAGCCGCTCGACAAAGCCGGGCTCTCTCTCTCCCGCTCGAAAAACACAGAAAGAGAGAGAGAGAGAGAGAGAGAGAGAGAGAGAGAGAGAGCGGGGCTCTCTGAAAAAAGTTTCCCATAATTCCTACCAGTCTGGATGGAAGCGCTGGAATCGTCGCTCGGGCTCCCCTATTCCAGCTCCGTTGGCGGGAAGCTTCAAACGCCGAATGCGTTACATACAAGGGGGACATCCCCAAACTCTCCGCTCCGCTCCGTCTGTCTCGCTCGCTCCCTCGGCATACGCGTACAGTATAGACTGGTGTAGGCTGCCACGAGGGGCGCATTGTTGGGCCTCCGAGGGTAGCGCAGCTCCGTGCGTCGTTCTCTGAATACGAGGGAGAGAGAGAGAGAGAGAGAGAGAGAGAGAGAGAGGAGGGTACGCTTTTATGCCGAGGGTCGGCTGGCATGGGGCTCCGGCTTTTGTCCGCGCGACGCGGCCGCCCCAGCGGCAGCGGCTGTCTCGCTCTTTCTTTATGCCGGGCTCCCGCTCTTTGAGCCGCTGCTCCGCTACAGCGCTGTGCGTGCGCGGTTCGAGGAGATCTCCCCCCCTCTCTCTCTCTCTCTCTCGCTCTCTCTCTCTCTCTGCCAACGTCTTCTCGGATGCGCGCGGAATATGCCGTGCCGCGTCGTTATTACCGGCCTTTCGTGGCTGCACGGCCGCAGAGAGAGAGAGAGAGAGAGACAGAGACAGAGGACACAGAGGACACCTGATTGGCACCGGTGTTCGCAACCCATTGATGCGCTAATCGTTGCGACAAGTGGGCCCTTGATTTATTGCGGATCAGTTTCGGAAAACGGAGGCGGGATTAGGTTGCGCTATCACGTTATTGTAGATCGACCGAAAACGTCGCTCGGTACGGGCGCACGATTCAGGCTGCTCGAGCATCGCCGGAGTTTTACTGTTAGTCGACGGTATAGTCCTATCCTAGGCTCGGCTCTCGCGCGCTCAGTTGCTCAACTCTGTACAGCGCTATGCGCTTGAGGGAGAGCTGCAGGAGGAGGAAGAAGTAGGCACGGTGAAAGGTGTGGCCTGTGTGTGCGCGAACGCTCTCGAGTGCTGCAAGAAAACCAGAATGCAATATCTCATCGCGGGCGATATCCCCTCGCTCCGCGCTCGTGTGTGTGTGTGTGTGTGTGTAAATCTAGCCGCGAGAGCCCCTTCCTCCTGCCCAGCTCTTCTCGCTAATTGCCCGCTACCGCTCTTCGGCGGGGGTGGCGAGTTTTTCGGAATTTCCATAAGTTTTCCCGAGGGCCGATTAGAGCGAGATTCCTGCAGTTTTTTTTTCAATTCGCTCGCGCGCGCGCGCGCGTGTCTGCAGTTGCGTAATGCCTCGCTATTTTTATATGAGATTCCTGCGCGTACGGCTTCCTCACGCGCGCGCGTCGTACAGACGGAAAAAAGTAGCGGCGCGAACAAAAGCGAAGGGATGAATGGGGATCAATGACGCTCGGCTATAGGAAAACTGGAAGCGTAAGTCACACACAGGTGCATTAGCGAGCGATTCGAGCACCGGTTAATGGGATTCAACGACCTCGAAGCGCCGGCGGACGAAGGGAAAGCAGAGAGAAAAATGACGTTTCCTCGGATTCGCGCGGCCGAAAGACGCGGAAGAGGCCGCAACCCTCGCGAGTCGTTGCCGCGGCAGCACCGATCGTAAAACAGCGGCGACCTAGCGGTACCGGCGATCCTTGGCCGATCGGTCGCATCGCGGCGGAATAACGCACCGACGGCGCGAAGCGGCTACTGCAACAATGCGTCGATAGTTTTATCAAAGGTCGCGGGATTGCCGAATTTGGATACTCCGCGCACGCAGCTCGTCGTATCCCGCGGCAAGTCGCGCGTGCGCTGTTAACTGTTCCTCCGCGCGCGAGCTGATCCTGCCTCTCTCTTTCTCCTCGAGACTGTACGTTATATTATACGCGTTACATATGTACAACGCGAGCGAGAGTCGGCTAGAGCCTGGCTCCTTTTTCCGCCAAAGATTTCGCAGGAATTTCCAGAGCCGCGAAAATGACGAGTGTGGCGGCCGGAAGCGAAGGGTTGAGATTCCTGCGATTATTCGGGTACGCGGTGGCGCGGCAGGTGCGGCGGAGCGAGCGAGTGAAAGTGCTGCAGCGATCTACGCTATTTTCTCGCCGGATTGATGTTGCTCTGTTTAATTGACGCGCGCACTTTCGGATTCTCCGCGTGAAAAGAACCCAGTTCCGAAGGCGCCAAGACAAAAGCCTCGCCGGGGTGTCTTTCTTTCAATGCTTCTCTCTCCGAGAGAGAGAGAGAGAGAGAGAGAGAGAGAGAGAGAGAGAGAGAGAGAGGACGCACATTAGGGCTGTTGCTCCGCTTTTTTTCTTCCATTCACCGCCGTGGCACACTTTTATCACTTTTTTTTCTTTAAAAAAAACTCATAAGCGGCGCACGTGGAGAGCGAATCAAGCAACTCGTCTCGAACGAGGATAGGCGCTGCAACGTGTTCCATTCCGCGCAGCACCGCGAAAGGAAACTCGACACTGCGCTCGTGTCAGCAGCAAGCTGGAGCGCGAATTAGCGCGATTAGCGCTGAGCTTACGAGAAAAGAGAGGACGGAAGGAAGGAAGAACGGAAAACCGAACACTGCGCGTACGTGCACGAGCGCGCGCGAGTTTGCAAATTGATCGAACGGCTCGCGCCCCGAATGAGCAAAACGCATCAGTTGTTTGTATTAGAAGAGGGTGAGAGTTTTAAAAATTCGGTGGGCGGAAACAGGACCGACGGCTCGAAAAATCCTCGCTCGTACAAGCGCGCGGCAAGGTTACGGCTGCGCGCTCGTGAAAGTCCGGCCGTCGTCGAATTTCGTCGGCGCGTCCCTCTCTCTCCTTGATTTTTCGAGCGGACCCAAGGTTATACGCGAGAGCCGAACCACTGGTATAGCCGCGGCTCTCTCGCTCGTAGGTCGTCCGGTGCGATTCAGGTTGCTATCAGGTCGACGGTTCGAGGTTTTTTCCCGACCCCGCTGGTAACGAGCGTTTAATGGGCCGGCCGATACGCGGCTAATTCGTGACCCTAATATCGCTGGTCAGGAGCACGGAGGACGTTCAAGAACTTTACGGATTCTCTGCATGCGCCGCAGTGGTAATAATTACCGCCCGAAAATTACTGTCATTCCCTAAGCTCTCTTTCTCCAGCCATGAGTCACGTCTTAACCCGAGTCATTTCGACTAAAGGCGACTCGTGGTCTCCGACGCACGGATGTACTGTACACTGAGTCACGGTATTTTTTTACGGAAAATAATATAACTCCACCGCCGCGGAGGAACGAGTTCTCTCTCGCGTATGCATTTTTTCCGTGCATCCGATGACAAATATAAACGCCGCCGCCGTGCATCCCTCGATCCGCATCTCAAAGTCAAAGCAGCCATATAACCGCGAGCGCAAAAAGGAGGCGAGAGACGGAGAAAGACAAAAGACTGGAAGAGAAAACCGAGTTTCTCGCGCGCGAGCGCGACGTCGTCGTCGTCGTCGTCGCCGGGACGAAAATGCAAACAGAATCAAAAGACAATTCCAAGTTTAATAGGCGACGAGAGAGGGGGAGAGAAAGAGAGCCCGGGGCTAAGAAGCCCGAACGCGAGACTCCAGACGGAGTAGCAGAAGAAGCCTGGAAGTCTTGGAAGACACGAGCTGCAACAGCAGCGGAGAAGAAGAAGAAGAGAGAACGACTGGTTAGCCGGCGGCGCGGCTACGTCGCTGTTATTTTTAACTCGACGCGCGCGCGTATACGTCCAAGTCTAAAAGCGAGCTCTCTCTCTCTCTCTCTCGCGCGCGCGCGCGCTGCCTTTTCTTTCTTCCTTTGCCGTCTGCCGTTTCTGGCTTGGCGGGCAGCAGCATATTTCGGAGCCTATTTTCAAAGCGCGCCAGAGAGAGAGAGAGAGAGAGAGAGAGAGAGAGAACGAGATCTCTGGGGCCCCTTTCTATTTTCAAAGTCGCGCGCGCTCGTCGCGACGCCGGCGCCGCCGCGCGACTTCCGACGACGACGGCGAGAGCGTGTGTCTCGCCCCGACGAGGAATTTCCGAAGGGCGAGCGAGAGGACGAGCTTCGTTTGGAGATTTTACTCCGAATCTCTCGACTCTGCTGCGCGCAGGAATCGATCCAAAGGGAAAGCTCGGCTTCCGCACCCGGCCACTCGAAAACCCCGAAAGCCCCCCGGCCGCCGACGAGGACGACGAAGAGAGCCACGTCGGGAGAATCGATTCCTCTCCGCCGAGGCTATCTACATCCATCCATCTCTCTCTCTCTCTCTCTCTCTCTCTCTCTCTCTCTCTCTCTCTCTCTCTCTCTTTCTCCTCGGGAAAATTCATTTCGAAAGGCGGTTTTCCCGCCAGCAGCAGCAGCAGCCTCGCTGCCAGCGCAGACTTACACCTCTACGCGCGCAGGCAGAGAGAAGTCGGAGCACATAGCAGCGAGCAGTATATAGCATAGCAGCAATGAGCGGAGAGAGAAAGAGAGAAGGGGACGAGGACGTGGCAACGTCGCGATTGCGCGCAAGGCCTCGAAACGCGGCAACACTGGCGCCTGCGTCGTCGTACTCGGTTCCGTGCTGATACCCACGCTCTCCTCGCGGCCGCTGTCTCTCTCCCTCTCGCTCTTTCGAGCGGCGGAGAGCTCGTTTCTGAGCTGAGAGCCGCCGCCGCCGCCGCCGCCGCCGCCGATCCAGCAGCGGCGAAAATGCCTCTGGAGACTTTCTACTGCCGCTGCTGCTGCTGCTGCCGCTGTTCTGCTGCTCGCGAGAATGGGGTTGTCTTCTTGCTTGCCAATTCCCTTCGTCGCTAGCTGCTCCCCACCACTTTCCGGTGCGATGCTGCTGCTGCTGCCGCTGCAGAGCACCCATATGTGCAGCTTGCACACGAGGAGGCTTTTTTCTTCGTTTTTTGTTCGCCGTGTTTGTTAAATTTTTGCAGATTTTTTTCTCGCGAGCTTTTCCGTCGGAGCATCGATTCCGCATTATTCCGTCACCGTCACTAACGAAACGCTCTAACATGGAGTACGCGCTTTTATAATCCCCTTCGCTTTCGTATTTCGCCAGTCGAGACTAAGCAAAAATACGGCAGCAGGCTCTACTTTTTCAAAACACTTTTTTCAAAACAGCTCCCTCTCGTCTCGTCCTTACGTAAGCGTCTTATCCTATACTCTTTTTTTTTTTATATAATTCGGTCCGTTCCACTTTTGAAAAGACGTGTGTGCGTGAGCGGAGATAGTAGAGAGAGAGAGAGAGAGAGAGAGAAAGGGCGCGCGCATCTCGTGCGTTTTTGGGGCGCGAAATTCGAAGCGCGGTTGCGCGCGCGTGCGAGCCGCGAGCGACAAGTGGAAAATCTCCGCTTACATCGGACGCGCGCGCCGACGTATACTGTTGGTTGCAAGCGTTGTTGTCTCCTCTCGGAGACGAAGCTCCGATCGCGATCGGAGCCAAGAAGAAGGATTACGTGCGCGCGGCAGCTCGCGGTCGGGGGGTTTTCGAAATTCAAAATTTTGGCCGGTCCGCGCGTGTGTGGCCGAGTCCTCGGCATTCTCCGGCTCTGAAACGTAAGGTGCCCATAGCCGCCGGTTAAAATTCGAAAGGCCTCTAGCTCGCGCTGCCGCCGCCGCGCTGAGGCCGCGCCGAGGCAACTTTCTAGTTTGGCTGACGCGCGCGGCGTGGCTCTCTGTCTGTGTGCGTGCGTGTGTGCCGGACACACGACTACGCGAGCGAGGTAGAATGTGCCTCGCCTCGCTCGCTCGCTCGCTCGCGCGCGCGCGTGAGAAAGAAAAAGATACGTGCGCGAACGCAAGAGAGAGAGAGAGAGAGAGAGAGAGAGACGCGCTGTCATTTTCTCTCCGTGTGCAGCAGCTTCTCTCGATAAGCGCGAATTTTTTTCGACCGTTTCGCAACCCGTCCGGAGAGGGCATTATTTTAACCGATTCGAAAATGAAATGAAATAAAATATTCAGCGAGCCCGGTGTAATGCTGGTTATTGATAAAAAGCAATATTTCACGCGTGTGTCATAAACATTATCTGACGAGCCGGCTTATCGGCCGATAGTACAATGCCCGCTCGCAATATTCGACTTGATCCTATGCCGCCTAATTTATTTAACATATTATTTTATTCCCTCGGCTTTATTGCTCCTTCCTTTTATCCTCGTTCTCCAGTCGTCGCGTGGAGGAAAACTGGTTCCAGCGGCGCAGAATAGAGCAACTGCGCCGCACACACAGCTGCCTCTCTCTCTCTCTCTCTCTCTCTCTCTCTCGCGCGCGCGCGCTCACGTACACGCTCCGACACCCTCATTTCTCTCTCTCTCTCTCTCTCTCTCTCTCTCCCGAGCTCTCCGAGTAGTGGTGCGGGATACACACGCACGGGCGGTTGCATATGTGCGCGGGGCTCCGTCTCTCTCGCTCTTTCTCTGTTGCTCGTTTTTCTCTCGTGCGCTCGCGCGCGGATGCCGGTCTCCTCTTCGCCGTCGCCGTCGCCGTCGCGGCGGCCTACAGCGCTCGGTTCTCCTCGAGCGCCGAGGTATAGCGTGATTTTCATCGCGGGAAAATGAAATTATTATTATAGATAAGCAACAGCCTGGACGTACATTCCCAGCAGAGAAAAGCAACGCAGAAGAAGAGCGACTCTGCTATACCGACGGAGAGTCGGTCGTCGTTGCGTTCGCCGGGCGGCATCCAAATCTTCCGTAATTTCGCTCCGGCGCTCGTACCCCCTTCAGATATACCTATGTAGGTATATAAACGCGCGTATCTCGCCGAGCTCATCGCCGTCTCTGCCGCACGAGAGAGCGCGAGACTCGTCCCCCCGCGCCTGGGTGTGGGTGCGTACGTGTGAGCGGCGGGAGAGCGAGGGGGTCGAAACTACCCTCGACGTCAGAGCGGTATAACGTCACGGGCCGTTGGTGGGGGAGGCGGCGGGAGCGGGAGCGGGTTGATTGCACTGCCGGCCCCGCTGGCGCACACGCCTTTGGCATTGGTCTTTTTCATCCCTCTCGCTCGCTCTCTCGCTCTCTATCTCTGTTTTTCTTCGCCTCGTCCCACCCTGATTTCTCTTCGCTTCTCCTTTGCCTCCTCGTCCTCTTTCTCTCCCGGCGGCGGCGGCCCCTTTTTCCTTATTTCTCTCGTTTTATCGCGCACTCGCTCTATACCTCTATATACGAGCGCGGATCCATACGTAGCTATATAGCGGCGGCGGCGGCGGCGGCGGCGGCGGCGTATGTACCGCGAGCGAGTCAGGGGTGGAACGGGTAGGGGTTGCCATGGCAACGCCCCATGCGCTAGTAATGCGCTCCCCACCGCCGCCACCTCCTCCCACTTGTGTGTCTTCTCTCGCTCTCACCGTCTCTCTCTCTCTCTCTCTCTCTCTCTCTCTCTCTCTCGCTCCGAAGCGTGTAGAATGATTCATTTTCTGCCGGCACAGAGAGTGCTCGCTCTCGCTCTGCGCTGGCTGGGAGATTAATCCAAGCAACGAGTGCTCTCGCTTATGTACGTGCGCGCGCGCGCGCGCGCGTGTGTGTGCGTGTATAGCACGCGCATCGGGGAAAAGCGCGCTCGCGTCTGTAAGGGAAAATACGTACGCGCGCGTAAGCGAGATTTTTAGTCGCTGGCTGGCGGCCCGAGAGAAAGGGAGGAAGGAGAGCCGCGCTGGCTTTTCTTCTTGTTTTTCCTCGCGTTCTCTGCCGGCGCGATAACGCCCCGGACGGGTCTGTCGCGATCTCCGATCGGCGGGATTTTCGCATTTCTTTGAGCGCTCGCGATCGAACGGGCGAGCTCGAAAAATCGATGCTCCGAAAATTCGGAGCGACTCGAAGCGCGCGTATTCTCTAACGGGGGCTTCCTGGCTCTCTGCGCAGCGGCGCTCCTGTGCATGCGCGCGCGAGAGCCAGTGCTCGCGCACTCGCCGGGACTTCCCCGCGCGCTCGCGTATAGATTTTCCGTTGAGGCCGGCTGCGGGAGTTCGCTGCGCCAGAGCTGCCGAGGCTTCGTTTTCTCCTCTGCGCTGGAAAGCAGGGCGGGCCTTTTCGTGAGCTGAAAATTGCGAGCTTGGAGAAGCGAAAAGTAGCCGATGGTCGCTCTATTTTCACTCATACTCTGGCTCATCCCCCGGAAAAAGGATCCCGTTGGAGAGATCCGTGCCAGATAGAGCGCGTGGGCCGGTAATCGGCAATTAAGCTCCGTGCCACGCGACCGCAGCCGAAAATTCTAATCCAAACGAGATGCTAATCTCCAGCGCTCTCGCGGGTGCGAGCTCCCGGCGTCTGTTTGTTTACATGAATCGGAGCTGGCTCGCCGGCGCGTGCGGGCGGCACTAGCGAGGAGAAAAATGAGTAGAAAAAGAAATCATTTCGGAGGCGAGTCGGAGAAACGCAGAGCCGTACGTCGCGTACGTGTTTTGCCGACTCTTTGCCCGCGATACGGCTTATCTCTCGCTCGCGGCGGCGACGACATTCAAAGAACGAGGAACGAGGCAAAAACAAGCGCACGAGCGTACTGCTAAGATACCGCGAGCGCGAGAGAGGGAGCCGCCTATACACTTACCCGTGCGTATACACTTGCGCAGGTGCTCGCGCGCTGTCTCTTTTATATACGTAATATACGATTGCGATTCGGCGACGGACGGGCTGCGCGCGGAGTGCGCGACCAATATTTGTCGGCCCGGCTCCTCTGTCGAACGTAATCGATTTATTTTTCGACCGCAGCTCCGTCACCCCCTTCATTTCGGCGGGAAACGCGCGCGGTGCATCTCATATCGATGGTTGTACACGCTGCTGCTCAGCCTCTTCGGCTCCGCTGTTGCTTCTCCGCGCGGCGGTAAAAAGAGATCCACGCGTATAGCTGCGAAACTGGTTTCGAAGGATGTCCTCTCTTCTCTCTCCGCGCGCGCGCGCGCGCGAGAGAGAGAGAGAGAGAGAGAGAGAAAGAGAGACCGGAATATCCATATGGCGCGCTGAGTGTGCACGCGTGCGAGTTGTTGGCGCGACGCGCGTCTTCGGGAATTCCGCATATCGCGCTTTTCTTCGCGCTCTTATCGGCCAGTCGGCTGCTCCGCCGCGCAGAGTTTGAATTTTTCGCGGGCGACCGCTACTGCGGCTTCGAATTTGCGCCCGATGCCCGTTTGATTTTCGGAATTTACTCCCTCCCATCGTTGGCAGAGTTTAGCAGGTTCATTCGATATTTGCCGAGCAAAAATTAACTGTGTAACTGCCAGGCGATTATCAAGCCGGCTTCGAAGGGGATTTCGCGCGAAAAAAAAGAAGCGACAGCAAAATCGAGCCGTGTTTCCCCAAATCCAGCGAAAAAAGCCAATCACGTTAGCCAAACGCGCATAACCCAAAAGGAAAAGGAAACTCCGAGAGTGAGAGAGCGAGAAGAACGGGGAGAAAAAAGAAGGACGACGAGGAGGGGCGAAAAATAGAGCGAGCGAGCGCGTTTAAATATTCGTGCGCGCGCGCTCGAGGATCGATAGTCCTGCCGGCGAGGACGAGCTGTATCTCTCTCCCGTCGTCCTTATTCTGGACCCGGCGAGAGCGAGCGAGAGCGCGGGCGAGAGAGATCCTGTACCGCTGCTGCCGCCGCTCCGCGTACACGGCGCATCGATCGGCCCGCCGCGCTAATCATCGATTCGCTTCTATATTTGACTACCTGCCGGCATATTTAATTACGCGAGAGGGACGGTAAAATCCGCTTTCCAGCGATATTATGCATGCTTTATTCATGCCGCTACTTTTGTTCTCCCTCGCGCAGCTCGGCTTTTCGCTCTTGCTTTTTTAGGCTCGCCATCGACTTTTCGCTCTTTTCCCTCCTCCTGTGGGCTTTTCCAAGTCTAGTGCCAAGGTTCCGCGCGGCGACTTTCGCTCCCTTTTTTTTTTCTTTTTTGAACTTTTAATCGAATTTCAGCGGCCCGGCTTTGTGCGTGCAAATTCCTTTGCGAATTTCCGAAGGCGGTATCGATTTTCAGCCTAATTACGAGTCTGAGATAAAGCGAAAAAAGCTCGCTCGGCTCCACGTGCGCGATCGAAACGGCGCGACGGCGAAAAATGAGTGTAGCTGCTCTCACGCAGTCCTATTGTATAGAGTCCCGGCTTTTGAAAAATATCGAATTTCAATGGGCTCCTAATGCAAATATTACAGCGGTTTGTTTACGCTCGTAAAGCGAGGATATCTCGCGCGCAATAAAACGCGTGAATCCGTTCGTGTGGACACTCGGCTTATCAGTAATAATCGACTGTTTGCGCGAATCGAGTACGATTAATCAGAGAGAGAGAGAGAGAGAGAGAGAGAGAGAGAGTTCCCCGCCGGCGCGTGCAGGTACAATAGCTACACGCAGCTTACACCGTTCAGAGAAAGAGAGTGCAGTCTCGCGCTCTATGCGCGGCAATTAAGAAGAGAGAGGAGAGTGTGCAGAGGGACGGGGAGAAAAACCACTGAAACGCTTCCTCTTCTTTCCCTCTTTTCCCGCTGTGGGCTCCATTCACGGATGATGACAATAATATAAACAAGTCTGTATACTCGTTCTCCGTCGCTGAAAACACGGCATAATTTCCATCGAATCCGCGCGACGCTCCTTTTTTTTCCTCCTCCCTCGCCCCCGCCCGCGCTCGTCTACAAAAATACACGTACACGCGCACACACGGCAGCAGGAACGCTATACAGCAGACGGAGTACACTTGCCGTGGGGGAGAAAATGGAATAGACGGGGGGCAGGCAGGGGGCCGCGCACCCGCACACGCAGAGGGGGTGCGGAGGCGAGTCGATAGCGGGCGCACGTGGCCAGGGGTTCGCGCTGCCGCCGTCGCGGCGCCAATGTCCCACATTAGACCCCCACCAACCCCCCCCCCCCCCCCGAGCTGACTCCGCGAGATCGGAGGGGGGCAGCCACCCCCTAGGGGGGTCGGGGGGCTCGGCGCTTCGAGCACCCCGCGAGAGAGGGAGCTCTCGCCGCGCTCGCCGCGTAGCTCCGTCTTCGTCGCGCTAAAAGGACACTGACTTCCTGCTCGCGGGAAATATAGAGCACATCCCCCTTTTTTTATAGGTTATAGTCTGTTAGTTACATAATGCGCCGGCTTTGTGCCTCCAGCCTTTCTCGCGATTTTTTTTAATTAGCCTCCGGAGCTAGATTGGATGCTGGGCCGGCGAGTTTCATAACGGTGTACACGCGCCGACGGGCGGGGGAGCTTTTCTATATGTTATAATCATTGATTTTTGCGCGGACATGTATGCGGAGAGTCGCTTTTTGTATACGAGCGGAGGAAGCTAACGCACCTGCGTCTCTCTCTCTCTCTCTCTCTCTCGGAGTGTATTATGGTCGCGCGCGTTTGTCGAGCTACTTTATCGGGGATACGTGCGCGACTGCGTGCCCGTATATTACTTATACCTGTACGTAACGTGCGTGCGCTCGCACGTGGAGCGAGAAAAAGCGACGGTTTTCGTTCTCCAAAGCTCACTGCAGAATTCGTACAGGTGGCCTGCTCCTAATCGTTCGATGCCCAACTGCTTGACAGCAAATACGGAGCTTCGGTCGATTGCGTTCTGAGCGCTCGTACTTCGCATTGCATATTCATCGCAATCAGCGCATATCGTTCAAAGGAAAAGCCGCGTCGGCGCTCGACGATTAATTTCATATAATATACATCAGACTGAATGACGAAACGCGCGTCCATTGATAATTTCGCAAATCTTTCAATAATTCCCCAAGGTTGCGCAAACTCACTCATCCCGGATAAAAAGTCAAACTTGGAGAAGAAAAAATCAGCCGCGGAGAAGAGCCGCGTAGCGCGTTGTACAAGTCCGCATAACGAATCGGAGCAAGGATCGCGCTTAGCCTCGCGGATCTCCGGCGCTTTTTTGCGAGCAAAAAGCCCGCAGCACACGAGGTCTGCTAGCGCGAGAGTTGCGTTACGTAAGCTCGGACGAGAACAGCGTGTAGTTGGAGTTGTATAGCTGTGCTCGCACAGAGCGACGTATACATGGAGGTGTTGGCTCGTGGGTGGTTAGCGGGACGCGATTGCTCGGCACGTATAATGCCCCGGCGAGACGATTGAGTATCCTTCGGGCGATCCTGATTACCCCGTTACATTATCGAAATGAATGTGACACCTCGTAATGTAGCGAGCGACGTGGGAAATTTATATAACCTGGAAAATTGCATTGCGCAAGGAGTAAAACAAATCAACGGAAAAAGCGCCGCTGGATCAAATGAATTCTCGCGTTGTGACATAACGACGGGCCCCGAAATTTCGACTTATTATAACCGCACAAGGCCCCCGGCATTGTCCAAACACATAACCGGCAGGAATCGCGAGTCCCCTACGTCAGTGCGCCGCCGTCATTGCGTAATCTCCATCTCTATGCGTCTCCTTTCTTCGCCGGACCGAAAGCTCCGCGAAATTGCGGGCACACATACAGAAGTGAAACGCTTTTTTGAATCGCTCACTGAAAACGTCCGAGTTTTTTCTGCCGTGCTGTATATAGCGCCGAGAAGAACAAGTCTTATGCACATTTTATCATCGTATACAGAGAGGCGTGGGATCGAGGACAGGACGTTGCTCGAATTGAGATTTATTATAAGAACGCGGTTTTTTCGAGGGTTCAAAATGGAAGTGTGCGTGTAATGCGTAGAAATGGCCTTATATGACTTATATAAAGTGTTTCGCAAGAGATTGTACACTCCCGATTGATAACTTTTGAAAAAATAGCCACACTCGCCGCCCGTTTCTTCCTCTACCCGCAGAAAGCCTCATCGCTCAAAACGGTTTTCTCGCCTAAAAAAAGAGTGGAGACGAAGCTCGGCCAGCGAACAGTCGGGCTAATCCGATCAATTATTTATTCAAGCCCGAGAAACTGAGCTGCTAAATTTTCGCGATATCTTCCCCGCTACGGCTGCATAGAGAGTCGCGCAGCAGCTCGAGAGATCGGAAAGGAGAGAAAAAAGGCGCTTCGTTATGAGCGCAGAAATACAAGCGAGCGAGCGAGCGAGAGAGAGAGAGAGAGAGAGAGAGAGGGCGTGGAGATAGAAGCTAGCTATAGCAGCAGCAGCGGAGCTACACAACCAGAGAGACGAGTTTATCTCTAACTCACTCTACGGACTACAGCTATAGAGAAGTGTGCGCGTATGAGTGTGTGTGTGTGTGCGTGTGCGTCGAAAGCACGTACAACTGGTGAGCGTGGAATTTCCGGAGGGGGACGCGAGAGGGGGGATCGGCGATAGCTGCGCCAGAGCCTGGCGCCATCTGTGCTCGGCGCGTCGAAGCCCCGCACGTGGAGAGTTCGTTATCGCATAGCTGTGTGGCTGTGAGAGAGCTGCGTATAGGTGAGAGCTGGCTTGAGAAATCCCACGTTGGCATGTGGAGAGCCCGGAGCGTGTGTGCGCGCGTAGAAAGTGCCGCAGCGCTTTTGTGCGTATGTGTGTGGGTGGGTGTGTGGGTGTGCGCGCGCGCGCGAGAGCCTGTCTTCCAGGGACGTTCTATTATGCGGGCTTTTTGTAAAATACCGAATTTTCGCTCGAAAGTTCATTGCTACAGAGGGCTCGAAATTTCAATGAATCTCTTCGCTCGCGCAGCGGCTCATTACTCGATCGATAAAACATGGAGGAGAGTTGCGGAGAAATTTCGCGTCGGCTCTTCATCGATAATCGATGACGCTGTTAATTATTCACCGCCGGCGTGTAGGAGTAATATCCGATAGGACGTACACACAGCTATTTCAACTCGCTCGTTCTTTCCTGCGCGCGTAATCGTAAAGACAAACACTCGCGCGCGACAACCTGTCGTTCGTAATCACCGGCGATAAAAGCGCAGTCCAACGAACGCGTTACGCACTGCTCGCGTTTGTTTTCAAAGTAATGTTTCATTGATAATCGATGAGCCCCGACGAACGTTAAATTGATCGTTATTATTTTTTACAGCACCGCGACTCTGAATGGATTCGCGCGCCGGCGGAAATAGTAACGTACGCGCGCAACGATTTTTCAAAGGAGAATAACGACGAGCGTGTCGAGTGGCGGGCAGTCATGAATAACGAAACTAAACGCGGGCTTTTCTTTTATTGGCGCAACAACCCCGTCCGCGATCGCATGTATAGGCGTCGCTCCATAATCGTAGTGATTACGGCTGATCTATAGAGGCAACTGGAGAAAAGCCCGCTGCAGTGGCATCCACCTGTCGGCGTACATAAACACGAGGCAGAAAGAGAGAGAGAGAGAGAGAGAGAGAGAGAGAGAGAGAGAGAGAGAAGGAGCTGCAGCGCGGATCCGCGGGTGCAGGCGAGTAGGGGAAGGCCTGCGAAGCACGTGGCGATCAGTTTGTCAGGCGGAGATGTACGGTACGTGTGTGTGTGCACGAAGGCGCGCGCGACACATTCCCGCCGTGTTTACTATCTGTCTCGTCGCCCCCGTTCCCTCTCTGACCGTATAATGGCCCGAGAGCGAGAGAGCGGAGTGCAGGTTGCTGCCTCTCTTTCTACGCTCTCGGCGCAGCTCGAGCGTGAAGCGAATTCTTAAAGCTCGCCGCGCGGGGGACCGGAAAGTTCGAGGATGCGTTTTTCATTCATGCGACTTTTTCCTCGGCCGTGTATGCTTACGAACTGCGCCCGATCGATTCGACGCGCCGTTTAGACGAATTAGGGGAAGAGCTCCGGGGGAAAAGGTGTACACCGGGCCGGGCACGCGACTGCTCCTACACTGAGCCTCTCTCGCGGATCTAGATACACATTACACACCGACACACACAGACGCAGAGAGCAGCGGCAGCGCGTGTCGCCGAAAGCAGTGGGAATCTAAGTTATGCGCGGCACGTGATCGCTTCTCCGCTTCTTCTGCCTCTTCTTCTTCGCGGGCGTAAGAAAGCGCGGGGGTGGGGATGAAGGGCGCCGCGCCGGCGGTGGCTCTTTTTTCGCGCATGTGTGCATCGGCCGGAGAGACTCTCCACGTGCGGAGCTCTCTCTCTCTCTCTCTCTCTCTCTCTCTCTCGCTCGCGATAAGGGGAGCGCGTGCGGCGATTGATGGATATATAGATATGTGCAGCGCACACATCGGCCGAGAGGGAGCTGAATGAAAAGAGGACGGGCGTATTGTGCATCGGAGAGCCAGGTCCACGTGGCTGCTCGCGCGCGCCGAGTCATAAATCAAGAGCCGCTCGTGAAAAATCGCTCGTAATCCCCGACACCTTGGGCAAACACGCAGAAGCTGCCGTACATCCCTCTCGATGGAGAGCTCGATATTTGCAGGGTCAATACGGAGCCGTTGATCTTAAACACGCAAAGATCAACAATCCTTTCCTCCGCCGCGAACAGCCGCCTGTTTGTTCTAGCTCGCAAGACGCTCGCTCGCGCGCGCACGTGTGTGTGTCACCTGTTGTCGAGTTCATACACAAATGGGCTTTATTCACGAGGGAGGAGTGTGCGCTGTGTACTCGAGTGCGAGCAGTCGACCGCGTGCTCGGACCCTCGAGATTAGAATTCGCTGGCTGCCGCCGGGCTTTAAAAGAGCTGACGGTAGGTTAGACTCGTAACGACTCAATCACGACGCTCACGAGGAGCTGAGCGGGGAAGAGCCTCGAATTATGATGCAGGTGTCTGGTGTATACACTGCGGCGTACTTATAGCCAGTCATTCACGGCTCGTCGTCGAAATTGCCCGCAGCGCGCGCTCGCAAAGAAAAGAGGCCGGTACTGCACAGTGCACACACGAGCGCACCTACGTCATCTCCTCGGGATATTTCCAATATCCATCGATCGGCGACAGCGGCCGCTTTTCACGGTCAAATGATCCGGGACGGACGTTTACCCAGCGGCATGTGCCGCCTAAACAATGCAGCAGCAGCAGCCGAGGAAAATCGATGGCGGAGGGAGTTTCGCATGCGACGTTTACAGCCGCATCAGCTGTTGCGCGTACGATCGAGAGACGCGAAAACTCTTGGCCGCTCGGTGCGCGATACGTAACACGGCGCTCGCGGCTCCGAGCCGCGAGTCGACGACCAAACGACGAGCTCTAATGCACGCGTGCATGTGCGCCGAGTGACTTCTTAATAACCGGCCGGCCGGCCGGCCGATCAATTACCGTCGCCGCACGTGTCGCTCGTTGCATGCGGTCCGAGCGAGAATTGCAAAATCGAAAGTCGGACTCGCGAGGACGGTCCGCGATGCACGCGTCGCCGGGGGTTAAGGTCGGCCGGAAGAAGGCGCGCACACACGGGGGAATCCGGCCCCGTAATGAGAGAAAACGAGAGCGGATCGAATGTCGGCCAAAGCTGCTGCAGCGTCGACACCGTCTTCTTTGTACTACACCACTACGACAACAGCCGAGCCGGCGCCAGAGAGTGAATGGCACCTGTTTTCCGAGGGCTGACGCTCGTGTCTCTCTCTCTCTCTCTCGCTCACTCGCGCGGACCTGACCGCAGCGGCGACGAGGCACGCGCCGCCAGGTGGGCATTATACTCGCTCTCCTTCATTACCTCCAGCGAGGCTGCTGGCAAGAGAAAAGTGCGCGAGATCATCGAAGGCGGCTCATCGGCGCGAAAATTGCGGTCGCACCGCAGCTCGTTTGCGGAATTCAAATGGCATCACGTAGACGCGTACAACGTAAGCGTAATAACGAGCTCGGGCTTTTTGCTCTCCCTATGCTCGGTGCCGGTAAACAGAGAGATTAAAGGCTGCGGCGCGCGGCCCCATAATTGATGCAGTTAAAGTGATTATCCTCTCAATATTCCGGAGTCGGCGGCCCTAATTCGCGGCACGCGCCAGCTCTCCCACTACAGGTACATTGCGTCCACTCGCTCGGCCTGCCGGTAAAAAGGGAAAAAGCCGTTTGCAGACGCACGGGAGCTGCAGCAGGTTGTTCCTTCTGCAGGCTATCGGATTCGGCATTGAAAGCCGAGAGGCGTGACAATCGTCCCGCGGTCATTACCTACCGCAAAATCGGAGGCCTTCCAAACAGAGAGTGGATATAAATTCACTGCAGCCCACGCGGCCGTAAGCAGGCGCACGCACGAGTCTCTAAGCCACCGGCGCGCACGGCTGTAACGGTTCCGCGAGAGCTCAGCCGCCGAGCGTTTTATGTACCGTTAGGGCCGGCGCAACGGAGACAGCCGGGCTCGAGCAGAGAGCGAGAGAGACAGAGAGAGAGAGAGAGAGAGAGAGAGAGAGAGAGAGAGAGAGGAAGGTACTGTTGCCGACGATTTTTTATCGCCGCGAGGGGTAACCACGGGATTCTGCAGCATGGGCCACTCTCCTCTCTCCTCGTTTCTCGAAGGGAGGCGCTGGGCCGTTGAATTTTTAATCGAGCTT
Source organism: Nasonia oneida (assembly GCA_037356405.1). Classification (NCBI taxonomy): domain Eukaryota; kingdom Metazoa; phylum Arthropoda; class Insecta; order Hymenoptera; family Pteromalidae; genus Nasonia; species Nasonia oneida. The sequence continues at coordinate 6,218,175 of JAZHPH010000003.1, read as the reverse complement.
TCGTTTTTATTTCTCTCGACGCCGCGCGCGTAATCCCGCGAGAAGCGGCTCCGGAATGACAAGAAGCGCGCAAAGTGCAGCGGCGCAAACGCGCACTGCCTCCCTCCTCCTCTTCGCCTCGTTCGCGCGGCTGGCTCGCGACTATGCATGCTCGATGGGCTTTTAAATCCTAAACAAAACAATGCCTCTCCGCCGCCACGTGCTCTTGCCCGAGCCCGCGTCAGGTGTCGTTCTTTTTTCCGATTCGCTCTGTAGGCGCCGTCGCTTTTTCCCTCCAAACGAGCTGCAATCGATACGCCGTGTCCGACGGCTAATTGACCGCGCCGTAAAACTGCGACGGTGCATGAATGAACGAATGAATGAAAAAACGCCGTCTGCATAAACCGCGTTACGCTCGCGGCCGAAAAAAACCGCTGCAAACCAGGTGAAACGATCAGTGAACGCGTAAAAGCGAGAGAGAGAGAGAGACACCGCCGCGTCTCCGTAACGAGGCAATCGTCGTATATTGTTTCGCACACACGCTCGCTCTTTCTCCATCTCTTTTTTCGCATGGCCGCGTGTTTATGAATGGCCGTCGGCCTATTGACGGTATATCGAAGCGTGCGGATGTATATTGCATACGTGCGCCGTCGAGTTGACCGTCTTGCGAGCCCGGCGGTAGCGGCGTTTATTACCAATTAAACGGAGAGGGGGGAAGGCGTTTAGTCGCGTGCGCGGATGGGTCAATGGCACACGCACGCCTATTTACGTGTACGTACGTCGTTTTACTATTTGCGAGGGATTGTGCGCTCGCGATTGGCACGTGCTCGCCTGATGCGGCTATATACGTATGGATGTCGTTAGTCGAGTTCACGGTCTCTCAATTTCTTGCGCGGCTGTTTTCATTGACTGCGAGGCTCTCGCGGTAAAAGTTTGTTTACTCTCGTGACGTTCTATGCTATATATGCCGGCCCCGGCGATTCCGCAGCCTGTCCTTTATACGTACGCTTACGATTCCGAGTCCCCCCGTACAAGTTCTTCTCCTTTGGACCAAGTCACAGAAAAGCAACGACCTGTGTACGAACAATCCCAAAAAACGCTCGTTTACGTGTTTCTCCGCTCACAGATTTTCGAGAGCTTATGCGGGCAAACAGATTAAACAATAAATCTGTTTGCGTATTATGCTCTCTTTCGCGATAACGGCGCGCGCGCGCCTCGACAGTCGGCCGAATCGTAATCGGCTTATCGAAGCATTCGGACGCCGGAGAAATTCGGACGTTTTAAAAAGGATCAACGACTGCAAAAAACACTGGGGAAAAATTGAAATTCCGCGGGTTTTTCGTCGAAAATGCAGCCGATTTCCGCGGATGCGTTTGCTTTGCAAGTGTCGGCTCTATTGAGGAAGTTTGAATATTTCGAAAAACGCCTCGGTTATCTCTGGCTTCATAGGTAACTTTACGATCGTCCTACGCGGTACGTAATGAACTTTATCTGGCCTGCGCACACGACGCGGAGCCTCATTAAAAAATGAGGAAAACATTTTCAAAAACTGATGTCGGGCACGAGTATGAGAAGAGTCGAGGAGCCGGCACTGGCCGGCGTGCACTTGGCGCCTCGCGAGCTATGCGCGCTCCTGATGGATAAAGATAGAAGTTCCCGATGACCTAGCGCGCGCCGCGAGCCGTGCCGAGCGAGTAGCGCGTAATATAGAATCAGGAGAGATCACGAGATTCGCGCTGAGCTCAGCGCTACTCTGCTCCTATACGCTCGCTCCAGAAAGCGAATTTTTGTCCGAGCCGCCGCAAATAGATCGCCGCCGCCAATTTTCTGCTCTTGCGCGCCCGAAATCGCGTTTTACGCGACGCGCCCATGGCGTTGCAATTATTTTCGTTACCCGACGCATTCGATTCGAATAGTGGTGGAGGCAAAAAAAGTAATAAGCACGAAATGCCTTTTAAAGCCGTACCTATTTATAAAGTCGTAAAAAAAGGTAACGTCGTAAAATGACATTGCAAGAGCGACTTCGTGTCGCGTTGCGTTGCATAAGTCCCCCCGCAGAGCACGCGAAGAAATCGATTCTAACCCCAAAATTTTTTCGAAGCCCACCAATCCGTATGAGAATGCCCCCTGAACCCCCTGGAGCCCCGAAATTTGCAAAATAAACCATATCCCGATTGTCGGATTTGAAATCGCAAGCACAACGTGCGAAAGCTAGCAAAAAAACTGCGTGTCGTCTTAAAAAACAGCCCCTTAGCGGCGGCGGCGGCGGCTTGTTGTCGTCCCGGTAACCATAGCTACGCTGTCCCCTTGATGATTGGTCATAACCCTGCTTTGCGTCGCTGTTCCCCTCTCCCTCTATACATATCTACTCGGCCCGACAGCCACGCTATATCTATCTATCTAGATATATATATATATATATATCGTCTCTCGCTCGCTCGGGGCAAAGTCCCCCCTACTTTCTCTGCCCCCCTCCCGCCGGCAGTGCGCTAATGTTCCCCTGCGCGCCCCTGGGCTCCGCGCCCCGCAGTTGTTCTCGCTCGCTGTATAGCGCGATCTATTCCCACCTAACCTAACCCGCGCTCGCTCGCTCGGGTTAGGTTAGGTCGACTCGCTCCGTCTCTGTCTGGCTGGCCAAGTAAAGGAAGAGACTGCTGCCGCTGCCGCTCGCCCGATCCCCTCCACCCCCCGCCGGCCTTTATACGCGCGCTCGCGCTATATATGTGCCTCTCTCTCGCTCGCTCGATATAGCGGTAGCTATATGTATGTGCGCGCGGCTGTCTCTGTCGGCGGCCCCTTACACGCTGCGCGCTATATCGTACGTGGCTCGCTTCAATTTTTAACATCGAGCGCTGGCGCAGCTGCGTACTCGTTATAAAACTGCGGGATTTCCTTGGCCCGAAAGCGCGCCAAGTTCGAAAATTAATCGCGGAGCGCGGGTTTTTCGGGACGAGGAAAATTTTGCGCATCGGCTGGGACCAAAGTCGAGCTCATTAGGGGGGATCAGGAGGATCGGTGCCTCGGCCAGCGTGAAAGGGTCGAGCTCTCCACTGCTCCCGCTCGACTATGTATAGCCGATGCAGTTTCTCTCTCTCTCTCTCTCTCTCTTTCTCCGTCGTTCAGCTGGCCGGGCACATCTCCTCGTCTCTATCGAGGCTCGGTCGATATGTGCGTCCTTTTCTCCGGCGCTCTCGCTCTGCCTGCTGCATTCAGCCGAAGCCCTTCTGTATACCTATGTAGCTCGCTCTCTCGAGCGTGTATACGCGGTGCTCTTCCCTCTCTCTCTCTCTCCGTGTATATCGAGGCTGCTGGTTTCTCTCGCTCTCGCTCCCCCCGTCCCCCCGCGCGCGCCGGCCCCCAAGGAAACGCGGGATCGCTTCGAATTCAAACTACCGAACACGAGGTTACCACGCGTCAAATCTGACGTGCCACGATGCCGGTACGCACATGCGGCGAGCGCGCGAAAAACTTTTCGGCGCTCTCGCGGGGGCTTTTCGTGGCCCCCTAGGGGTCCAAGCAATTGCGATGGGCAACTTTCGCGTGGGATCCGAGTCAGTGGGTTATTCCGAGTCGCGTATGCTCTTCAGCCGTGGAATATTCCGCGCGAGCGGGAGATGCATCAGAGGAGACAAGAGAAAAAAAAATAACAAATGGACTCTCAATCGCAAACTCACCTGTCCAACGTCGCACCACATTATTATTCCGCTGGCCCCGACGACGACATCATCTTGGAGTTGTCCGGGAGGGCATGCACGATGTTGTTGTTGTTGTTGTCGTTGGTCTGTTGTGCTCTCTCTATCGAGTCCCGACTCTGTCCAGTCCGACAGCTCTTCTACCGATACAGGGGAAGCACAATAATCTGCGATCGATCGATTGCCGCTGCGTGTGCGTGTGTGCGCGTGTGCGCGTGTGCGCGTGTGCGCGTGTGCGCGTGTGTGCGTGTGCGCGTGGTCGACAAAGACACACGAGCTCTGCACAAAACTGTCACTCGGCAGGGTGGATGATCAACCGAACGGAAGCGAACCAAGGAGAGAAAAAACAAGGGGTTTTTCGGGCAACTCCGAATAGCGGGCGGAGGGTCAGTAGTAAGAGCGGGCTAAGCAGTGGTTATACCGCGCGAGCCGGCCTTTCTTTTCCTCCTGGGCTTCCCTCGCTGAGCCAACATGAAGAACGTGTCGGCTCGGGGGTTCAGCGATTGTCCCGTCGTGTAAACACGAGAGCAGTCAGCGGAAGAGCGAGTCTCCGTTCACGTGCTCCTGCTGCTCGTCGGCAGTGGCGCTTCGGAGTCGGCTGCTCATGTCTCATCGGAAAAATTGCGGAAAAATAGAATAGAAGATTCGATACGGGAGGAGAGAATCTCGAAAAGAGCTATAGCTAGTAGTGTGGAATAGAGTAATAATGCAGAGAGAGTGGTAGAGAGAAAAGGCTGCTCGAGGACTCGTGCGTCCGTCGCTGGCTGGCTGCTGCTGCCGTGCGGAGCGTTATACTGAGAGAGCTGCGCGCGCGACTCTGACAACAGCGGAGCGAAGCTCTCTCTCTCTCTCTCTCTCTCTCTCGCTCTCTCTCTCTCTCGCTCGCTCGGCTCTCTTCGACCGCGCTCGGCCCACACCTGCACGCGCTCTACCCATACACTCGCGCGAGCTTCGCCTGCGTGTGCAGCAGCGCCGGAGAGCCGCGAGGGAACCCAGAGCCGGCTGCGCAGGAACGAGAACCCCCGACTCGGCGCTCGATACTCTGCGCCGCTGCTGCTGCTGCTGTATTATGTGCCGAGCGCGAGAGGATGGAATTTTCGTCGTTTTTTTTTCACCAACGCTTGGAGGACGTTGGAACGATTTTTCGGAGCTTTGTTTTCCCTCACCTCGGCGCCGGGGGATTTGCAAGCGCAGGCGTCAAAATAATAAGGGTTAGAGTATCCGATGACCCCCGGCGCTCGCCGAGATTTATGGCTGTTTACGGAAAGCAAAGTCACTCGGCGACTCTTTCTATGAATGAAACTGACCTGTAAACACGGGCTTGAGGATACGCGCCGGCGCTCGGCATACAGTTCTGCGAATTTCGACGATCGAATTTTTGAGCGCGCGAAAAAGCATTTCGGCGATTAATGAGCGACTTTGTCGGTGCGTTTATTGATTCCGATTGCGCGGCGCCGAGCGCGATTAGCTTTTACGAGAGTTTGAGTGGCACGCTCCGGGTTTTACGGCTCTCGCCGATATTATGTAGATGTTTCCTTTTCAGCGCCGGCGCGTATAAAATCCATAAAAACAAAAATCACTCACCGCCGCGCCGTAAGCGCGCGTAATAAGCGAAGTAAAGGCAGCTCCCTTTTCATAGGTGTTTACAGCGTCAATAAATACTCGGCGTGTTTTTATCGCTGAGGCCGGCAAACAAAAAGAGAGGGACCCGGCAGCGGCGCCTCCGTGACGAAAAGCCGAGCAATTGGCGAAACCTCGAGGGTGCAGAATGCCGCCATAGAGGAGCGCTTTCTGAATGAACGCAGCAAGCCGAGTGAGCCCGTACATCATTCCTCGAGGGTCGTAAAGTCTTAATGACGGTGTCGGTGTGTCGCACTTGCGTGTGCACGGCGTAAGCGGGGCGTTAAAGAGCCGACTGGTGCGCGGCCAAGATTTTCCGCATTTTCACAGCTGGAGGCCGGCGGCGGCACGCGCCCTCTTTTCTCTCGGAAGGGAAGGAGGCGGAGGTACACAATATATCGTTTATGCTCATGATGAGGACTGGACGACGACCGGTACACGGAGCAGTGCGTTTGCGGCCGGTTAATGAGCTGCGGTTGCCGAGCTCTTCGCAGGTGCAGTGAAGGTGACAGGTTTATTTCGAGTCCTGCCCCCTCCGTCCATTGTGACTAATTGCCGCGCACCGAGCGATTCTCCAGTCGACGAAAGCAAGAGCCCGTATAAGCGTTGGCGAATCATCAAAGCGACGGATTTGCAAAGCAAACGAGCTGCCCATTGATCGATCGGGAATCGCACGTGACCGCGTAGTAGAGTAGGCGCGAAAAAAGTTCTTGTTTTTGTTTCGCGCTCGGCCATATAGCCGTGTGTGCACACACGTGTTCGCGCCCGTTATGATTGTGTGTTTACACGGCGCGCTTTCATTGACGCGACGACAGCGTAATCAAAGCGGCGGCGCACTATATCGCGGAATTTACATAACACGGAGCGAGATCGCGGAGAAGAGAGCTAAGCTGCGCGACCAAAAGAAAAAGCGGCCACTTGAAGCGATTAAAGCGCCGGCGGCGAGTTAATTGCGAGCTTTGTAAACTTGGCGCTTGCATAACGAGCCGCGACACACGATGATCCCCGGCTACGAGCAACGCTCTAGTCCAAGGCCGCACCAAGACGGAAAATTCGCGGCAGTGACCGCCGGCTGCAATCCATACCTGTGTAGCTCCGCTCGCGTATATAGCTGTGAATTGTGGAAGCCGGCAGTGGCGCTCGGGTTTCCCGATGCGGAGGCCGCGCGATCAAGCCGATCCGCCGTGATGGCTTCTTTTCAGCCGGGAAACGCGTACACGCACACACGTGCGTCGCTCGCTGTAACCTGAATGGGATCAGCTGATTCGGAGATTGATCGCCGCGTTTGTTTTGATTTTCTATGCGTGCCTCTGCTTCTATGGGACGCGCGGTTAGCTTGATTCCTCGGCTTTTTTCAGCGATTCGTACAGGCGCGAAAATTCGGCAATAACCGTTGGCTCTCGTTAATAATCGTGTTGCGAAACTTGTCTGCACCGCGCGAAGTGACACGGCGCGCATAATCCGAATAATTGCCCGCCGCTGATCAAACTCGCGACACGCATCCCTTTAAACCCGAACAGAGCAGCAACAAGCAAAAACACGTGCGTCTTCCGGCGTCGCGTCGCGAGAAAGCACAGCTGATATACACAGCACGGCACGGCTTAAGCGAGAACGATGGAAAGTTGGCGTGTGCTGCGCGGGAAGGGATTTATGCTCGAAGAGAGAGAGAGAGAGAGAGAGAGAGAGAGAGAGAGAGAGCGGGGCTGCCACTCGATCAGCTATACACCGGTTCGCGGGAATACGTTATACCGCGCATCGGGGAAGCGCGCGACCGATTCCAAGTTTAGCGTGCGGGTATATAGCTATAGCATGCACAACACGGAGCCGGCCGCAAGATGGAAAGTGGGGTTGAAAGCACGTGGCTTTCTTGGAGAGCACGTGGCCGTGCGGCTACTTGCGCGCAAAGGGATGCAGAATACGCGACCCTCCTCCTATCTCTACTCTTTCTCTCCTCTTTTCGCCTCTGAATTTCGCGGGCTTTGTCCAGACTTTGTCCGATTCAGTCGCGAGCTGCCTCATTTTCCCGCTCTTTATCTCTCTCCCCCTCTCTATTTTTCTCGCTTTCGCGGAGCGCGTCAAATGCACTACGTAGCAATTACACGGCGTATTACCGGCCACCGCGCGCTGCTCCGCGTCCTATTTGCCGCTCTTTCGACCTATTCCCGCGCGAGCGCTTCTTTCGCCGAATGAAACCGGCTGGAATTTTTGAAAAATACACGCCGCAGAGGCGGGGACATCTAATTTGCAGGTACTGGGAGTTTTGTTTGTCCGTGCAGTGTCCAAAGTACGCGATCGGACCAATCTGCAGCTCGATTCGCGCGATATTGATTGTCCTAACGTTTCGTTGGCGTGTGCGTCCGCTCTCTGCGATAAACTGCAAAATCGAGATAAATTGTTTCGTCAGAGAAGTCGCAACGTAACCGTATACGTGTACGCTCGACTCGATACACGTCGATATTGTCCGCGCATTATTAATAAAAAGCGACCAATATCGTCAAAAAACGATGATCAATGAAATTTATCTCCCCTGGAGTTCGCCGTCGCGCTTCGTAAAATTCGGCGCGAAATTTTTCATTCAAAATCAACCGCGAGTTTTTTTATCGCGAGTTGAAACACTGTGTGCATGAACCTGTAGTCAGGCGGTTTCAGCAGACCTACATTGACGTGACTCAGCGCGCGCGCGCGCGCGAGAGAGAGCGCTTTCGAGGACGCTGAAATTCATCGAAATCTTTTGTTGAAAACGCGTTTCGGAATTGGCGGACTTTCGCTTTTTGAAAAGCCTGAGTTAGAAGCGCTCGCCGACGACTTTGTTTTTATCGATGACCGGAACGAGGTTGAAAGCGCGCGTTGAATCACGCTTCCAAAGGTCGGGAAAAATCGAGGGATATCAATCGGCGGAGATCGTCATCGATCATCCCCCGAAAACCGGCGTCCAGCGTAAAAACTTCAAACGGCCTCGAATCGAGCTGAAAAAATATCTCTCCCAATCAATCCGCGCTCCCGGACCGCGGGCAATGCCTCACGGCCTGTCCGCAAAAATCATCGTCTCCGTCCGCAGCAGGGAGAGAAAAATCCCCATAAACTGTTCAGCCGGCGCGCCGCAATAATAAATAAAATCCAGCCGTTAAACTATTCAAAAATAAATGGGCAGAGCCTCGCGGCAGCGGCAACGTATAGTTGGCTCGTGCGGAGAGCCGCGCACCGCTCGACTCTCTCGCCGGGCTGCGGAGCCACAGGCTCGACAGCCTGCGCCAACGCCGGGGCCACAGCTCGCGCAGCCTAAGCTCCCGGCCGAGCGCGCCAACGATTTTTGCCGCGCCAGCGCGGAAAACTACCGACGTCGCTTCGCCTCGCTAAACAAACTTTACTGCCAATATTTTTTTCCCCGACGTCTTCGGCTTTTCTCAGCTTTTCCGGGACCAGCGCTGCTTTGGGGTTAGGTTGCGCGCCGAGGGAGACGGCCATACACGGCACGCGTGTACGCGCGGCGCCGAGAGGCAGATGCGTATTGTGGCTATACGTATGCAAACTCGCGAGAGAGAGAGAGAGAGCAGGAGGCCTTCGCGCGAGCGGCGACGGGCGAAAAACACGAGAGAGCGCGCGCGCGCAGTCAAAAATAGCGGCGAATATACGAGCGCGACTCTCGGTCTGCGTGAGCGTCGTACGACTGTATAGCTAAGCCGCGCGGGCCGACGTAAACAGAAAAAAAACAGCGATCGTATATGTTTTTCAAAATTGAGCGTCGTTGGCTGCTAAAATTGTTCGAGGATGCGCGAGCATGACTGGCGCTGGAGCGCGGAAAAAGCGCAGATCGCAGCGAGCTAAAAACGTCGCGCAAGAAGCGATGAATTTTGCAGGCAGCAGCTCCTCGCGATATTTTGAACTCGTTGCGAGAGACGTTGGAGTTTCTCGCGAGCGGCAGCTGCTCGGTCGGCGCGTCAGAGCTCTGCAGCGGCGGCAAGAAAGCGGGCGCAGCCGCATCCAGTCCTCGATCGAGCGGCTCTCGAGCGAGTGAGACGGAGGAGCGCAGCGAGAGCGTGAGAAAGAGCGAGAGAGGAGGAAGCCAGCAGCGTCGGGCTTCCACTACCAGCAGTCCGGCTCTAAATATGTGCCGCGTGGAAAGGAAGAGAGAGAGAGAGAGAGGCAGAAGACGATCAAAAAGACAGAGGATGCCGGGGCGAGGGAGAGAGAAAGAGGGAATAAAGGAGCGGGCGGGAGGAGGAGGCAAAAAATAGCGAGGGGCGAGGGCGGGAGAAGGAATGAGGCGCAGAAAGAGTTGGCAGTGTGCTGTGCTCGCGCGCACGTACACGCGTACACAGGCGCGCGCGAGGCAACTGCTGTATACGAGGCTCCGAGCGGCGTAGCGCTGCTGCTTATTGCGCGCACGACTCTTTGCGCAAACAATTCTCTCTCTCCCTCTCTCTCTCTCTCTCCGCCGTCTATATGTATGCCAGATTATTATACACGCCAACTTGGATTTTCCTTGTCCCTTTTTTCTAATTTGGACTTTGCTCTCTCGATTTCGCGAAAAAACAAAGGAGCGATTACCCGACCACGCGCAGATACGATCGATTATCCGCGCCGATAACGGGGAGGAAACAAATTTTCTGCGCTAAAGAGGCGCGATACCCCTCGGCTAATACCACGACGACGACAAGTGCATAATGCCGCGCAGGAGAAACGGGAGATAAGGTGTCGACGGCCGATCGGGATTACCGATTAGACGGCTAAAAAGCAGCCCGCGCGTCGATAGCCCGTATAGGTGTGGATACACGCTCACAGTCCCGAGACTGCAGTCGTGCACCTTGCGGTCGGGAGAGCCGGGGAGACACGCAAACACGAGGCGGCACTCGGCAGACAGACGGGCGCGTGGGAGGCATACGCGCTGTCAAAGTGTCAGGGACCTTGGCATTGAAACGCGTCTCTCCTCGCTCCGCGTGAGAAAACGGCCGAAAGACATGCAGATTAGAGAATGCAGAATTCGATAACAGCAGAATTCGGCAGCAGAGCGGCTTCCGGCGATTTGTCGTCTGGCTCTTTGGTCCGGCGGCGGTTATCCCGTCGAGCAGATCGGGATCCATCTCGTTACCCCGGCTCGCCGATAAGAGCGTTCTGTATCAATAGTTGTACAGCCGCGCATATCTATAGCCGGGGATGGGGGACATTTGAAATTCGAGAGGAGCGATTTTCTCGGATTTATGCAATTTATGCGATTTATGCATTGCTTGCTGATTGCGGCCACGAGTGCCTCTTTACCGAGTCTTTTGAATCCACTTGTGGCAATTCGCAGTTAGAGGCGTTTCCTGGGGGCCGAGTCGTGATCTTCCAGCCGCGCGTGCCGCCCGTCACTCTGTCAATCCGGAGCTGTCTGATCGAGGCTCCTTTTTTATCTTCTCTATCTCGCCTACAGAGCTTCCGCGTCGACTCTCGATTCGTACACGCAGACAAAGCGCAGACGAGATGGTATTTCAGTAATCCGTTATCGCCGCGGCAGCTAATAAAATCAATATTGGCCAAAGGGAATTCCGGCGATAAATCTAGCGTCAATTGCTCGATTAATTAGCCGCGAGGAAATAAATGCCTCGATAAGCAGGCCGGCTTTTCGCGCTTGCTTCTTCGTCGCCGAACTTGAACGACGACGCGCGGCAGAGAGAAGCGAGCGCATATTCCGAGAGGCTCTTATCTTGTTGAGTCTTGCCGGAGATAAGGCGCGCTTATCGCTCGGCGCGCTGATAAAGACGTTCCAAAGTTGGAAGTCGCGTCACTGCGAAAAAGCGATAGAGAGAACGCGGGCCGCTCGAACAAAGCCGATTTCGCGAGATTCGATCTGTTTTTTTTCTCGGACTTGCACCGTTTCCAGAGTCATCGCTCACGCACTGCTCGCGTCCAGATCAACAAGTGCCCTTTCTCGCTGCGGCCCGGAACGACATAAATATCCTCCCCGTTGAAACACAGCGGCGGCAGCTCCTCAATTAATTCGCAGGGGGTCGTGCCGCGAGCCGGCAGCGGAGAGGGAGAAGAAAGCAAAGGACTTTCCGCAAATTGGAGCGAAGAAGCGGAGCGTATATACGGGGCGGCGTGGTGGGGGGATAAGCCGAGGGCGGCCATCTCTTTAACCCTGACCCGGTCATAAAGCCCGGCGCGAAAAAGACTTTTCCCTTTACGCACGGCCGAGTTGACCGAACTCTCTCTCTCTCTCTCTCTCGCTCTTCAGCTCCATGAATGAAAGCCCCCCGCAACGTCGCGCTATTTACGGCCGCGCGCGCAGTTTTATATCGGCGGCGCCCCGGCGCCTCTCGTTAAAGCCCCTGCGCGGAACTGCGCCACTTAGCCTCCGCAGCCTCCGCTGCAGGCAGATTTTATTGCCGCGCCGGCCGCGATCGGGTCCACGTCTATTTCACTCAATGGGCCATTCGTCGATTCGGATTTTTACGGCCCGCTCCCACTTTCGCGTCATGCAGACTCGAGCGCCGGGCCAAGTGGCCTAATCAAGTGGATAAACACGCGAGAGGCGCTCCAGCCATCCATTTCCCCGGCGGCCGAGACTTCCGAAGGATCCGAGGGGATGATCGCCGTCTCCGCAGACTTGATCCCTCCTTCGCGCAGCTCTCTTTCCTCGGGCGCTGCTTTGCACATGCAAGGCTCGGGCCGAAGACGCTCCGATCCACTCTCGGCTCCGAAACGCCCCATCGATCCGGAAATCGCCGAGAAAAAGGCGCGATAACGCGCCGAGCGTCCCTCCCGAGTCGCGTGCGGCGCATTGAACACTGCAGCAGCCGCAGCGCAGGACGGAACTAGTTTCGCGCGCGCGCGGCGCGATGAATTATGCATCACGAATTTACGTCGCGCGCCGCGCGGGACATCGAAATATGAATGAGCCGGCGCCGCGCGCGCTGTACTAGAGAAGGGACGGGAGCACGTGCGGCCGACCAATGAGAGGCTGCCGGCGACGCTCTCGTTTTTTATTCCTCCTCGCGCGCGTATGTGTACGCGCGGAATGCCAGATATTTGGAGAGATTTATAATGCATGGACGGAGCCGGGAGAGACGAAAGGGAGCAACAGATGCGTGCGCGCCACGCGGAAAAATGAATGAGCCGATGGAGTGAGCAGTGAGTGACTCTGCGCCGCGGAGAGGGAGATTTTTGTCAGCTTGCCAGCGGCTTTCTTCTCCTTCCGCGCGCGGACAGCGGGTTTGACGGATGGCGTGTTTGTTTTGCCGTAACGACCGTGTCGCGCATTATTAGAGCCCGACGGCGCGTTCTGTTGTTGAGGCAGGTCGTCACTCCGCGAGAGGCGTTGCGCCATCCGAGATTAGTTTTACGACGAGTCTGCCGGATGACTGCGCGCTCGGCTACGGCCCCCCTCCCCCTCTCTCTGCTCCGTCGGGGGGATCATTGTTCGAGTGCGCTCTGCAGACGTGACGCCTCGGCAAACTCGCTCATTACGCATCGTTGACATTGAGTGCGTGTCGCTGTAATTCATCGATTGTTCGCGGAGGCTCCTTTATCGCCGTGATTCTCGGTGAGCTCCAAAAATAGCGCGAGACCAGCTGATCCGACAATCCGCCCAAATCCGCGGCGTTTCGCCGTCTGTTGACTCGCACTACTGGCCAGCTCAAGGCTGCCCGCTCGGTCGCATTCCGCACGTTACTTTTCTCCTCCTCTTCCTCCTCCTGCTTCTCCCGGCCGGCTCTCGAGCCGGCGATGCAGTGCAGCGGCGTGCCTGTATTATACATACATAACTCCGCGCCGCAGCGGAGAGCTGAATTCCACGGCAGCTACTCTCATCAGCGGCTGTGCTCTATCTCCTCTACTTGTTGAATCCGGACGACGACGCGAGACAACATACGCTCTTCCCCTCCTCTTTGCTCCGCGCTTTACGACTGACATTCTGCAGTGGTGGATGACTATCCTCTCGCGGCCCGTAAAAACGCTCTAACGGCGCCGCGCGAACCCCGGCGTACGTAATTAGCGAGATGCAAAAACCGTAGGCACGTGCTTCTGCACGCACGTATACAGGTTTTTAGTTTGCCGAAACTCAATTATTCCATCCATACCACTCGGTACAGGTTGGATCTTGGCAGCACGCAGGACGGTATTTATTCTCCAGCCAATTATTCTCGAGATTCTCGCGCTATTCGTCTTCCGAGTTTCGCAGGCCGTTGCGCGCCGGATTCAATGGCGGCGCCAGCAGGTGGGCCACGTGATAGATGGCTCACACGCCGCAGAAAGGGAACAAAAAGCGAAGACCGGGAGCTGCTGATCTCTCTCTCTCTCTCTCTCTCTCTCTCTCTCTCTCTCACTCTCTCGCTCTGTGGGTCAAGATCGGCCGAGTGCGTAAATATCAACTTCCACTTCCGCCAGCGCGCTGCCGGGCTTTAAACGGCGGGCGTTTGCCGGCTTCTCCCACTTTCCAAGCCAAGTGTCGAGGGGAAAAGTTTTTTTACGACGTTCGGTAAGAGAAGCGCACTTTCACAAAAGGAAGCCGATAATCGAGCCGCGGCTTTGCATAAGCGGCCTTCGGCCTCCGAGGCAAAAAAGCCCGTCCCGTCAAGGATGCTGGTCAAGTCTCTAGTCGAGAGAGCCGGGCGACCGAGTCAGCCAAGGACAAGCGAGTATGATCCGACGGCCGAGAGTCGAACATCTCTTACGCGTCTCATTTTTCCTCTCGCCGCGCGAAAGGACGAAGCCATTTCATTTGAGGAATCCCCGTGGACGTCGCTCTTATCGCCGGCTGGTCGCAGAATAAACTCGCGGGGGAAATCCATCAAGCGAGATCGACAGGAGGCGATAGCTCGCTCGCGATGTGGATGCAGGTATCGCGAGCAGTCGATCGTGTACCTGCAGAGAGCCGCTCAGTAGAATGATCCCGTCAGTGGTCGGCCGGTCGCGTGCGGCGTTCCAACCCCCCGAGCTAGCCCTCCTCGATGCACCGGATATACGGCTCCTGGAGCCAGATGAGAAGCAACTGTCCGAGTCTTGAGAATTCAATTGGAACTGCAATAACAATTGCGTCAAACTCCATTTGTCGAGCGCTCTGGGCGAGATAGCTCTATCATGAGACATTAGAAATCCCTTCATCCTCTTGATCCCAGCGACTTTACACTTATATCGCGACAACGCTTCTTGTGCAGACCCTTTCGAGCTGATTTTCTTCTGTTTGAAATCCCTCTTTCGATGCCATTATTTAAATTTGACTGGTGTAAAACGAGTATTGAACGGAGAAGATTACATGCTATACACTAGCGTAAAATATTGAAGCAAACACGGTTATTTTAGAAAAGTGCTCAACTTGTCCGCATATCTTGTGCTTTGCGAAAAGTACACAAGCGACCGCAAATATTTAACTCCAAACGCGCATTAGAGGTGAATATTTCATCCAGCCACGCATGCAAACTCTCATCAAAGCCATGAAGATGGAAAAAAGGTAGAAAAAAGCCGGGTCATAATGACCCTTTTAAAAGTTCGATCAAATCGGTCGGACGAGCAGCGGCAGCGGAACACAGCTGCACGAGGCCGACGACTGCACTGCGGGACTGCGACATGCACACACTCACAGCTGTGCCGCTGTTGGCCTTCGCTGTAGGCCGACAGTCCTATAGCTCTCCGCGGCTAGCGACATATAGCCAGCTCGCGTCCTGGATCGTGAACTAAATTTCGAAAAAATTATCCGCAGTTTGACGCTATTGTCTTTGCGCAACATTCCTTTCTGTTGCGCAAACTGCGAACATGACCCTAAAGCTCATCATAAGAGCGGCTCTCGAGAAGAAGAAAAAAAACGAGGGCAGCGAGAGGGACAGCGGCATCCACGTGGTCGCGACCGGTCTTCCGTCAACAATGTCGCGCCCGCGGCAACTCGTCTCGCAGAAACGCGGAGCTTGCACGAAAGCTCGACCGCCAGGAGAAGGACGGAGCCAAGCGAGAAGAGAGAGAGAGAGAGAGAGCCATACGCATACATCATCCGAGCGCGCAAAACAGAGAGAGGCGCGGGCTGGGGTGGGGGCGAAAGTGGAAGGAGAAAAGTTTAGCCGGGGAGCTTGCGCAGAGCTTTCGAGCGTTTTTCGCCGGTTCTCTCTTTCTCTCTCTCTCCCTCGGACATACGTCAGCCACGTGTGCGAGCTCTGCGCCACTATCCTCCGACGCTCCGCCATTGGTCCAGCCCATCAGCCAATGCGGGAGTCGCGAAGCTGCGGGAGTAGTGGAAAGCTCGAGGGGTGGAAAGCGCTGCTCTCGGGACTTTTCGCGCCCTCTCTCTCTCTCTCTCTCTCCAGCTCGCTTTTATCTGGCTTCAGCTATCCTCGGGGGAGTACAGCGCGCAGGGGCGCGGTGGAGAGGCAAAAACGAGGAGAGCGGACTGGATTTTTTTGAAAAGCTCCCTCATGCGCGCGCAAGCTCTCTTCCCCTCCTCCCCATCTCTCGCTTCTCTGCCAACGGCGGCTTTTTGCGCGCTCGGGAAACTTTTTCGGAAAATAGAGAATTTCGACAATTGGACGGGCGCTGTGCTATGAATTATTTCTCGCAGTCGAGTTCTACGCTCGATGTGTATGGCTTTGCTGCCGCCGCCGCCGCAGCTGCTGATTAGTGAGAAAGGCTGCGCCGGCGAACGCATATGCTCTTATGGTGAATAATCAGGATTGTTTAGTTGCGAAGGCGGTAATGAGTTTGGCGGTTTCTTTCTTTCTGACGAAGGCTTTATTCGAGTTTTCGTCTGAGCGGGGGTATTGGAACATCTGATACATTAGAAATGTCCCTTCGATTTTGCCATCGAATAATTTTAGAACCGAGCGAGGCGACGGAAATCAAGTACTCGATTTCTCGATAACCGCGCGTATTTATACACTCTTCGTTCGCAACAAAAGAACACCGGTGTATTCTTAGTTGACACCGTATGGGAGTAGCTCTATACAGCGCAAATATAGCTGCGCTATTCCTCGATCGATGACTCATCCCGGCGGCGTGTGAAAAAGCGAAAAACACATGGTCACCTCCCGACATCAGCATAAAAGCGCACGTCATACATTTCGCAACGAGCCAGCGCAGCGCAACAATGATCTCACACTCGCGAGGAAGATAACCGGATAACGAGGTGAGAATTTTCCGAGTAAGCAAACGATTTAAAGGACGAAAATTGAAAAGAGCAATAATCCCAAAACGATGAGCCGACGTAGGAGAGGTTCGCCGCGCGCGTCTGGTCGTCCCTCGGGACGCAGCAGTTGCGGAACAAAGGACGAAAGGACGAGGGGCGCGCGCTTTCAAAGCCAGAAGAGGAACGACGCGGTATTGCTCGCAGACGCTTTCCGCTAGGGAGTGAGAGAGCTGAGGGAACGAGCCAGGCGGTTATGGATTGTAGATCGTTTCGATGATTCCCCGTTCTCACTCGCGTTGCATCGAGCGGTTTGTAATCTCCAAATAATTCGAAAAAAGGGAAGAAACCAAGCCCCGGGACGAATAACAAGAACGGGCCACATCGTCGTCAAAATTTCATCCCCCCACTCGGAGGGAAAAGCTCGCGAAAAAGCTCCCGCGGCTCCGTAATATAATAATCCAATGGCTTTCGCAGAAGTGCTGTCGTTGCCGAAGTCAGCCGTGCTCTCATTCATTTCCCCCCGACCCTCCTCCCTTCCTCTCTCCCCTTCGTGTGCCTCGATAATCCTTTTCTTTCTCTTGCTCTCGTCGCATCCGCGCAGAGGCGCACAAGTTCGCAGTTTTTACCTGTGCAGGCGCGCGTCTCTCGTTTTCTGCTATCTCTCTCTCTCTCTCTCTCTCTCTCTCTCTCTCTCTCTCCCGCTTCACGTTGAAATTCTCCTTCTCTGTCTGTGGGCGAGCGTTTTGTTCTCTCGCGAATTTCCACCGGCCGCCGCGACGGGGAACTCGGGTCTCTAAATTGGCTAACGGTTGCTCGCGCGAAAAGTGAAATGAGAGCGCGCTGGGCTTCGACAAGAGATGATTTTTTCAAAGCTGATAACTTTCTCTATGTGCCGAGGTGAGTATCACCACTATCCGCTAATGCAGATCCGCAGACGTCGCGCTTACGTTCCGTCAAAAGTCGCGCAGGCTCGCCACAGGTACATATGGATATCGTTTTAAAAGAGTAACATTAATTAGGTTCGAGCGTCCGAAGTAGAATGGCCCGTGCCACATTAGGAGCCGGGATTTCTGAGCAGTGCGCAATGTCAACAGCCGCTTTTTATAAAACGCTTAATTCAGTTTTCCCGAAAGTCAGCTAATTAAAAACCAGAGAAGAGTTAGAAACGGGTTCCGAGAATGATCGGAAAAGGGGCATTTCGTCGAGCACGTTAGAAAGAACGCGGCCATACAGCCGGCCGTACACACGAGGCACACTGGCAAAGCGGGGACGGGGGAGGTCGCGGCGGAAGCGCAGCGACGAGGAGAGGTAAAATGATGCAAAAATAACAAATTGAAATTCGCGGTCGAGAGGTTGGGGTAACGTTCTCTCTCGCGCTCGCGCATTTATACGCGGGGGGTAGGGGGTAAGCGAAGTTGCGCTAGCTCGAGTTCGGCGAATCTGCAGAGGGGTGTGGACCAGGTGAGGGGCTGCGCGCGGGGCATCGAATCGGGGGAGGAGGACGGGGTGGCCTGGGGTGGGCTGAGGCCGGTGGAGAGGGACTCGCTCGCCTCTATGGATCTCTCTTTCTATAGCTGTGTGTGCAGGCTACGTGTTTTGCGAGAATGAGAGACGATGGGCAATGCTCGCGCGAGCGCGCGCGCTATGTGGAAATTTACTTTGCGCGCGCGCGCGCGCGCAAGGAGGCAACAAATGATGGGGACAAGGCACGAGGCTTCTTTCCTTCGAGCTGAAGGCATTTTTATGCGTGCTCGTTGTTTTATAGAAAATTAACAGGATCCCTCGACCATCTCCGAACAGAAATATCAAATAATTCATCGACTCTGCCGAGGTAAACGAATTCATCAGCGAGCGTTTAGGCATTCATGTTCCCGCTATTTTAATTGTTTTCGCATTCGGCATTGACCACACGATCGGGTATCGCGAGCAGAATTATATTTACAAAATTGTCGTCCCGCTCTACGCGTTGCAACGTCAGTTCGACTAATGAATGCGACGTGCATCGCTTATTTTACAATCATCAGCGCGATTCATGCCGCGCGCAAATGCATTGCTGAATGGGACGCGTTTCGCAGTCGATATAATTATATCGAATAAGCAAAGCAGGCTAGAAACAATCCTCTGTAAAGTCACTATGATGAATATTTTAACGTAATCTGACGAATATTTTCCGAAATGAAAGCCCAGCTCGCGCGAATAGTGAAAATCGCCTAACCCAATTACCGGGTTATTCGCCGGAACCTCGTAACCGCGAGCGTTACTTTCTGTTACACCAGTAATAGAATAATAAATTGCGTTAATATGTCACAGCTTATCGATTTGCTTATTACGTGGTAAACGCGTCACGGCTATTATCGCGGCGAACGTCGCTTATATACTCATTCATCGTTTGCCTATGGTGGACCATCGGATGCTCGCGAATAATTTTATCGTTAAATTAAACGTTTGAATGCGGGAGTTTGCCGCCTGCTCGGTTTTTCGGGCTTTTTTTAGCAAAATTGCGCAAGGCCCTTCCTTTCCAAAAGGGAGATTTGCACTTGAGTTAAAAACTCAGCAGGTCTTTGTCCCGGGAGAGGAGCGGCAGGAAACAAAAATAAGCCGCGTATTCATTGATAACGAAAATATACAAGTTTGAAATTTCAAAGAGGGCCTTTGCTCTCCAGAGGGACACGAGCCGGCAGCTTCCCTTTTTGCTTTGACAGCACTTGCTCGCCTTGTCCCCACCAGCCCCTCCCCTGCTCTCCTCCGCTCGTCGTCCTCGAGCAGCCGCAGCGCCATTACCACCTCTCGCGGGCCATATCATTATATATCGCGCGGCTCCTCTCCTCCCGTCCCGTAAAATTATAATCTGTCATACTCATCAGTACAGCCTCGCACCCTTTCGCGCTTTCCTCCGTCTCTCTTTCGCTCGTTAGCGCTCGCGAGCGAGGCCCTTTCTCCCCTCGCGCGAGCGGCAGCCCAGGTGCGGAGGAGGGGCTGCGGCGCAGCGGCCAGATAGAGAGAGAGAGAGAGAGAGAGAGAGAGAGAGAGAGCCGGGAGGGCAAGGTGCCTTCATTTATATTATAATCCGCCGTCTCCTTCCAGCCCCGTTCCCTCTCGCTCGTTCTTATGCATCGAATTCGAGCGCCGCTGCGTGCGCCCGGCAGTTGGCTCATTTTTGCCGCGACGAGACAAGCGCGGAACGATTTTTACAAGCGTTCGATTTCTCTAATCTCATTAGTTCGCTGCTCCCGACGTCATTTTCCAGCTTCCCTCCGTTTTTCTCGGGCTTTTGCCCCCATTTTGATGTTTTGGCTTTGACGTTTGATGCAAGAGCGGCTCGAGTAATGCCTGCAATTGCTTTCTAATCTTGCTTTTCCATATCTCCTCCGCTTTTTCCGGGGGGAAATCGAATTAGACATCGGGCAGCTAGATTTAAGTTTACGAGAAAATTCTCGTTCGAACGAATCGAAGTTCACGCAAAGTTTACGAGTATGCGGAAATATCGGGGTTTATCGGTAGATTACGTATAAGTCGAAACTGGTTCAGTGTATCGCACGCAAATCAGCAGAAACATTTTCACGCGACGATTCGATTAGCCTGCTGTTAGACAACTAGTCCGCGCGGTTCGTAATTTGGGAAAGGCTAGACCGTATAGAGATGAAATATTTTTTGCGTTTATGCCTATTTTTTATCTGGGACTGATCAAGATCACGGTTCCGCTCTATCGCGGCGGTTTGCGGGGTGGAAAGCAAGTCTTCGCGCGTCGGAAAGTCAGCGCACAGCCGACAAGGTCAACCATCCGGCGGCGATCTGCCGTCCCTCCGCAGCCATCGAGAGAGCGCGCGTTATTACTCACCGAGCTGCGCCTCAGCCCGCGGTAATAATCGAAACACAGCGCGCAGCCTCAGTGCGGGAGTCGCAATGTCCGCTATGATTTCGCGGACGGCGCACTGCATCATGCGCACAAACTCCGCACACGCACACAATGAACGGCCTTTGTACCGGCGAAACAAGCTACACGGCTGCAAATATGCCAGGGGGAGGCGGCCCCCGCTGGAATAGATCCATTATGCTCGTGACCGACGCACAGCGGATCGCGGCGTACACCGTGCCGAAAACAACTAGAGCGCGTGTACGGATCGTTATCGAGGAAAAAATGATTGAATCGAACGACAACGATTTTTCGCGTTACTCCGGGGCAGACTCCGAACGTCGACGGTGTGGCGGTGGAAGGTAAACAGGCGCGCAATATCACGTAACGATGTTATAACTGCATGCGCTAACGAAGCTCGCGGATTTGAGTAATGCGAGAGGCAGAATAACCGTCAGCGCGCTGTCTGAAGTCGGGGCACATAATGAGCCGCGACAGCGAACGCTTTCGTAACGCGCCGAATAAATTAGCACTCGGCAAAAATGTCATAAATAACGAACGGCTTCGCCACGCTAATAGACGTCGGCGGCCCTTTGCCCAAGATCTCCACCTGCAGCGGCTCTTATCTCGGCGCGAGCGATCATTACGCAAGCGCCTTTCTCACGCACTACTCGCGCGCGCTCGCGCGGCTCCTCTTATCTCGAAGAAAGTCCGCGATACGTGCGCGCGAGCGCCGAGGGGGTCGCGCATGTGTATGCGCGAATACAGAAGGTGTGTGTTTACGATGTGGCGGGTTTATTGAAATTTACGACTGTCATAATTGGGAGCTCATTATGTCGCGGTGCGGGGGCTTTCATCTGGTCCGAGCCTCGGAGCCGATCCCGTTGCGTAAATCCCGACTGCTCCCATTACACCGCGATAAAACCAGCTGAAAGACGTCTGAGAGCTTCGTGCTTTCGATTTCGTTGCCGGGGCTTTCGAGCGAGCCGAGTCTTGCAGTCTTATGTAAAGCCAGCTCGCTCGCTCGTATATCGGGAGATGGCATCGAGAGCTCGAGCCTCCGATTCCGAAAATCGAAAGCAGTTTCGGCGCATCGCGAAAAAACGAGATCCGCTGGAGCGTTCCCCTTGAAGACTAGCATCAGACAACGCGTACACAGACGGCAGTGTATAGGGGAGGACGCCGCCGCCGCGCAAGACTCGAGTGCGAGATTTATTCGAACAGCGCGCGTGTATCGAACACGTCGCTACCGCCGGCAGTTTAGAGCTTTTATGTAGCAGTCGAGCCGGCTTATCACTCGCGCGTAGGTGTATCTCTCGCCCCTTTTTTAACGGCCGCTGCGGCAATAAGATTCGTTTTCGTATCGGCACTTGTTGCTGCCGCGCGTATCGAACTTTTTTTTCTTTTCGAGTTTCGCGTTCTGCGTAATGGCCGGCTTTGCTCGCTTTGACTGCGGCTCGCCAATGCCCCGATTATCCGCGGCGCTAATCATCCCTGCTCCCGGCGGCTGTTTAGTTAATTAATCGCACCTGGAAAAATCAATCTCGCGCGCAACGCGTGTCAGGTCGATGCAAAATTCACGTTGCAGCCCCGAGGCATCGGAGCTGGCGCATGCACACGTCCGTCTGGCGCACATCCAGCAGAGCAGGTGAGATATCAGGGGATGCGATGGCGGAATTATCCCGTATAAATTATGCGAACGAGCGCCGCAGCCGCGGAGATGAGCTGAGGGAGAGGGACGGTTGCGTTGCGGAGATAATTTCGCTGTTTACAATCGCAGAAAGGCCGGCTCGATGCGGCTATCGTTAAAGTAAAGCGCCGGGCCGAAACAACAACAAAAGCGCGCCGATCGAGCGGCGGCCGCGTAACGCATATATTCGGACAGAGACGCGCGGCCGGAGCCTCGGAGTTTCGCAAACATTTGATCTGCAGCAGGCTGTCGAGTGGCTTAATAACGCGTGAAAACGGCCGCTCTGACGGACGGACGTGCCCTGCGCCCAAACCGACTCCGTTACTCAGCAGCCGCACGCCGCGCGCGCGGAATACTCGAATCGATCGGCCTGCGTGCGCGGACCAGTTACATACAGGTATACCCCCTCGACTTTAATTTAACGAGGCCCCCGCGGGAGACGAGGTCATGGTCGGGGCTCTCTCTCTCTCTCTCTCTCACCCGCTCCCCGGCCGCGTGGGCGGGCTCCTTCGAATTTACGGCCGGCGTGTGTACGTGTGCGGCGCGGAGGGTCGCGGCATGTAAATCTCCGAGAACGCGGCGACGAGTGTTTTGGTTCATTGACTCGCGCTAATAGATTCGGAAGGGAGATTCTCATCTTTCGACGCGTGTCATGCGAATCAATTCGTCGAGCGTTTATCTACCTGGCTGCACTTATTATAAGACAGCCAAGTGGATCGCTCGCATTTTTCTCCCTCCGAAATTCTGCTCGACTAAAATAAAACACGAGGGGGAGCTAAATGACGGAGTAAACAGAACACACCGAGCGGCCGCGCACAAAGGTGAACATGCCGATTAATTCGCGCGTGCAAAAAAGGGGAGACACCGTTTTTCTTCGAGCGTTCGAACGGCTGACGGGACAGAAGATCTCGCTACGCGGCGCAACGGGGTTACGACTACGCGCTAACGCTGTCGGAGGATTATCGATGCGCTCTCGTAATCGATGGAAATCGCCGGCAATGGCAAAAATAGCGGCGAACGCGAACTTCTTTTCCAGGCCAACGGGGCGGTGAGCATAGGTGCGTGTGCGTATACGGAGCGGCGAATTCGGAAGTTGGCTCGGCCAAGAGAAAAAGGGAGCACGCGAGGGAGAAAGAAAGAGAGAAAGAGCCGAGGGGGGCACGTGGATCGATCCCTTCCGAGGGAGAGAAAGAACGAGGGTAGACGCGGGGACGGGATCCCCGAAAATCGCGCCCCTATATACACACGCGGCGGCCTAGACTGCCTCGTACACGTGCACGCGACTCGCTCCTTTTCTCTCTCTCTCTCTCTCTCTCTCTCTCTCTCTCTCTCTCTCTCTCTCTCTCTCTTTCTCTCCGCTCTGCCCCGCCGGGAGCGATGATGCGCGCCGGAGAAGAGGAGATGTGTGTGTGTGGGTGCCATATTATTAAACATTGATTTTTATAGTCGCCGCGAATTATTGGATTGGCTTCGCCGAAATAGAATATGAATGTGTACTTGGTATTTTTAGCCATATTTTTCTCCATTTTCGGGAATTTCGCCCGACTGGATAAACTGATCAGTCCTCGTTCGGAGCGCGGCTGGATAACCGGGTGCAGTCGCTCGATGCAATTTAATGCGCGAAACAAGGTCGATAATGCACGGGTGACAACAAAATGTCAATCAATTTTTCGAGCCCGGCCTCTTCTAAGAACGCTCGACGGCGAACTTTTATCAACAATGCCGAAATGGCGATATTAATGAAATTCCCGAGTAATCGCAGGCGACAGGCGAAATTAAGCTGCACCTGAAATTCCACTTGGCGAAAATTGTTTCCAACCGCGAGGCGAAACGTTCGCCTCGGAATATTCGAGCCCCGCGAGCGAGTGCGACGCGGCGTGTAGGTATATTCCCGAGGACGGTTTTGCCCCGGTTTCCCTTATAACTCGCCGCACGAGCACACGCGGGGGCGAAAAAGCGAGAGAGGACGGCAGGCTTCGCAGAAATAAGGGACGGGGCAGCCACGTGGGCCAAGGCGGCGCGTGGCTAATGGCCCAGGAGATCATGGGAGCGAGGCTCCTCTCCCTCGCAGCTGGTCTCGATTTTCCTTCCTTTTTCTACTGATTCCGCGCGGACGCGAGAACTTGGAGCTTCTCCCGCCCCGTTCGTCTCGGCCGCTTGTTTCGGGAGGCGAACGAAACTTGAACGTATATCGAATTAGTGCGATTAGCGAGGACGAGTTTGTCGGAATCGGGGGAGGAAATTTAAAAAACTGACCGTTGCCGTCGTTTGCCAGCGTCGTCCTTTCCGGCGGATCGATTCGGCCTCCCTTTGATCTTCCCGCGCGCAGCGAGGACTTAACGAAATTTCCCGCCGGCCGCCGATCGCTATCGATTTCATAATAATAATAATAATTCGCGTTCTGATACCCTGTTTTGCGAAACTTCTGGCCGAGCCGAAGAGCTAGACGCGCTCTATTTTCCTAATGCATCACAACGATATTCTTATTTTGTCCGTTTGGCCAATTAGAAACTGATCGTTAATCAACGTTGCAGCCATGATCAATTCGAACGCAAGCACGTGCTCGGCGATGGCCGATTCGAACTTGAGCATAATTTTCGGCGAAATAAAAGCGGAAAATACGAGCGAGAGAGAGAGAGAGAGAGAGAGATCCAGTACGTCGCGCTGGTAACCGATCGAAGTCTCAGCCGTCGGGGTGCACGCTCGTCCCAGCTATATACATGCACCGCATACACCCGGCTCTCTCGCTCCATCTCTCTCTCTCTCTCTCTCTCTCTCTCTCTCTCTCTCTCTCTCTCTCTCT